>OY856409.1:1034301983-1034761983 GCA_963693085.1 Alisma plantago-aquatica
CTATGGGGGAGTTGTAGTTCCCCAGCGTGAAGTACTCATGAAGTGGGCAATGTGGCGGTGGAGGTGGAACATCCGGTGGCGGGTTGTTCTCAGCCATCTCGGCCTCTCGGTGTAGGTTGTGGCGAGCTTCACGCCTTCTTCTCCCAATCTCGGGGTCGTAAACCACTAAGTCGGTGCAAGTCGAACGCGTGATATGCATGCACAGCTGTCACCTGCGCAAGTCACAAACAAACAACAAGGAGACAAGTTAGAGAACCAATATGCAAGAGTAACACAAAGAATAAATAATAGCAATGGTGAGGGCAAAAGGAAAGGCTAAGCTACACTATCTAACTAGGTCGAGCGCCTCTATCCCTGGCAACGACACCAGAAAGCTTGGTGCGTCCCCGCTAGTGGTGCTTTTACACCCCACGAGGTCGGAGTGCACGGGATGTGGGATCTTATGCTCTCAAAATGTGTAAGACCTACACTAACTACCTACATCTACTAAGACACTACGCTCGCAAGCACACGGGGTCGTGTCGTAGTATAGGTGAGGCGGCAAGTACAGGGTCGATCCACAGAGATAGAGGGGGCACTAGAGTTAGACAGGGTAAGCTACGTTCCTATTACGGAGAGTAAGGTTTTTAGGGTTTAAAAAGTTCGTTGGTTGTTGATTAAGCTAAGTGAGCAAGTAGGAAAAGCAATATGAAACTAAGTTATCAAAAGGATAAATTAGCAATCTAAGTCAACACGCTATCTAAACAAGAGCAAGAACAAACTACACTAGACTAAGCAAGAAACTAGAAATTGAGAGCCTAAGTTACCCACTAATCAAGATCAAAAACCTAAATTAACACTTAGCTAGCAAAACTAGGCAATCAACTAAGTTAACTAAAGCAATTGAATTACACTAGCATTAACAAGCAAATAGAGCAATTAAGGTTTTAAGCAATTAGACGAAGGAGGTGGGTCGTTTGGGAATGTGACCTTGACATTAATTGGGGGATGTCACCATAATAAGCAATTAACATATTTCGTTCTAGACTACCAAACCAAACAACAAGGTGGGTGTTATAAGGATGTACCCTATGCTACTAGTTGGAGAACTAGGTCTAGGTGTAATTCTCATAGGACTTGCCAAGTCTAGGTCTCTAGGATAAGTGGTATTAGTCAATCGAGGACCAAGGGTAAGGATGGGAGTAGAGATGAGGATATTTAATCTCATGCCACTAGCCACCTCAGCCTTTAGGAAATCCTAGGAAATTGCACTAATCACACTTATACTAGTCACTTAGAACTCATATTTGCATGTAGGAAGAAGGTGATTATGTAGGAAGATAGGGGGCTAGCTAGGGATCCGAATTAAGGACCTAGGAGCCAATCCTAGGATATCTACATAGAAACCAAAACATCCTAGAGGCAAATGTCTTCAAACACCACAAGGCAAGAAATTAATGTAATTAAACAACAATCACATGTACAAGTAATGGGAAATGAGATGCAAGCAAAGGCAATCATCATAGAAGTGAAATATGTTCATTACAAATTATATTCCCCCAACATGGTATCAAAGTCACATTTTTGCCCCAAACAGCCCACCAAAGGGGGGTTATCTACACATGATCAAAATAGAAACAAAGGAGAAGGGAAAGAGAGAAGGAAACTCCATGGATGCTTGGTGAAGCTTGACTTCTTCACCTCCTTGCTTCCAGCCACGAGCCTCCTCCTCCAATGGTGCCCAAGAGCATGGAAAAAGGGGAATGGATGGATAGAAACCTATGGTGGAAATGAGTGGAAAGTGGGTGGAAATGGGATTAAATGCAAGGAAAGTAGGTGGATGGGAGTAATGGATGCAAGGAGTAGTGAGGGAGTAGATGGGGAGCGGCTAAGAGGTGCTCTCTCCTGAGCCCTAGAAGCAACTAGTGCTTATATAGGAGTTAGGGCTAAGTGGGGGTATAATAGGAAAAGCAGTGCAAAGTTGTGTAGGGTCGGTGATCACCTCGGTCGTGGTGGGTGTGCCACGGCCGTGGTGAGGGTAGTGGGGAATGACCGTGGGGAGTGAATATGATCGTGGTGTGAAAGAAGTGGTGAAAAAGTGAAGTATGGTGGTGGCCACGGTCATGGCAGAGTGCCATGGTCATGGTGGGTCACATGCACCACGACCGTGTGGCTTAACACGACCATTTTGGAGGAGGAGGAGGTGACCGTGGGAGGGGCCACGGTCATCTTGATCATCTTCGGCCACGGTCGTGGCGACTCGGCCACGGACGTGGTTGCTTGGAGGAAATCCCTGTTGGAAGCTCACTTCTTGATCAATAAACGCACGACCGTGGGAGGTGCCCACAACCATTTTCTCTTCTCGAGGCCACGACCGTGCTGATGGCCACGGTCGTGGTGTCTTCACTGGCCACGGCCGTGGGACTTTGTGGAATTTCCTTGTTAAAACTGTTGGATCTTGGCAATAAACGCACGACCGTGGCATTGTGGCCACGGCCGTGGTGAGGCTTGCATGACTTGATTTCGCTTTTGACTTTGTCATTTTCGGATGTCTTTGTTTGGGGATGATTCTTGGCCACTGGAGGTAGGTTGAGGGAGACTTTGGGGCCTTATTTGGGTCCCTCCTTGATTGGGGGAACCCTAGAACTCCCTCTCTCTCTCTCTCTCTTCCATCTAAGTATGGTCCAAGTACCTGAAAAATAGTGCTAAGAACATCCATAAGCATATTTGCAATGATAATCATATTGGGGAAAAAGACTTGTAATCTAACATGTTTAGATGCAACTTAAGTACAAAATGGCACATGATGGAGCCCTAAAATAGGGCTGCATCAGGGGGTCATTAGCTTATTGGGCTTACATTGGCCAAGCTCATAGTAAAATAGTTGTTGGATGTATGTAGGAGATATGTACTGTTGTTCAAATCTAAGTATGGTACTAAGTCCCACATTAAACACTTCATAGAGTTATTTCTCAGTCCCACGTTAGCCACATGAGAGTTGTTCCCATTCATCTAAATATAAGAAGGAAAGTGCACATTTGTTCACAAGAAATAAATGATGGCATAGTGTCCATGAAACTCATGTGCATGTGTGCCACTTAGGGCTCAAGTAACATGTTGAGGGACTTAGTTCAAGAGATTTGTCTTCTATCTTTGATAATCATTTTACACACCAAAGCAATGTAGGAATAATGGGATTATATTCTAAAACATGTAAAAGTGTGAACATGTAGATGTATACCAGATGATTACATATCAATTGTGAGAGTCTATTTGCACTTGTACAAATATGCATCTAAATGTTCTTAATGTAAATAATTGTGCTTGGGTTTTATTATTGTTCCCCTCTGGTGTTTCTTTGATGAGTATTCTCTTTACCTTAACTAACCTCTTGTTGTTGAACACTGAGACATCATTGTTGTTTATCTATCACAATCTTCTATGTGTGTTTGTTGAGTGATAGAACCTAAGGCTAAATGGGTATCACCATTTTCTGTTATATGCATGTGTGGTGACCTATGATTAGTCGATTCGACATGACTAGTCTAATTGTGCCTGATTCGTACATTAATTATCCTAGAAGAGGCACTCATGGTGGGACAGTGGTTTAGCTAAAACAAACCCATAAAATGAAATATGGTCGACTACATGTTATTACTTAATTTTGTTTCAAATCTCATGTTAGGCTTTTTGTTGAATCTACAATGTGGTTGCATGAACATGTAAAATTGTCCGTCGATTATGTTTCTTCATATATGTTTTAAGAGTGCACTTAAAAAAAATTGTTATGGTTTAAATATTAATCATAATCCTAGTATTTAAAGTAACTTTGTATAAGTCATGTTGCATTACATAACAAAATGATGTAGAAAGTATTTCAAATTCAAAACATCAGATCTATAGAATAACATTTCAATTTTCAAATAGCTCAATTTGTAATAACTGGCATACCAAAATCATATCTAACATTTAAGTGGATTTCTGTTTTTATGATCCTAAGTTAAATTTTTTAATGTTGCTAGCACATTAACATAAACAGGAAGTAATAAGTAAATTGTGTTATATTTTCATAAACATATACTCAATTAAACTATTTGTTAACTGTAGTCAAATAAAAAAAGACACACAACACTCATTCGGTATTTACTTCTACACATGAAAATAAATCTAAATTGTAGAATACACATCCATACATGTACGATACACAATTTATACAGAACCAGTACAAATATTAAACACAAAACTATAGAAAAATGACCACTATGAAACGTTATAAGCCCTTATTTGAATGTTAGCTATTACTTTAATTTGTGTTCCATATTACACATTTATATGAGAGACAGTACACAGTAATTATTGGTAGTATAGCAATGATCACATGCACGACGATATTGACCTTTGTTGAACTAATAACCTATAAGAATATTCTTTTTCAAGGTACACATTTATATGAAAAAGAAACTATACCGTTGCTAGCCATTAATATATTATAATGTAGCCATAAATCGGATTTGTTTTAAAGTTTGTTTCATGGTGTTGTCTCCCTACATCTATACTACTATAAAAAGAGTAAGTTCATGTTGTGTTCTCCTTGATTCTCTCTTCTCACAATTTTTTCAACTTTTTTTTTATATTTGTTATATTTTATTTTTTCTCTTTCATGATAAAATTAATTGCCGCCAACCTCTCAACTTCTCTATCACATTCCTTACTTCAAACGTACGTTTCGGAGTCAATAAACAACATATTTTCACGAGAATTACCATTATCTTTTGACAGATTTTATTTTTTAAATATTTTATGTAAAATAAACATATTCAATAGAGTATGTGCATGTGCACGCGTGTGTTAACTAGTTTGAACAAAAAAAACATGGTGACATGACTTGCCCCAGCGTAAGATCCGAGCATATTTGTTTGGATGCAAGTTTTAGTAACTCCCATGTCTTTTATTTCACACGTTAATGTCCTGCTTCCATTTGGTATATATACTTCATATCAGATACTACCATGCAATACGCCACTTGTTGGACGCATGCTAACCTTTTTGAGAGGACTCTTCGCGACAAAATTGTCTAAATAATAGTAGCAGTTTGGCTTGTCATTTTTTAGTTTATTTGGTGTGAGCGCAATAAAAGATTTTAGACAATGCATGCTCCAGTTTGAATGATAATTCCTCACTATTCTTCTCTTCATATTTCTCTCAGCCTGGACTGTGTTTGGTATGTACGCTGAAAAGGGATAGAATATGATGTGCCAAATGATAAGTTGCGAAGGCACACATAGAAGGTAAGATGTTTAGTTTCTCATCCTACATTTACATGCATTAAAGGACGTGATTTTAATGACGAAAAATTAAATATGTTTAAGGACTGCGATGGAGAAAGGAATGCTACCAAATGGTTAGTTAAAGTCACCAATATGCACTTGCTAGCTAGCTTAATTGGTCAAACCTGCTGCTTGTGAAGCGCAAGTTGCTGAATCGAATCTCAACGAATCCCATTGGGACACTACAGGAAGGGATTAAAAGGTTCTTGGCATTTGCTGTTGGTTGTTCTCTCTCTCCTGACACCTTGGACGGGGTAAAATTCTCCACTATCCAAAAGATCTCAACGAATCATGTTGGGACACTACACGAAGGAATTAAAAGGCTCTCGGCTTTAAATCGTTAATTTATAGTTTTAGATTATAACTATTAACTTGATCAAATTAGAGCTAGTTAAGTCGGGTATGCTTATTTTGTTAATGGTTAATCTAGTTGGCTAATCAGATTAACCAAATAATAGGCATGTAATTATATTGTTCAAAATATTCATAAAATTGTGAATATTTGTCATGTCATATAAGTATTGTACATAGATAAAAAGCTATATATTTCATGAAAATATGACTAGTATATAAATAGAAAGGTTTATTGATATAAAAGTACAAATATATATATATATATATATATATATATATATATATATATATATACACACGATAGTTCATTATGAATAAATTGTAATTATTTAATTCATTCAATTAACTGACAAATTAACTATTTAATTAATTAATTGAAATAAATTAACTAAATCGTCTAAATCTAAAATTCAATTATACAGTTAATCGGTTATTAATTAAATTATGCTCACCCTAGGTAGATGCAATTCGGGAGATACGGCAAAAAGATGGTTCGACCAGGTGTCGGCCGACAAAATTTTGTGTGCGTAGCCAGAATAGGGAGGTATTGGAGAAGGATCCGAGATAAATTTTGATCGTGACGGGAAGGACACATGCTCACCTAGAGCAGGTGAGGCCACAGATATTGTCGTGTAATCAAAAGCCTTCGGGGGCTGAAGCGTTTATACTGGACAAATGCTGTGGTGTTTAATTACCATTTCGATGTCCTTTCCTGTTCTAACGAAGACGTGAGTTCAATCACGAATAGGACTCTACTTTCATAGCTAGCTGCCACAAAGACAGAGATCCTAGCTGGCTGCCACAGATATTGTCTCGCTGATGATGTTTTTCCTCTTTGACTCGTTACTGGATAGTTCAGAGGATGATGGTTAAAGACGGTTTCTCATGGCTTTATTCCACTACAGACTTGGGCACACTTTGTTACTGATGTCTACGATCACCATATATATTTTCTACATTTTTTTTTCGTTCAGTGTCGTCGTCTTATCGGGATCCCACGCCCATTTTATCATTTTTTACCTCAAACTATTGCCTACTTTGTGTGTCAACACATCGACAACGATATGATGATTTGGTACATCTTGTACCATCTCATCACACTTAACTCTGGAAAGTTTTGTGACAATTGTCTTTTATGTTATGGATGCAATGAGATGATTATAACGAAAGGGGCAGAAGGCAAGTAACGTTAATTGCTGTAAATAAGTTTAATTAGAGCTCAATTCTCACACAGCAACACTCGTTATTGATAGGTTCCAGTTGCACTCACGCCCAAGTCTTCCCTCTCACCATATAAGTTCTTCATAATTGAAGGCAGACTTTTTAGAACAGCTGTTAGCATGGCTAGAAGCGTCCGGCCAATTTTGACGACGTTGGCGACACATCATTAATTCTAGATGAGGGTATAGTGATCATGAATGCTTACTACTAAAGTCTAGACCTGTATATTAGTCAATTCTATACATGTTATGAAAAAAATAATGTTACACAAACCAAAAGCTGAATCTAAAATGTGATCAATTTTGAATTTTACCCTGCTAAATAATAAAAATAATTATTTAACATGATAGAATTCAAAATTAGTTGTATTTTGGGTCAGCTTTTGGTATGCATAGCAGATCTCTTATGGAAAACCACCGGCCATTTATATATATTGACGAAGATTCACGAATTCCATGTTGGATTTTGACGGCCACTTTATATCTGTAATTACGATTCACCATGGACTTGCATTCCCAACACGTCACCACTGTTTTTCCTAGGATTTTGACGGCCACTTCTTACTTCTACGTGATTTTGCTGAACTGACTTTATTTATTGCTCTACCATAACAAGCTAGAGCACTCAATACAAAAAGAGTGTCATTTATGGTGAGTAACGCTACCTACAGTAACTTCTACATCCGTCCACATATTCGATTTTCGGGACTCCACAAAAGACTGGTCTCAGCCATTATCTCTCATGCATATTAACTTCACGCCAACTACTCCATGCAGAAATTAAAGAGTCTTAAAGTACTCTCTCCACTCCTCTTTCCACTCTCAAATTTGAATATTTATATTTTCTTTTGCAACCTTCTTTCCAGCCACGTATTTCTACACTAGTATAGTACACAATTACATATTTGATTTGTAAAACACTTGTAAACGTACAGTACTTTCAACCAAATTGTACATGAAGTACAATAAATCAATTTTTCATACATTCAAAAGTAGTGTTTGACAAAATTGTGTACAAGAAGTAAAATACTAATAGATACATTATACTAGACTAACAACCACATTTTGAAGGACAAGATGTACAATATAACAAATATAAAATTACAGAACAAAAACGTATAGTACGAGACGTACAATACAAGATGTACAGTACTAACAACATATTTTACATGTGTTGAGCACATTTTATTATTTACACAACATTATAGTACAAGACGTACAGTACATGACGTACAAAACTAATTATATAATTTATAAACATTTTAGTAGTAACATTAGTAATGTATGTTAAGTATTATACATCTTGTAATGTACGTGAAATTTGAGATAAAAATGACAATAATTATTCATGCGCAAATATTGTAATATGTAATGTTGTGTAAAATAATGTATATATGATTAATATTTTGAAATTATATTAGTGTATATATATAACAGTATTAAATGTAACATATGAAATAAATTATTAAAAAAGTCAATAAATGTACGTAGAGTACGTACACATTTGTGTAAAATAATAATTATTATGTATGAGAAATTATGGCAATATGTAACGTTGTCTTAAATATTGTATATATGATTAAATTTAAAAGCAATATTGTTGTGTATGTAACACTATTAGACGCAACATATCAAATAAGTTACAATAAAAAATATCAACAACTGTCTATATAGTACGTGTGTTTACAGTACGTGAGCTGGAGTGAATTAGAAACGAACAAAAATATAATTCTATATATTTTCATAATTTGTAGTGGAGTTAAGATATCACAAGTATTATTATTTGGACAATGGATGCAATAACTGCAGTCTGCATGCTTTTCTATAATTGTTGCATGGGCAATATTGACGTTGCATGGGCAATAATGGTTGTGAGTGGAATATCTCTGGTCATGCAATAAATTCTATTTTTCTCTATGTTCCGGGTATGCCAGTGGGTGGGAGAGTGACTCTAATAACTCATTTATGGTAGCCAACGAATTCATGCAAGTTGAGGAGACCAAAAGTTACACACAAACATAAACATGTATATAAATTCTAGCCTGCAGCCAAAGATTTTCTTCTCTCCTCGCTATTTTATTTGCTAGACAAGGGATATTGGAAGGGAAGTTAAATGATGACATGTTTGGTGAGATCGTGCTCCGGACTGTTTCCGGATCTAACAGCCCCTTCTTTGATCTTATCAATATGCAAAGAGAGTTGCTACACATAGCCATTGTTGGACCCTAACCCGGACAACCACATACTATAAGACAAAATTAGTCATGTCAACGCTGACATGCCCTTCTCACTTCTGCACTTGCCGTTATTTCCTCCGCCCCACCTCCCCCGCTAGAAATCGGAAAGCCTTTTCAAGGCTCCGCTCTGACCCATTCCCGCTCACGTTCAGTGGCGGAACCAGAAAATTACATGGAGGAGGGCTGAAATCATATACGTGTGCATTTTAACACAAAGGGGGGCTGAGTCGAAAAATACAAACATTGAGAATGGAACTTGAGTTTCTAGTTTTTGAAACCAGTCTTTTACCACTCCAACTAACTCATTTTTTTGTTAACTACTACACAGTTAATGTATTTATTTACACGCGATCTATATATCTATACTACTATAAAAAGAGCGAGTTATCCAACCAGTTAAAAAAAACCCAACCAAACTCATCTGTGGCCAATCAGAAACCATCATTTTGCCAACGTGTCAAAATGCCTGTCTCTCCTTCATTCAATTTGTTCTCACGTTTTTTCTCACCTTTTACCAACTTTATTTGCTTGCTTTTTATTTCTCACACATTTCTCTCCGTCAGAACGTGTTGACAGCTTAAGGACGAGGGAATCGTGGGCTTCACATCCGGTAGTCCCGGGTTACGTGTGTTGTAAGTGGGAACAGAGACGGTTAACAAGAGATCAACGTTTTAAATCAACCACGTTGATTAGATAACTCAAATTCAAATTATCTTAAACGTCCGGTAGTCCTGGGTAACGTGTGTTGTAAGTGGGCATTATCATGATTTTTTAAATCCATGTTACAGCCGTGAAACAAGGAGAGAACAGAGACGGTTAACAACGTTTTAAAATGCAACCACCTGATTGGGCAGTATTCTTTTTAGAAAAAGAATAATGGCACACTTGTAACTAATAGTTTCCACGTTTCAACCACGTTCATTAGATAACTCACATTCAAATCTTTACAAATAACTCACATACAAAATCTTTACAAATAATAATTCAAATACATAATCAAGTTTGTTGCAACAACCTCCCTCAACATCACGTCCAACAGCCACGTCAAACAGGACGTCCAACATTAGTACCCACTCCTTTTAACTCGCAACGTGACACCACCTCTTCAGCACATAGCTTTTGTTGTTCCCGAGTTCCAAAGGAAGTTCCTCAAGCTTTACTTCACTGCAGCAGAAAGCAAATACTAGCAGGTCAGATATTTAGTCACTACACATACTATGCGTATATAAGGTTTCTCATCTCCTAGATCCTCATGTCATAAGCCTAAACAGGAAATCGGCCAACTTCTTTGGTCATATTCAAGTCGCAGAAACCAGAATATAGCAGATTTTATATTCATTTCTGTTGCTGCAGTATAGAAAGTATGTTCTAAGATTTCATGGTAAGATTTATACGTCAAGTGATTGATTAGAAAATAATTTTATACATGCATATTCAGCAGACATTGATTGATTAGAAAACTATTTTATGCATGCCTATTCAGCAGAGACGCCTCCCCATTAAGCTTCTCAAAAATTTCAAACTCCATTGTTGCTACTTAAATCTGAAAATCCTGTTCAAAGAAGATACATTAAGGTGATATCTAAAATTTAACATTCGTCTTTCATAGATTAAATACCATCTACTTATGTGTTTCTCATCTCCTCATTTCTTACGCAACTTTAGAGTGGGCGACCATATTGATCTTACTGAGGGATTCATAGTCGACAACAATCAATATCATCCTGCTCTTCGGGATCGTACTACCGAGGAAAACACTTCCAGGTGTGGATTTTAATCAACAAATACTTTTACTTAATTTACAAAACATTGGATGTCTTTTTCATGCAAAAAGTTATAAGTTTCTATTTTCATAGAAGTTCCCTCCATTCATTCCTTTCTAGACTTTCATCCATGAGCATATCATGACGTTCTCTTTCTATTCCTTAACTTAAAATTGACCGCTTCTTTGTCAAAATGAGCATATCATCTATATTTCTCATTTATTAATATATTATTTATGATCTCTAATATCATAAATATATATAGATAAAACAATGCATATGACTGATATGTTAATTGAGGAATATATATCAACCTAAATTCTGTAGGATATTAGAACTGAGATTTGGAAGGGCTAGAAATTTAGTGTAGTTTGATTCAAGTATCAAGTTTACATAGTCCAAGATAACTAAGTGAAACCTGTAACAATTTTACGTGCAGCAGCAGTAAAGATTGATGTATATTACTATGTATAAAAAATTCTACATTTGTCAATAGTCAAAATCTGCTCTTTTTGCCAAGCACCATGTATTCAATGAACTAATATTCAAAGCAAATAGACACAGACTGGACCTCAGTCAAGAAAT
This sequence comes from Alisma plantago-aquatica, assembly GCA_963693085.1. Lineage (NCBI taxonomy): Eukaryota > Viridiplantae > Streptophyta > Magnoliopsida > Alismatales > Alismataceae > Alisma > Alisma plantago-aquatica. The sequence continues at coordinate 1,034,313,449 of OY856409.1, forward strand.
TGGTATTAGAACACATTTAGATTAGATGGTCTAGAGGAAAATAGGCAAACAAGACACCTTAATGAAGCAATGATCCATGTATTCAATGAACTTATATTCAAAGCAAATAGACACAGACTGGACCTCAGTCAAGAAATTGGTATAAGAACACATTTTGATGTAATAAGATAACGCAGATCATCTGCTTTGATAACTAATATTCAGCCTGCTAAATTCAGGCTGCCGTATTTTTTGACACTGAAATTTTTGAAGGACAAGTGATGATAGTGGCCAGGTTCACTAATGATTTCCTATGTTGGCACTATATGGCACGAGCAATTAAGAATTGTGTGTTAACATTATGGACAACATACAAACACTGGATTGAAAGGTATTGCATGTTGTTTAAAGACCATACTTAATATATTATTTATGATCTCTAATATCATGAATATATATAGATAAAACAATGCATATGACTGATATGTTAATTGAGGAATATATATCAACCTAAATTCTGTAGGATATTAGATGGTCTAGAGGAAAATAGGCAAACAAGACACCTTAATCAAGCAATGATCCATGTATTCAATGAACTTATATTCAAAGCAAATAGACACAGACTGGACCTCAGTCAAGAAATTGGTATTAGAACACATTTTGATGTAATAAGATAGCGCAGATCATCTGCTTTGATAACTAATATTCAGCCTGCTAAATTCAGGCTGTTGTATTTTTTGACACTGAAATTTTTGAAGGACAAGTGATGACAGTGGCCAGGTTCACTAATGATTTCCTATGTTGGCACTATATGGCACGAGCAATTAAGAATTGTGTGTTAACATTATGGACATCATACAAACACTAGATTGAAAGGTATTGCATGTTGTTTAAAGACCATACTTAATATATTATTTATGATCTCTAATATCATAAATATATATAGATAAAACAATGCATATGACTGATATGTTAATTGAGGAATATATATCAACCTAAATTTCGTAGGATATTAGAACTGAGATTTGGAAGGGCTAGAAATTTAGCGTAGTTTGATTCAAGTATCAAGTTTACATAGTCCAAGATAACTAAGTGAAACCTGTAACAATTTTACGTGCAACAGCAGTAAAGATTGATGTATATTACTATGTATCAAAAATTCTACATTTGTCAATAGTCAAAATCTGCTCTTTTTGCCAAGCACCATGTATTCAATGAACTGATATGCAAAGCAAATAGACACAAACTGGACCTCAGTCAAGAAATTGGTATTAGAACACATTTTGATGTAATAGTCCAGAGGAAAATAGGTAGAAAAGACACCCCATTATTCGTTCAAGCATCTAATAGTATGTAATATATGTGTAGATCTAATACAAAGTCTATGACACTTCCATTTAATATTACACAAACATCCTATATAGATAGAAATGCCTGTAATATTAGTTCCAGAAATAAATTAATATACAACATTAACTAGCAGATCAATTAATTAGTTGATGATATAACAAACTCAAAATACCAATGAACCAAATTACTGAGATAAATTAGTTGTATCAGGACTAATCTTTCTTTCCAAATGGGAGAATTCACCATTCTCGCATTAATCAGGTTGGACCTATCAAGAAACAACTAAATGCCTTGCATGAAGGGATCTCTACCACTGCTTTAGTATATGTATTTTGTATATTTAATTTTAATACCAGCATAAATAGATAGTTCACACTAATAAGATGTAGACATTTATGTATGTACCTTAGAAATTAATACCTACTTAAATGAAATCAGTAACATAACAAGTAAACTCATGAAAACAAACAAAACAGAAGAACCACATATTCAAGGAACTGATATTTGGAGCAAATAGTCATGGAGTGGACCTTAGTCAAGCAATTGGTATTATAATAACACATTTAGATCTGATGGTCTAAAGGAAAATAGGCAAACAAGACACCTCAGTATTCATTTAATCCTCTGGTATTATCTATTATATGTGTGTAGATCTTATACATAGTCAATAACGCTTGCATTTAATACTGCACTAACATCCTATACAAATAGAAAGGCCTGTAATATTTGTTCTAGGAAGAAATTAATCTACAAGAATAACGAGAAGATTAAATAAGGAGTAGATGACATACCAAATCAAAATACCAACTAACCAAATTATCTAGATGAATTAGTTAAATCATGACTTATCTTTCTTTGCAAATTGTACAGTTCACCATTCTTACGTTTAGTAGGTTGGACCTATCAAGAAACAACTACCTACATTGTATGAAGGGACCTCTATCTGCAATAACATATAGGCCACAATAAGAAAATCTAATCAGTAACCAAGTAAACATTAAAACCATAAAAAGTAAATACACAATATAAAGGCTGAATAATACCTCATGTAAACTACCAATAGAGACACAAAGGCCTCCCTGTGGTTATATATATGAAGGTACCCATACCTGCATCAAAAGAGAGTCCACATTAATCAGATGCATAATAATCAGATGATACACCACTTTATGTATCTTAGCCAAATGAGTTATTTGAATCAAGTCTTATCTTTCTTTGAGAATTAGAGAATTCACCATTCTTGCATTTAGTAGGTTGGACCTATCCTGAAGCAACTAGATGCATTGCATGAAGAGACCTCTACCTACAACAACATATAGGCCACATTTAACAAATGTAATCAATAACCAAGAAAAAATTAAAAACTTATAAAGTAAATACACCTTATAAAGGACCCTTAAGGTTGAATCATACCTCAAGTAATCTACCAATGGAGCCATAAAGACCTCCCTATGGTTATAAATATGAAGGTACCCATACCTGCATCAAAAGAGAGTCCACAACTCCACATTAATCAGATGCATACAATATTAATGTATCTTCAAAAGTGATCATGAAAATTCTTAATAATGCCTTAACCTCACCAAGTTGTTACCTTCATATCCGTGTCTATTTACTCTGAATATTAGTTCTTATTTCTATTTTTTATTAATGTATCTTCAAAAGTGATCATGAAAATTCTTATTAATGCCTTAAACTCACCAAGTTGTTACCTTCATATCCGTGTCTATTTACTCTGAATATTAGTTCTTATTTCTATTTTTTAAATCATTCTTTGTACGTGTAAAAAAAGCAACTGATCATAGAAATAAACGTGCAAACATAGTCTATTGATTTATAAGTTGAGGAGGTTATTGCTTCACTGTCCTCCTCCCTTAAAACTTATCCAATTAAACAATTTATAACACATTTTTAGTTTTATTGAATCATTGTTCATATAAGTAAAAAAGTGACTGATCATAGAAATAAACATGGAGATATAAGTTGTTGATTCATTAGTTGAGGAGGTTTTTGCCTCACTGTCCCCGCCCCAGTACTTCTCTAGGTAAACAATTTATAAATTGATACCTTAATATATGTATTTATTATATTTAATTTTAATACCTCCATCAATATATAGTCCACACTAATCAGTTTTAGTCACTATGTATGTATCTTAGAAATTAATACCTAAATGAAATCAGTAACGTAGCAAGTAAACTCATGAAAATAAATAGAACACATGATCCATGTATTCAATGAACTGATATTCAAAGCAAATAGACACGGACTGAACCTCAGTCAAGAAATTGGTATTAGAACACATTTGGATGTAATATTCCAGAGGAAAATAGGTAGAAAAGTCACCCCATTATTCGTTCAAGAATCTAATAGTATCTAATATATGTGTAGATCTAATACAAAGTCTATGACACTTCCATTTAATATTACACAAACATCCTATATAGATAGAAATGCCCGTAATATTGGTTCCAGAAACAAATTAATATACAACATTAACTAGCAGATCAATTAATTAGTTGATGATATAACAAACTCAAAATACCAATGAACCAAATTACTGAGATAAATTAGTTGAATCAGGACTAATCTTTCTTCCAAATTGGAGAATTCACCATTCTCGCATTAAGTAGGTTGGACCTATCAAGAAACAACTAGATGCCTTGCATGAAGGGATCTCTACCACTGCTTTAGTATATGTATTTTGTATATTTAATTTTAATACCAGCATAAATAGATAGTTCACACTAATAAGATGAAGACATTTATGTATGTATCTTAGAAATTAATACCTACTTAAATGAAATCAGTAACATAACAAGTAAACTCATGAAAACAAACAGAACAGAAGAACCACATATTCAAGGAACTGATATTTGGAGCAAATAGTCATGGAGTGGACCTTAGTCAAGCAATTGGTATTACAATAACACATTTAGATCTGATGGTCTAGAGGAAAATAGGCAAACAAGACACCTCAGTATTCATTTAATCCTCTGGTATTATCTATTATATGTGTGTAGATCTAATACATTGTCAATAACGCTTGCATTTAATACTGCACTAACATCCTATACAAATAGAAAGGCCTGTAATATTTGTTCTAGGAAGAAGTTAATCTACAAGAATAACGAGAAGATTAAATAAGGAGTAGATGACATACCAAATCAAAATACCAACTAACCATGAAGAGAATCGACACATCAAAGGTTCCGCCGCTGAGATCGAACACAAGCACATTTTTCTTTGGTTCCTGTTTGACCCGAGAGCCTGTAGACGGCATTGACCCTATGCTATCCAGGCCGTAGACAATACGTTGAGGCCCGCGATGGTGCCGGCGTCTTGGGTGGCCCTGCGCTGCGCGTCGTTGAAATAGGCCGGTACGGTGACAACGGCCTTCTTTACGGTTGTCTTGAGGAACTCCTCTGCGATCTCTCGCATGTGGGAGAGCACCATCGACGAGACTTCCTCCGGGAGAAATGACCTGTCGGTGCCCTTGTTCTTGACAACTATCTGAGGCTTGTCTTGGGCGTCCCCGATGACCATGAAGGGGCAGAGCTTGATATGGCTCTGCACAGTAGCATCACTGAACTTCCTACCGATCAATCGCTTGGCACCTGCATATATTGATATTGGAGAGGTGATTTCAATTCACATCCTGTCGGCTAGAAAATGACGGACTGAGTAGAGATAGTATTACCAAAGATAGTGTTGGTCGGATTGCTGTGGCACTGATTCAAGGCAGGATCGCCGACCAGGCGACCGGCCGTGTCTGAGAATGCCACGCATGACGGAGTTGTCCTGCTCCCCAGTCGATTCACCAAGATTTCTACGCGGTTATGCTTCGTTCTCCACACGCGGTGATGCTTGCCTCGAAAACGACCGGCCGGAAGCCTTTCTCCAGGAGCGTACTTGCAGGCGGCGAGGCCGATGATACCCGCTCCAAAGATTTATGAGAAGCAGTAGCCGGTGGGAACTGGGAAGGAGGGAGGAGAGAGGCGTGCTCAGGTATAGCTGTTAGAGAGGGGAAGTAGGGGCGGCGAGGAGTCGATAGTTCTTTCTACCGCCGGTGTTGGTGACAAAGCTATGGATCTAAAGAGAGGACCAACTTGTCGGTGTTGGGGTTGGAGGCTAGAAGCCAGCCGACCAGCTTGTCGGAAGGGAAGAGTCGCCTCTCTCTGTTTAGGGCACAGAGCGGTGGATAGAAAGCGGCTGGCAAAGTGGGGAGTGAGAGGGTCGGTGCCCTAATCCTTACTTATACTTGGGTTTTGGATCCGTCGGCGGATGAGGAAAAGTCAGTAATCTGACAGTCACGATTAATATGTCCTCTGGTTTGTTGGCAAAAGTTGGACTAGGGACCCCATTTTGGCTTTTGTTGTCAAGATACCGAGATTATCTCAAACCTGTTAGCACCAGGATTTTGGGAACCTAGTCCGAATTTCATTCTATTTTTTGGGTATTTTATTTTATATGCTAGACTGAAAAATACAAGTTACGAGGCCAGTCCAATTTAATGATGGGATTCGTTTGCCAAACAGAACTCGCATTGACTCGAGTCTGATTATCTTGATGTATGCACTAACCTGGTCTAATCCAGTCCAGATTTCATAATCTCAATCTCAAACCAGACAACCCCATTAGGTTTATATTGGATCCAACAGCCAATATCTCATAGTTCAATCAAGACAGTTGGGTGGTGTCCAATATTAGAAAAAGAAATACGATACTTGGACCATATTGGGGTTCGGTAACAATGACTATAAAGTGACTGTCGCTGCCCGAAAATATAGTTGGACCATATAGGAGAAAAATATATCTTTCATGCACGCTCATCTGATGAACAATAATATACTGGTGCAACTGTACATATAAAATTATCTATCTGCACCTCCTTCTATGTTCAAGAAGTCATACAGAAGTTAAAAAAATATTAAATTCATCTTACACTCATTTTTCAAGAACAGTCATTTTTCAATCTATCTGAATCGAACACATTTGGTTGTTTATTTTTATTTGTCGTGCGAGATTTTAACTAAAAATTTAATGAGTCATATCACTGCATATCGAATCACTCTCATTGTTTGTACTTTCCAAAATGAAGGATTCGTGCAAACTATGGTGGAACCGTGCCTATCTTCTGGCACTACATCTCAAAGTTGTGACACACTTGTGTCATGTCTTACTTCAATACAGTCACGTAGATCTCAACAACTTGAAAGATATATTTACAGTTATGATTTGAGGTCCTTTCAACGGATGCGTAGATACCATCGTCGAATGGTTATTAGAAGTAGATGGATGCATAGGCGTGCCAGATGTGAAGGTGGTGGAGAACTTATTGCAAGATATGCTACAATTTACAATAGTTTGCCACCCTATATGAAGTTAAGGATTGATATGCACCCATATTTTGACGGAGTCAGTGAAGTTATTCAAGTTCTCAATGAAGATGTGGACTTCGCACTTGGTCAAAGAGCATTGTTTCATCCTGTTATCTCGAACGATAACAGTTTCCAACATCATGTGGATAATGTTGTCATCAAAATTCATAGGCGAGCAAGGCAACGAAGATTCTTGATCCAATTCTTGAAACGATATCATGTATTACATCAATATATTATAATTAGCTTGTAAATTAATATTTCGTTTTGTTGATTATAGGTATATTATGAAAGTTGAAGTCATGGACGCTTTTGATTCTATAAAATTAACATTATTTGATACAGCTGCACATCATCTCCTTGGTTATACCGCTGTAGAGTTAAACAATATCCACTCATAGGTACTCCATATTTTTATACATATACATATAATATTGATGAACTTTACATCTGTATTAATATTAAATTGGTCTAACAATATAGGAAAATGGTGAAGATATGGTGGATATCATATTATCAAAGGCAAAATGGAATCAATTGCTGTTTCATGTCAAAGCACAAGATGCCCAACCATTTTTTCAAGAATCACAAGGGACGCCAACAACAATGAAGCAAACGGCTAAAGTCTTAGATGTAGTTCCATTAGATATTAAGCAAGAATGTATGCGTCTTTTATTTGACATCGAACACAACATTACTTTTTGATTTTGTTTTGTATATATCTTAAAATCTGAATTGGTACTTTTGTTTTCCATATAGTTTATATTCCCAATTGTATTTTACGATACAATCTTTTTATGATTGTTATTTTATATACTTACAGCAAAAGTCGTTCTAAAGCTTCGTGTGACAACAAATACAAAATCATCAATAATTACAGTTGAAACACAACATTTTGCCAAAATCATCACTAGAACTGTAAGTATTTTGACTGCATATATGATTATATTATTAAATTGTCTGAATATTTACACTAATCATTTTTTCATATGTGAAAGGTTCGAAATAAAATTATAAAATCTTTAGGATTAAATCACCAGAAAGTGATTACATGCATTGATAATAAGTGAGATATTATACTATAATATTTATTATTTATTTATTTCCTATTTCTTATTAAATAATTAAACTCATATTTTCTTCTTCAATCAGGTGTCCACCTCTCTTTGATTGTTCGTATGAGGATGAGCTCAGTAAACTTCAATTTTGGATGGGAAAATAGACGCGTCACATCACCTGCAGAATTTTGTCACATAACGAACTTTCAGTTACAAAATGAATATGTATTTTTATTATTTATGAAAGCAATAGTTCAATTTTTCTTATTTAACAATATTAACATTATGATATTTTTCTATATGTGCACGTGTGCGTTCAGTAGTAATTCTAAAAGAACCACTACTTGTATTAATTTTTTGGGGGGAGAGGCCCCGGCAGCCTCCTCTAGTTCCGCCCCTGCTCGCGTTTCCCCCTCATTTGGTTCCCCCTCCGAGCTCTCTCAGTCGCTGACACCTATGGGATCGGCGGTCGGTATCTGCTCTGACGCTTGTCCCAGCCACGCTGCTTCATCCGGCGCTCCTCCCCGCCACCGATGTTTGTTGCACGGACAAAGTCGTCGTGGAGGTGAAGCGCCCTTCTGTTAGGGCTTGTCCGGCGGTCCAAGGTGAGGGTTTCTTTGGAAAGTGGCCTTCTGCTAGTATGTCTTCTCCAGCGGCCGAAGGTGAACCTTTCTTCACCATCGCGTTTCTTGAACATCTTCTTCGTCGGAGTAGCAGGAACACCGGTCCCATACTAGTGGTAAAAAATAACAACAAAGCATACCATCCCCGCCCTGATGTTACTTTGTAGCAAACAAATTAGGTATGTCTGCTTTGAAATGTTGTTGTGCTCCCCGATGGTTAACGGGAGGGAAAATGATGGCAGGTAGGTAACAGTGTTATCTTGTTGATAATCTTTGGTCGATGCATGCATTGTTCGGGTGTTATTTTTGAAGACCATAAGAGAGGGTATAAAGTTAAGCTAAAAGCAAAGATCAACTGTATAAACAATGTCCTGAGGTTTAACACAACAACAGATGAAGATAGCCGTTATGCTGTGATGACTATAGAAGTGTTAAACTATAGCAAACATATTTAGGCTGTAAAAAATGTTGGGTAAGTGAAAGTTAATTAACAATGTTAGTATGGCAAAACATATTGGGAAGTTTTGTAAAATTTTTTTGGCAAGGTACAGAACAAGTAGTAAATTTTGTTCTGCAGATTGTTACCAGAGTATTTTGTACGAGATAACAAAGGTAGTGAGTTAGTTTAAGGTAATCAATTTGTGTTAAAATGAGGAAGTTTTGACATGCATTGGCTGCATTCAAGAAAGAGGACGGAGTGTAGATGGGCGTGCATTGACGGTAGCGATGTGGGGTTGTTATCCCAACATGGTAACAAACTGCTGATAACATGCAGATTATGTATCTGTACTTGTAGAACAGTAACAACGCATGGAAGGCATAACATAATTTCAATGTTATGTTAAGTAATGGCTAATCTTATATTGGGGAAAAGAATGTGACACTAGCTTAGTCTTGGCAATGTAAACATGTTATACTATCTAGGTAACAGGTTAATTCAATAACTATGAACCAATTATGACTAGTTTTACATCAGCTAACTATGTGAGGGATCACCTAGCGCATGTATTTGCTAAACCAAAAAATATATATTTTTTCTTGAGATGAGTTATGATAACATACTGTATTATGCAATTGATTATGCAGATCCATGGGAGGAATATATCTAATTTTGCTTTGTTATGGGATGTAATCATCAAAGTGAATATAAAATAAATACAAATACGTCTTGTGGTTGGATTTGAAATGTTGCAGTGATGTCTAAGATGTATGAAACATAAATGAGCACCATAGTAACAACCGTGGGATGATGACCAGGGTATGTGTGTAGGTTATAAGTTTGTAATTATGTTGATAGCATGGTTTGCAACCCATCAATGTCAGATTTATCGAGGTGTATATTATACAATGGGTACTTAAGTAATGGACTCTAGTGTCATGTAACATATATGACTGTATTTGTAGTAGGTGTCCCATACACATGAAAGGGCATATCCAGGGACTGTGTTTGATATATTAGTTTGGTTTTGGTTTAAGATTGGTAACAAAGTATGTAGCAATGTATTCACTTATCTGTTATGCTAACATATGAGGTAAGGTATTAGTGTATTATAACATATGAGGGGGGAATCTGTTTTAGAACGAGGCACTGAATCGATGTGTTAAGGCATTAGTTTATTATAAATTGTAATAGGATATTGTTATGTGATTTAAGCATTGTTGTACAAAACCTAATTTTGTAAATGTGTTTTAGTAGGAACTAAATCGATGCATTGAATAAGACACTTAGAGGCTATATTTAACTTAGTTTGTGGCTAGATGAGTATGCTTGTCATGTAGGATACATTGCAAAAGAATGGTTCTAACGTGAACTGGATGTAAATGGGATGTAAGCATCATATTTGACACAAGATAAATGTGAAATTGTCTTTAAGGTGGGATTGAAAACTTTCACATACACAAAAACTTCTGTAGGATGCTCCATTCTAGTGTTGGGAACTGTGAAGTGTAACAAGGGAAGATCATTGACTGGGTTGCATAAAAAAATTGGTACACGAGTGACAGTGAACAAATGTTACACACCGTTGGAAATAAAAAAATGATTAACAGAGCAATTCTGTAATGATTGTCACTAAAGAAATATGTTATGTATAACCAGGTAGCAATGTATTACTGTTAATGGTATAACATGTAACCTCTAAAATTCTTGAGGAAGGTTTTTATTTTTTATTTGTTTACGACTGGCAGGTATAATTTAATGCAAGTATATGATATATCTGTTAACTTTCAAATAGTGTACAGTAGTGGGTGACATTTTGTATTACACTGGATGTAGGATGAGTGATAATGTTTATGAGGATGAGGCAGAATGCAGCACAGGAGTGGGTAAAGGCTTTAGCTCGCGTTGTTCATTTCATAAATTCCTATCTGTATTAGAATTTGCCAAACGAGCAACATAAGGACTTGCTGAAGTCCACTATTTTTTGTCATTTTACTTCACTAAAATATATGAAAGTATTAGATCTTGTCCTTGTAAGGGTGATTATATATACTTATGACAAGAAATCGAGGAGTTTCAAAGTTAGCAAGTATTATGTGCCCTTTGATGTTAAACAGGCTGAGCTGTTTCAAGGACTCCTAGTTAAAGGTGAGCAGCGCTGAAGTTAATGCAAAATGAATTCATGATATGATTATGATTACAATATTTTTTTATTGGATATCATTTTTTTAAGGTGAGAAAGTTTTGTTAGAGGATGGTCAAGGTTCTCAGGTAGACTCAACCATCAATGAGGAGTACTTCAAAGGAGAACCAAAGGTAGCCAAGGCTTTTGAAGTGTTAAAAGAACTATCTGTTAAGATAGATCCTAAATCAATAGAGGACTATGTGAAGATTTGGTTCGTTGTAATGATGGCTACTTTTTTTACCCTACTGCTGGTTTTGGTATTAGAAAACAAATCTGGGTGTATGTGGGCAGTTTCTCTCAGACGTCTAAGTTTAACTGGTCGGAATCTGTATATACACTTCTGCATGCTGGTATGTGTGAGATGGATAGAAGTAATAGAGGGTATTTGACGGGTTGTTGTTTTCTATTGATAGTATGGTTCTGATTTGTTACATTAACGAGTTGTAGAGTAAGAGAGCATGCTTCACCTATTGCAAACTGCTTGGATTATGGTAACAGGATTAGTGTGTAGACGGTCGGAAAGAGTTTGTCAGTTAAAAACCTACCTGACAGATATATTCAGGCAGAGTTTCTCAAAGAAGGTGTGAGTGCGGTCAACCAGTTGCATGAGGTAGAAAACATAGCTGATGTGTCTATCCTAGATGGAGATGTAGGTTATAAATGTCATGTTTATATGGTATACTCATATTGTCATGAAACATGTTGAAATGTAAAACTTAATATGTGTTTTGTGTATTTTTTCCCAACTTGAGTTGGCAAAACTCAAGCTGAATAGACTTAAGTTACAGAAGAGAATAGAGGAAAGCAAGGCAAAGCAAGGTAAGGATGCTATAGATCTGGAGGAGAAGGTGACTTTACTTGAAAAGAAATTGAATGTTGCTACAGAAGAGCTGGACGCACTGAAAGCACAGTATGAAGTCAGGCTATACGAGATTGAACTACTTAGATTGGATCTACAAATCTGTAAGATTACTGATCCTACAGTCCGTCCGAGCAGTTCTGATCGAAGGTCTACTGGAACATCATTAGCAGACCGCACTGCAAAAGTATATCGCTATTTCAATATGACATTTTCATTGAGGTGATGCAGTAGTTATGCTAAATAGCTGGTGTGACTAATGTGTGTGAGTCAAACATCAGATCATAGACAGTGGAAAAGATGGTGAAAGGTTAGAGTCTAAAAACCCGACTGAGGTATTACGATGCATGCACTATGTTGCTATGTTGTTGACAGAGTCATTGTTGCTGAATTTGTGTCTATCCATAATGAATATGATTTAACAAAATTTAGTTATTTACCAATTATGACAACAGGTAGTGGATGGTGATTCACCACAAACTAGAGATCACCCTACCGACATGGAAGTAGGGACCAGTGTAAGCGTATAACCATCATTGAAGTTTACATGACCATGTTAACATGAGCTTCTAAGTGGTAATGAATTTTCTTATTTCAATTGAAAGTTTGTTCTTCCGTTGGTGGAAGCAATTTGAGCAAGTGTGGAATGATGTCGATAAGGGTACAGTCTATACATCTAGACATGGTTAAAGCATTGTTTTATCACGACCCATTAACTTAGAGTTAAGTGTTCATATCTAGGCTATTGGCAGTCGTGATAGTGTGCATGTTATTGATCTCTCCACACCTGTTACGGTAACATGGTTTACTCGTAATTTTTTATTTTTATGAAATGATAAGTTATAAGTTTGGATTCGTATAGTAATGAAGTTTTGGAAAAATGTCACCCAGGATCGAAGAACACGATCTAGGTCGGGTATCGTTATGGAATCCAAAAATTCCCTGGTCAGTGGAAGGAGCAAAGTTGTCGCCCTACATAAGTCAAAAGTAATGAAGGAATCTAGTTTTGTTCTTGAGATAATGGCAGTGAGTAAAAACGTAACATGCATAATTTTAGTCAGTGATATTGTTATTGTTATATTTATACATCATTTTAATTGGGTAGGTAATTGTAAAAGAGAATGGAAAGAAAAAGATGGCGGATGAATGTAAGAGTTCTGGAACAAATCTTGCAGAGGTGGTGAACTGTGACTCGGTCAAGCGTACGTAAGAGTGTAAGTGTGGTAGGCATTGTTAAAAATATTTTGTAGGAAGACAATAGTAAGCAAGAGTTATGAAATGTAAAATACATAATAAAATACATGCGCGCAAATAGGGTGTTGAAGGAATTGGGCAAGGACATAATTCTGTGAACCAGGCTGTTGGTGGAGTAAGTAACAACCCCCATGGTGAAAGAATGTGTCTACACCGCACACCAAAAATGGTGAGTACTTTTTAGAATATGCTACCACTGAATAACGTATCTGCATATTTAGAGAACCAGGCACTGGGATGATGGGAAATGGATGTATTAGTTAGTCCTAATAATTAGACATGCTAATGGTTGTGAATAGGGCATAGAAAGTGGGCATGTGTAGACAATATTACTTGGACAGTTGCTTGGAAAGCAGGTCGTAGTATTTTGTAATTTGTGAATAACGTGATATATTGTTTGTTTTGAATGTGGACAAGTTAAAGTATCTGATGGCAAGAAGTGTAGAAACACGAAGCCAGAGTGCAAAAGCATTGAATGAGTATTGTACTAGAAGTCAGACTTGTAGTCAAAATAGTGCTTTATTGGTGTTTGTTAAGATGATGTGTGAATGTGCTTGACATCAGGTTGTAATGGACATCCCCGTGAGAGGAAATGTGGTCCCTGATTTGCTTGAAGATTGCACAGTGCATCATTAGACTAATTAGATACTGGTCAATGAACTATGTCTAAAATGTTGATTGACATGATTGAAATATTTTTCCAACTATGGCTTGCACCTGCAGGTAAGCTATATAAAGACTGTTGAGGAAAGCAGCATGATTCCAACTTATAGACTGGTGAAAAAGACCCAGGATGCCCTCTCAAAAGGTAGTACATCTGTTGCGAATGCTAAACAAAAGGTTTGTAACCTTACTCCAAGCATGGAACTTGTTTTGAATTTTCAGTTATTAATGTTGTCAGGTTAGATTTGTTTCATTCCAGTCAATATGTGAATCACCGCTTCTGAAATCAACTTTTGATGTGGTTGAAGAAAAAACACCGGTAATTTGGATTTATGTATAATGATGCATACTACATGTCAAAACTATTCCTCATAATGTATAGATTCTTTTAAGAAGATTATATAGATTCAATTTTCCTGTGCTCATAAAATGAAAATTTATGACAACATGCTCAGCAAGTATGTGGTTGTTTATATATAAAATGTATTAAAATTGCATTTGAAATGCAGATTTGTAAAAAACTCGCACTGTTGTATATTGAAAGATGTCTAAGATGTTGCAGGAAAATCACTGTGGATCTCCTTAAGTTGTAATATTTATGAAACCAAATATGTATGTTTGTTGTAGAATAATAGTATATGTGGTGATTGTAGACATGCTTAATGTAAATGTTTATCATAGGAAAAAGTTGCTGGAGCGGCGAGTAAACGAGTTGTTACTAGATCAACTACTAAGAAGGTGCATTATTAAAAGGCAATAAAATGTATATGTAACCTATTAATCTAATGATTGGATAATGTGAATGTAATGGTAACTCATGTGAGTAACACCATGTGAACCGGCTACAGAAGTAAAGTTGGACAATTGGTTACCGTGTAAGGCAATGTTCAGATAGTTTAGTTAGTACACTACATACATTCCATCCCCATAAATGAGCAAGACATAGTTGAAGACAATTTATTGTGAAGTTATTTCTAACAATGAGATAATGGTTAAGTAGTTGCAGTAATTAAGTAGATGATAAAAGAATTTGTGTCACTGTGGGCGTGTTAACAAAAGTGATAGTAGTATATAATTGAGTGAAGTACAGACAGTTTGGTGTCTATTGTATATATACACAATGGGTATGACAGTGTGTAGATATGATTTGCTTGGGTAAACATGTAAACTACATATGAATTACATGTACAGGTGGCTGAGGTCGGGAGTGAGCGTGTTGTTACAAGATCTGCTGCTAACAAGGTACATGACACAAATGTAGAAAATATGTTGTCAATTGTGTTGGGGAAACCTATGGAGATTTTACGTTAAAAGATACCTAATGTGTAGAAACTTAACTGAGCAGGCTGGGTTGCTTACACCATTGGTGTCATACTCTCTCAAAGAAGGTGAAGTGACATCCTTGGATAAGAGGAAATGGAAGGTTGCCAAAACGACAAGTAAACTATACTAGCTCCAGTAATGGTAGACACTTGATTATGATAGAAATAGAAGAGGGCGCTAATGGAATATATTTTTATGAAAGATCTATTACGACACACCAAAAGGTGGAAATAGTGGTGTGGTGGGCACTTCAACAGCCAAATATTTTGTTGGAGGTAATGTGGAATACATAGTTGTTAGTCATCCACGTACCAGGTCTGCAAGTAAAAAGGTATGACAAATAATTTTAATTTTCTATTTATAGAATAAGATTCATCAGAGGAATGACTTTAAAAGGGGACAATAACAATATCGCATTGTAACAGTAATGTGTATAGGACATAAGCTAACTTGATACTAAACATTATAGGATGGAGCGGATACAATGGTACCTACTCCAGTGACTACTGGCATGGATGCAAGAATGCATGCAGTACAGAAAGAAAGTGTAACTAAGACGGTATAAAAATACACAAGTTGACTAGACAATCATATTAGATATAGCGTGAAAGAGTGAAATTTACTGAAACTATTGATTTGTTTCTTTGGATCAAGCTAAATTACAAATTGCTGGGGTCAAAAGATGGTGGATTCCCAATTTTAGAGTCAAGTCCCTTATTCCAAGAACAAAGACTCTGTAATGAGCTCCATAAGGTACATTTACAAATATTGTAAAAGTTTTTTGGATTGTTTAAATATGTAAATTATGTAGTAGTATCTGACACTTTGTTGTAGATTGATCAAGTTTTAGGGGAGTGTAATCAATTTTAAACAAGACTACAAAGTTGTGCAACACCAATGCAGGAACCAGTTATAGGCCCACCATTATGCACGGTAGTACTCTATATTATGAGTATTTTTGGTCCAGTATTATTCTGTGAATTGTGTGATGTAACTACCAATAAATGACTATTTTTTTGTGTTTAGACAAAAGTGTGTGACACCCACACCGATTTTGTAACACCTGAGCCAACCAAGAGCATTCCATTTACCCTTGGTGATGGAAGACCGGGTAACAATCATAGTAGTGGTGTTGAAGCAGCTAATGGAGACAGAAATGTATGCAGTTGTTAGAAATTTATAATTTTGTAATGGTCAAGGTTATAATTATTAAACTCTCATAAATGAAAATGTTGTGTTGTACAGGTACATGATTGGTGGAAGAAGACTGGTATAAACAGTGAAATTGACAATTTGCTAAGTGTGCTAAGTACGCATACTTTGATATCAATGTCAGTTAGTAAGAAGGGGAAAACAAAACAAGCCATGAAGCCGGAATGGATAGTTGTGGATGTGGAAACTGTTGATGAAAAGGTAACTTTGTGTAGACGACAACAATGAAGTTAATAACTAATAAATAAATTGAATGTTAATTGATAGTAATTTGTATTTTTTGTTTGATATAGAACTGTGTGAAGGATATGGTTGATAGGATAACAACTGATGTGGAAAAAATCGATAGTGAAAGAGAGGTAATGCACGTCTCTAACAGCCCAAGTTTGCTAGTACGGAGAGTGAAAGATGCACTTCATGAACAGAAGATGAAGTTAATGAGACTTGGTTAGAAAAAAGAGTTGCAGTTGATGGCGGGTTGGGATGAGCGAGTAGCCTTGAGGCTCGACCATGCTAATGTTGAAAAACTGAAGTGAGTAAGAGTGTATTTTGTGATTGTAAAAAATTGTGACTCACACATGAACTGACTGTTTAAAATCACCTCCATCATTTTATGTTTTAGCTGATGCTCTTATAAAATTTATGTTGCAATTGACAAGCCCTGACAGGAACCCAGGAGATGTTATCTTCAAGAGCGAATATGCTTGCATTCTGAGATCTAATTTTTCATCTGCAATGAGGGTGGGAGGCCACATAACTAATCAGGTTAGAAACATGAGGAAATGTAGTTTTGATAAAAGAATTCTCTAAATTTTTCATCTATAACGAGGGTGGTAGGCCACACGAGGCCAAATGTGTTAGTTGTTTTGTCAACTTGATAATGCTTCTGTAAATTTTTGATAAAGGAATTCTCTAGTTACATAATGTCTGCACCTTACCTGTTGCATAAGTAATTAACACATATTTGTCGTAAAGCAGTTACAAGTAGGTTATTAGGGAAAATTGGCCATCATGACGCACTTTTGTGGTCATGTAGCATGTTGTTGATTTGTACTGAATATAGCAACTGTATACTAAGATAAATTATAAATCTAAAATAGAGAATCAGAATGAATGATAGATTGGTAACATAGTTAATTTTTATATTAAATATATCAAGTATATTTTATATATGGGGCCAAATCATTTAAATGTCCCAAGTATATATGTAGAAATCAGTAAATAGCAGTAAGTTCTTCAGAATTAAAGGGGAAATTGTAGCCAGACCAGAAAGTTAACTAGGTTAAACTTGGTAAGCATTGATTAAACAAGGTATGATAGGTGGGAAGTGCAGTGCTAAAAATTTTAGGCATGAACGGTTAATTATGCTTTGATGTGAAGCATGTGTAGTACATTTTTGGTTACCTTAAAATAGCGAATGTGCCACAAAAACATGGTTAACAACAAGAATGAAATTTTATCATTTTGACAAATATATTGTGTTCAGTATGTCAACTACGTAGGTACTTGACCTTTAATATGTCTGTGGTAGTTCCTTGAAGAATATAGTGAAGTGATGCGTAAAGAGTATAGTAATCAGTTCGGAAGGAGGGTGTTCATCTTCCTCACTTCAATGACGCATACCATAAAGATGAGGAATGCACTATGTATGAGAAAGTATTATTATGAATGGTGGGAACAAATAAAGAAGGTGAACGTTATACTCCTACAATTACTTAGCCACCAACACTAGCATTTTCTTTTCGCGTCACACAAATACAAGAAGATTCTTCATTGCAGCAGCCTATGACTTGGGAGGAGGTATAACTAGTCAAACACCGATCATCAGTATGACAATGATTTTGCTACTTTGGTAAGTGAAAATTTGAAAATTAGAATATAAACATGTTATGGGTTTTGAAAATATTAGTCAATTGAATATATCTTATTTCTTAATGTAGGCTGCATCTCTGAATACATTGTTGAGTAAGATATGCAGTGTTCCAGAACAAGGGTGGAATATCGTGTTCGATAACAAAGCATATCGGCAACCAGCTGGATCTAATGACTGTGGACTGTACGTGATGCGGTGGATGGAGTGTGTGTGTACAGGTCAACAAATTGAAGAATTGTATGGTGAGGAATATCACCAGCTTCAAGGACACAATGTGTTGGAGATACTTAAGTTGAAGAAGTATGTTAACAAAGGAGCTCTATGATCGATGAACATGACTTGATTTTATTTTGTGGTTGGCTTGGTAAACTTTGGGTAATACCCACGTATAAAACTCTTAATATCTAGGATCAAGTGTGTTTGTGTGCAACAAACTATGTATGTAATGTATCAATCTGTGTTTTGTTCAAGAAGGGCACACTATTTATGTATGGCCCATGCTGTGAAATGCCCTGAATTAGTTATATTTTGTTATGTGTAGTAGTGATCTTCTACTAGACATTCAAGTCAAAGAATGAAATATATAACTTTGCAGTGTTGGTTACACCTAAGTTTTCAGTATAACATGGATAAATTCCTCTAATATAGTGAATGATAGCATGTTTTGTATTTTGATTTGCCAATTGAACTGTTTGTCTAAAGTGATGTGTTGATGCAAAGTACCACAAAACCATATACTGCATGTACAAGAATATCATATATGGATATCTCAGTAATGGTGGTGTATAGATTTGCAAATTTGCTGTAATTGTTCTTATATAATGAGTGACTTGTTCTGGTAATGCATGGTTGAGTATGTAGGAAATGAAGTGGACTGTTAGGTTATATTCTGTATTTGTTTAGTGATTTGAAAGGGTTACAACTTAATTTGAAGTAGTTAGATCTGTGGGGATCTTTTGTAATGTAGCAACATAACAAATGAGATACTAATGTGGTAATGTTTCAGCAGTAGTTGTCGATGTGTAGTGGTAGTTTAAATTGAAGATAATGAAAATGCTCAAAATGTTAGTGGTTAGTGATGTGTATACACCGGAAATGTTCATATAATTGGGGAAGAGTTGTGGTGAGTGGTGTTCATGAAGAATTGAGTGGTGGCAGAACTTAAGAAACAATTGCAAGAGTTGTTGGAGAAAGGTTTCATCCGACCAAGTACGTCGCCTTGGGGTGCTCCCGTGTTGTTCGTCAAGAAGAAGGCCGGGTCGATGCGGTTCTGTATAGATTACCAGCAGTTGAATAAGGTCACGATCAAGAATAAGTACCCATTACCAAGGATAGATGATCTGTTCGATCAGTTGCGTGGTGCTATAGTGTTTTCGAAGATCGATCTATGGTCTGGATATCATCAGTTGAGGATTAAGGCGGATGACATACCCAAGTCAGCTTTTAGGATGAGGTATGGTCACTTCGAGTTTGTAGTTATGCCGTTTGGGCTAACCAATGCACCTGCTACTTTTATGGACCTGATGAACAGAGTGTTTTGTCCGTTCTTAGATCAGTTTGTTGTAGTCTTTATAGATGACATCTTGATCTACAGTAGGGACAAGCAAGAGCATGAGCGACATCTTCGTCTAGCGTTGACTCTTCTTCGCCAACATCAGTTGTATGCCAAGTTCAGTAAGTGTGAGTTCTGGTTGGAAGAAGTGACTTTCTTGGGTCATGTGATATCTGCAGTAGGAGTCAAAGTGGACCCGAGAAAGGTGGAGTCTGTTGCAGAATGGGAACAACCGAAGACACCGATAGAAGTTCGTAGTTTCCTGGGTTTAGCAAGTTACTACAGGAGGTTTATCAAGGACTTCAGTGCGATTGCATTGCCGATGATAAAGTTGACTAGAAAGGATGTACCTTTTGTCTGGGATGACCGTTGTCAGCAAGCTTTCCAGAGTTTGAAGGAGAAGCTGACCAGTGCTCCAGTGTTAATCCTGCCAAAGCCTAGAAAGGGATATGTTGTATTCTGCGATGCTTCCAAGAAAGGTTTAGGTTGTGCGCTGATGCAGGAAGATCATGTGGTTTCTTTTGCTTTGCGACAGCTTAAGAAACACGAGGAGAACTATCCGACTCATGATTTGGAGTTGGCAGCAGTGGTTCATGCACTAAAGATTTGGAGACATTATCTGTATGGGGAAGTGTGTCAGATCTTTACGGATCATAAGAATCTGAAGTACATCTTTTCGCAGCATGAGTTGAACATGCGACAACGTCGATGGATTGAGTTAATCAATGATTACGATTGCACCATTGAGTATCACCCTGGTAAGGCAAATGTGGTAGCTGATGCGCTTAGCCGAAAGTCTTCTTCTCTATCTTCAAAGAAGGCACAGTTGAGTTCCCTAATATGATATAGACGGGATATGTTTGTTTCCTTGCGGCAGATGAATGTGCAGATGGAAGTTTCCTTGTTAGCTGGAATTTTAGCACAGATGCAAGTCAAGCCTACGTTGAGACAACAGATTAAACATGCACAGCAAACAGATAATGTAGTACAGTTGATCATATCAGAGTTTGGCAATAAAAAGCGTGATGGGTTCCATGAGTCCAAGGATGGACTAGTTTGCTATCATGATAGGATGGTGGTCCCCGATGCTAATGATATGAGAAAGTTAGTACTTGAGGAAGCACACACGTCAATGTATGCTATGCACCCAGGTGTCATTAAGATGTATCATAGTCCGAAGGACTTGTATTAGTGGCCCGGCTTGAAGAGAGATGTGGCTGAGTTTGTAGCTAGGTGTGCGGTTTGTCAACAAGTCAAGGCTGGGCATCAGAAGTCGGCAGGTACATTGCAACCCATGTCGATACCGTAGTGGAAGTGGGATCATATAACCATAGATTTCGTAGTTGGTCTACCCAGGACAACTAGGAATCATGATTCCATTTGGGTAGTAGTGGACAGATTGACGAAGTCTGCCCATTTCATACCGGTAAAGATGACGTATATAGTCGAGAAGCTCGCTCGAGTGTATGTGGATGAGATAGTGCGGTTGCATGGTGTGCCTGTAACGATAGTTTCTGACAGAGGTCCCCAGTTCACGAGTTGTTTCGGGGAACAATTGCATAAAGCATTGGGAACGCAGTTGAGGTTCAGTACCGCTTTCCACCCACAGACAGATGGACAGTCTGAAAGGACTTTTTAGACTTTGGAAGATCTCCTTCGAGCTTGTGTTCTGCAGTTCCTAAGCAGTTGGGATGTACATCTCAGTTTGATAGAGTTTGCTTACAACAACAAATATCAGTGGAGCATTGACATGGCTCCTAATGAGGCCTTGTATGGCAGGAAGTGCAGATCTCCTCTGTGTTGGTACGACTCTGGCGAATATCAGCTTTTGGGTCCTGAGTTAGTACAACAGATGTCAGAAAAGATCAAAGTGATACATCAACAGTTGAAAGTGGCACAGGACAGGCAGAAGTCTTACGTAGACAACCGCCGATGACCTTTAGAGTTCCAAGTAGGAGACAAAGTGTATCTTAAAGTCTCGCCATGAAAAGGTGTGCTAAGGTTTGGACAAAAGGGTAAGATGGCACCCAGATATATGGGGCCATACCCAGTCCTAGCATGAGTTGGCAAGTTAGCTTACGAGTTAGAGCTGCCGCCAGAGTTGTACAGGCTACATCCAGTGTTCCATGTCAGTATTCTGAAGAAAAGTCATTCGGATACAGGAACAGTGATACAGCCAGTCGAAGTTGAGCTTGATGAAGATGTGACCTACGAGGAAGGTCCTGTGGCGATCCTTGACAAAAGGGTTAAGAAGCTGAAAAGGAAGGACCTGGTTCTAGTGAAGGTTCTTTGGCATCATCGTGGCATTGAGGAAGCCATGTGGGAGCTTGAGGAAGAGTTGAGGAGGAAGTATCCCTCACTTTTCTCTTCAGATTTCGGGGACGAAATCCCTTTGTAGAGGGTTAGTTTGTAAGGTCCCTGACCTCCGTTTAGGGTTTAGCCTGTTTGCTTTGCTTAACCCTGATGCTTTGTTGCTTTCTAATCACCTTTGGTGGTGATTAGGGTTTGGTTGTGCTTTGTTGAGAGTTGGAGGTGCTACTTGCAATTAACCCAAGTCTAGGGTTTGTGGGCAAGTTTGTCACCTTGTGAGGTGTCCCTCTCTCTCTCCTTTCTTCCTCTAGTGTAGAGAGGATGGTTTGAGCTCGTTGTTTGAGTTCCTTTGGGCTTGGTTGACCTTGTTGGGCTTTGTTGAACCTTGCCTTTGTCTTGTTGGACCCTTGTATCAGCCAGGAGGAGCTGTGTTGCCCAGGGGTGTGTCGCCCATGGAGATGGTGTGTCGCCCAAGTGTGTCGCCCAAGAGCCTTTGACCAAGCTTTGACTTCGTTTGTGTCACCACTAGTGGACACTTGGTGCTTGATGCTTGCATGTGGAAATGACCTTGGACATGTGTTTAGGGCTTGCTAGAGTGGTGGCTTGTGCACCAGGACAAGTGTCCCTAGGAGGACGACACCTTGCTTTACTCTACCTTGTTTTCTCATCCATCCCCTTCTATATATGTGTTCTTTTTCTCATGCTAGGGATCCTTTTAGTCTCTTGGTTTCCCCTCTCCCTTGGTGCACGATACCCTCCTCCTTTGCAAGCTTGGTGGACGACACCCTTGTAGGAGCAAGCTTGGTGGCCGATCCTACCTAGGAGCTTTCTTCTTCCTTGGAGCTAGGAGCTTGGAGCTTTCTTAAGGCGGGTTGCATAACTCCTAACTCTAACTATTCTACCTCCTTTCATGTTCTTATATGTTGCTAGCTTTGTCTCTCACTTAGTTGTTCTTGTTGGTCGAACCATGTGTTCTAGGGTTTCTTGGTGAGCAATACTCTTTTCTCTCCTAGGTCTTGAGGAGTGAGCTTGAGTTCTAGAATCATGAGCAACACTCCTCTCTCGTTTAAGTTAAGAGGTGAGCTTGTGATCTAGAAGCTTGAGAAACACCCTCCTCTCACCTTGGACTTGAAGGGTGAGCTTTGTGGTAGTTGTGAACCTTGCTAGGGTTGTTCCTTGTGTTGCCCGTTTGGTGATAGATGATGTGCAAGACCCCTCTTTCTTAGTTGATTGAGGTGAGCTGTCTTCTTGATCCATTAGGGTTTTGGGTGCCCTTGTACTTGGGGTGGATGACGATCTTGTGAGTTGCACCTTAGTCGTGATGAGCTTTGGGAGGTGCTGCCCGACAGCCCTCTTAGCCTAACATCTTGGACGACACATGTGTGATGGTGATGGACGATACCCCTAGTCTCTCTGACGGGCGTCATACTACCACCCTGCCTTGTGTCAGTCGATAGGCCATGAGCTGGTTGGCTGGACGATAGTTCCCTTGATGACAGTTTAGCTACACCCTTGAACAAATACCTCTTATGGAGTATCTTGCTCGATACACACCTGACTTAGATAGGGTTTGGTGTTGTTGTGCTTTTGAGGTAGGCGTTGCTAGCAGTGTTGTGACAGACCGTTGCCTGATAGGCTTGGGTGCATGATACCCCGTTACACAGTATGCATCTTGAGCCGACGCAGCGTCACGTGAAACCGTTGTGTTGCACGATACAAGTGAGTGCACGGCACCCTGACATAGTGTTGCATGTCACATGTTTGTGCTGGTCGTTATGGGATGGACGTTAGATGAGGATACCCTGCTTGATATCACTTGTGGTGAGGGATTGTAGTGTTTTTAGTGAGAGTCCTACCCCTCATGAAAATCGACATGCTAAATGATAATTGTTATGGTAAAGCTTGTTTATGTAACACACATGTCTTTACCCATGTATGTGACCATCATGATATATTGTATAATGCTAAACAAATGGTAATCATGTAACATGGTTTACTTTGTGATGAAACCTAAGCTCATGATCACAAGTTGAGGCATGATTGACAAAGTATATAGCCATTAATGTCACCATATATTGATAAGCATGGTCTTTTTGATAAGCCTATGATTATTGTGCACACTAACCATGCAGGTGATGCCTAACCAAGAAAAAGGGTTATGAGGTACATATGATGAGTAACATTGCTTTGACAGTTACTCTTGATGATGAGATAACATGTATGATGTGTTTGGCTAAAGTACTTGGGATTTCTATCCCATGATGATGATGAAGCCTTGAGAGGCAGTGGTAGTATGCGATGAGGGATTGAGATCCCATGGTATGTGATAATCCTTGAGATGGATCAGGATGATGTGACTACAATAAAAGCATAATGTTGTTGTTTATTTCCTATTATAGTATGCATATTATGTAACTTGGTTGAATCTTACAATCCATATAAAAGATACTAATTAATCACAGTGAAATATATCATGTAGTTTGCCCTATCCATAGATCCATCATCGACAGGAGTTGGTGATGGTGAAACGGGTTCTCCTACGGGTTAACCCAGAGCACATATTGTTGAGTATGCGAGGTTTCTCCTAGCCTAAAATAGTGAGGATTCGAGTGCAGCTACGGTTGCAGACTTGGGATATGAATAGAGCATGGTGAACAGACCCATGGCTCCGGATATGTGATATGAAGAGCATGAATGTGTTCATCGCTCAGAGCACGGTGAACAGGCTTGTGGCTCAGGTATACTAGTTTCGTGACCTGTACCGAGGCGGGCTAGAGGAAGGGTATCCTATGGAGCTGACCCTGTGGCTGAGGCCACTTGAGCATGAGACTGCGGTCCTGCTTTGGTTCTCATGCACTGACCATGAGGGGAAAGGTCGTGGAGTCTGGCTCTTCCATTGACCTTGTATGGCACTAGCTTTGGGTTTCGCAACCGAAGGTTGGATTTGAGCGGTACGGCTCACTTCATCAGGGCATAATAATACATAATCCAGCCGAATAGTATTTACTGCTTAAGGAAAAACACGGAACATTGGTTGAGGCCTTGCTTGTATAGTTAATCTTGTTGTATCTTGTAGTTACTTATATGTTCCTCATGTTATGTGGGAATACCTTGTAAATCTTATCTTGTTAATCATGTTCCATATAGAAATAAGTGGATATATGCCTTCTGAAAATCTGGTAAGCTTGTCGGTACAAGTAGTTTTACTTTAGATCACTACTCTGGTTATATTTCTTATCAGTTATCTGCGGTTATTGCTTTATCTTCCTTCTGGTTTTATAGTTTTGGCGAGGAGTTATGCTTCTCACTGGGACAATGTTCAATTGTCTCACCCCGCTGGTTTTCAGGTGTTCGAGCTAGATGTGGTGGTGATCGTGGAGTTGCGGCCGAGCAGCAAGACGATTAGTAGAAGGAAAGAGATGGATATGCTGCTGTTTTGGCATTTTGTAGTAGAGTCTAGAGTCATCCCTGTACTCTCAGGTCCTTGGGAGTGTTTTGACGTTGTTTCACGATGAATAGTTGTTGATCCTTTGTATATCTTGTTGCTGGTTGGATGTGGGCCTTTATGTATATATAACAGGTGGTGAACTCATGTGATGGCTTAACAGCTGACCTTCTAAGCTGTGGACACGTATCAAGGCTTGTATATGTTTATATAACATGTTTCCTTGCAGGATGAGGACCTATATGTAATAGTTTTCAGCTTATCTATTTTCCGCAATCGGCTTTAATTAACTCGTGTTTTTGATGATCTGTGGTTATGGAGTTTTCCGCACATTTTCGCGTAACACCTCGCTATCTGTGTGATAGTGGGATGTGTTGCCACAAGTTTTGGTATCAGAGCCTTAGGTTTGCTGAGTTTACAGGGATCTAGGACTAGGTTGTGTCAGTTCTTGTGAGTTGTCCAGATTTTCTTACGATCTTCTTCTGCCCTCAACAGAAGAGAAGTCAAGATGTCTGGAAACCATGAAGAACATGCTGCTGAGAACAGCGATGCTACATCAGTTGATGGAGCTTTTGGGCAGGCACATGAAGATCGGGTGCCTGAGGTCCCCCAACCTGACCCAGCCATTCTTGAACACCCTGCCTATCAATAGCTTATGGGGTAGATGATGGCTACGATGAATCTCATGGTAGAAAGATTGTCAGTGCCTCCTCCGAGAGCACAAGCTCCCCATGGAGAAGCATCGGGTATTCGGAAAACCTTTGAGCGGCTTCGCCGAGTCGGAGCTTCAGATTATGCTGGAACGACTGATCCAGTGGATGTAGATATGTGGCTGAAAAGTATTGAGCAGGCTTTCTGGATCCTTGACATCCCCGAAGCTGACAAAGTAAAGCACGTTGTCTACCTTCTGAAAGGTAGTGCTGGTCACTGGTGGACCATTGAGGAATAGAAGCGACCTGGTGAGGTGATTGGTTGGGAAGTTTTCCGGCGCGAGTTCATCAGTAGATACTTCCCGAAGATGTATCTGGATGAGAAGATCAGTTAGTTTGAGAGTCTGCGACAAGGAACGACGAACATCACCGAGTATGAGGCTAAGTTCATGGATATGTTGAGGTTTTGTCCTCATATGGCGGTGACAGATGTGGAGCGGATCTGACATTTCGAGAAAGGTCTGAGTGCTGAATCGACAACACCTATTTCTGCGTTGGAGAACCGTGAGCGGTTTGCTATGTTTGTGGAATCTGTCCGGAGGATTGAACGGTCAGTCAAGGAGAAAAGAGAAACTATGTCTAAACATAGGCCTGCTCAGTTTTAGGGACAGAGGTTTGGTGGCTTCAAGAAGCTAAGGTTTTCAACACCTTTTGTGATGAGAGGTTCTAGTGCACCGTCGCAGTGGTCTCCTAGTAAGGGAAGAGGTCATGTTTCTTCACTGTCTAAGGCACATAGTACAACTTCAGTGGCAGTGACAGGGCCATCTAGGCCATGGTTTGAAGATAGGGCATGCTATCTTTGTGGTAAGACCGGGCATCTCAAGTCAAGTTGCCCAAACAGAGATGTTGAAGTGACGTAGCAGTCAAGACAGAATCAACAAGGGTCAGATAGATAGCAGCCCAGTAGTAGCAGAGGGCGAGGATGCGGTCAAGCGTCGCAAGCTGGATCATCTGCTCATGGAAGCAAAGGATGTGAACAGCAAGCAACGACTCGATTTTATGCTATGAATCAGTCGGAGGCGATAGTCAACCTGTGAGTGGTGACAGGTTAGATGGAGTTATTTCATTCTGATATGTCTTCTTCTTGCTTTATATCTGTTCTGGTTGACCCAGGTGCTACACACTCTTTTATCGCCTATAGTATGCTTGAAAATTGTCGTTTACCTGTTAGCTGTAAGAAGGATAGCTTGTTGTTAGAAACCCCTCTTGATAGTTCCTTGATGCTTCGAGAAGAGTGTCCATCTTGTGTCTTGTCTTTTTCGGGACACAACATCCAAGTGGATCTTATACCACTTGATATGCATGGTTTTGATGTCATCCTTGGGATGGATACCTTAGAGAAGTATAAGGTTGTTTTGGACTGTGGTTCCAAGCAAGCTGTGTTTGATGATGTGGGAGAGAAGTGGATCTTCCAGGGAGATAGGAAGATTCTTACGACATTCTTAGTATCAGCTATGGTGGCAGAGAAACTGTTATGACAAGGATGTGAGGCGTTCTTAGCTCACGTTGTGGATACCGTTATGGCTACCAAGGCAAAAGGTCCTAGTCTCGAGGAGGTGTCAGTTGTCTGAGAGTTTGCCGACGTGTTTCCTGATGAGTTTCCTAGTGTTCCTCCACCCCGAGAGATTGATTTCGAGATCAATCTGGTTCTAGGAATGCAATCAGTTGCACAGACACCGTATAGGATGGCTCCAGTAGAGATGGCAGAACTTAAGAAACAGTTGCAAGAGTTGTTGGAGAAAGGTTTCATCCGACCAAGTACGTCACCTTGGGGTGCTCCCGTGTTGTTCGTCATGAAGAAGGACGGGTCGATGCGGTTGTATATAGATTACCGGCAGTTGAACAAGGTCACGATCAAGAATAAGTACCTGTTACCAAGGATAGATGATCTGTTCGATCAATTGCGTGGTGCTATAGTCTTTTTGAAGATTGATCTACGGTCAGGATATCATCAGTTGAGGATTAAGGCGGATGACATACCCAAGTCAGCTTTTAGGATGAGGTATGATCACTTCGAGTTTGTGGTTATGCCATTTGAGCTAACCAATGCACCTGCTGCTTTCATGAACCTGATGAACAGAGTGTTCTGTCTATTCTTAGATCAGTTTGTTGTAGTCTTTATAGATGACATCTTGATCTACAGTCGGGACAACCAAGAGCATGAGCGACATCTTCGTCTAGCGTTGACTCTTCTTCACCAACATCAGTTGTATGCCAAGTTCAGTAAGTGTGAGTTCTGGTTGGAAGAAGTGACTTTCTTGGGTCATGTGATATCTCCAGAAGGAGTCAAAGTGGACCCGAGAAAGGTGGAGTCCATTGCATAATGGGAACAACCGAAGACGCCAATAGAATTTCATAGTTTCCTGGGTTTAGCAGGTTACTACATGAGGTTTATCAAGGACTTCAGTGTGATTGCGTTGTCGATGATGAAGTTGACTAGAAAGGATGTACCTTTTGTCTGGGATGACCGTTGTTAGCAAGCTTTCTAGAGTTTGAAGGAGAAGCTGACCAGTGCTCCAGTGGTAATCCTGCCGAAGCCTGGAAAGGGCTATGTTGTATTCTGCAATGCTTCCAAGAAAGGTTTAGGTTGTGCACTGATGCAGGAAGATCATGTGGTTTCTTTTGCTTCGCGACAGCTTAAGAAACACGAGGAGAACTATCCGACTCATGATTTGGAGTTGGCAGTAGTGGTTCATGCACTAAAGATTTGGAGACATTATCTGTATGGGGAAGTGTGTCAGATCTTTACGCATCATAAGAATCTGAAGTACATCTTTTCGCAGCATGAGTTGAACATGCGACAACATAGATGGATGGAGTTAATAAATGATTACGATTGCACCATTGAGTATCATCCTAGTAAGTCAAATGTGGTAGCTGATGCACTTAGCCAAAAGTCTTCCTCTTTCTTCAAAGAAGGCACCGTTGAGTTCCCTGGTATGCTATAGACGGGATATGTTTGTTTCCTTGCGGCAGATGAATGTGCAGATGGAAGTTTCCTTGTTAGCTGGACTTTTAGCACAGATGCAAGTCAAGCCTATGTTGAGACAAAAGATTAAAGATGCACAGCAAACAGATAATGCAGTACAGTTGATCAGATCAGAGTTTAGCAGTAAAAAGCGTGATGGGTTCCATGAGTCCAAGGATGGACTAGTTTGATATCATGATAGGATGGTGGTCCCCGATGATGATGATCTGAGAAAGTTAGTACTCGAGGAAGCACACACGTTGATGTATTCTATGCACCCAAGTGTCACCAAAATGTATCATAGTCTGAAGTACTTGTATTGGTGGCCCAGCTTGAAGAGAGATGTGGCTGAGTTTGTAGCTAGGTGTGCAGTTTGTCAACAAGTCAAGGTTGAGCATCAGAAGCCGGCAGGTATGTTGCAACCCCTGTCAATACCGCAGTGGAAGTGGGATCATATAATCATAGATTTCGTAGTTGGTCTACCCAGGACAACTAGGAATCATGATTCCATTTGGGTAGTAGTGGACAGATTGACGAAGTCTGCCCATTTCATACCGGTAAAGATGACGTATACAGCCAAGAAGCTCGCTCGAGTGTATGTGGATGAGATAGTGTGGTTGCACGGTGTGCCTATAATGATAGTTTCCTACAGAGGTCCCCCGTTCACGAGTTGTTTCTGGGAATAGTTGCACAAAGTATTGGGAACGCAGTTGAGGTTCAGTATCACTTTCCACCCACAGACAGATGGACAGTCTAAAAGGACTATTCATACTTTGGAAGATCTCCTTCGAGCTTGTGTTCTGCAGTTCCTAAGCAGTTGGGATGTACATCTCAGTTTGATAGAGTTTGCTTACAACAACAGTTATCAGCGGAGCATTGACATGGATCCTTATGTGGCCTTATATGGCAGGAAGTGCAGATCTCCTCTGTGTTGGTACGAGTCTGGAGAATATCAACTTTTGGGTCCTGAGTTAGTACAACAGATGTCAGAAAAGATCAAAGTGATACAGCAACAGTTGAAAGAGGCACAGGACAGGCAGAAGTCTTACGCAGACAACCACCGATGACCTTTAGAGTTCCAGGTAGGAGACAAAGTATATCTTAAAGTCTCTCCATGGAAAGGTGTGCTGAGGTTTGGACGAAAGGGTAAGCTGGCACCCAGATATATGGGGCCATACCTAGTCCTAGCATGAGTTGGCAAGGTAGCTTACGAGTTAGAGCTGTCGTCAAAGTTGCACATGTTACATCCAGTGTTCCATGCCAGTATGCTGAAGAAAAGTCATCCGGATACAGGAACAGTGATACAGCCAGTTGAAGTTGAGCTTGATGAAGATGTGACCTACAAGGAAGGTCATGTGGCGATCCTTGACAGAAGGGTTAAGAAGCTGAAGATGAAGGACCTGGTTCTAGTGAAGGTTCTTTGGCATCATCGTGGCATTGAGGAAGCCACGTGGGAGCTTGAAGAAGAGTTAAGGAGGAAGTATCCCTCGCTTTTCTCTTCAGATTTCGGGGACGAAATCCCTTTGTAAAGGGTTAGTTTGTAAGGACCCTGACTCCGTTTAGGGTTTAGCCTGTTTTCTTTGCTTAACCCTGATGCTTTGTTGCTTGCTAATCAGCTTTGGTGGTGATTAGGGTTTGGTTGTGCTTTGTTGAGAGTTGGAGGTGCTACTTGTAATTAACCCAAGTCTAGGGTTTGTGGGCAAGTTTGTCACCTTGTGAGGTGTCCCTCTCTCTCTCCTTGCTTCCTCTAGCGTATAGAGGATGGTTTGAGCTCGTTGCTTGAGTTCCTTTGGGCTTGGTTGACCTTGTTGGGCTTTGTTGAACCTTACCATTGTCTTGTTGGACCCTTGTAGCGGCCAGGAGGAGTTGTGTCGCCCAGGGGTGTGTCGCCCATGGAGATGGTGTGTCACCCAAGTGTGTCAGCCAAGAGCCTTTGACCAAGCTTTGACTTCGTTTGTGTCACCACTAGTGGACACTTGGTGCTTGATGCTTGCATGTGGCAATGACCTTGGACATGTGTTTAGGGCTTGCTAGAGTGGTGGCTCGTGCACCAGGACAAGTGTCCCTAGGAGGACAACACCTTGCTTTGCTCTACCTTGTTTTCTCCTCCATCCCCTTCTATATATGTGTTCTTTTTCTCTTGCTAGGGATCATTTTAGTCTCTTGGTTTCCCCTCTCCCTTGGTGTATGATACCCTCCTCCTTTGCAAGCTTGGTGGAAGACACCCTTGGAGGAGCAAGCTTGGTGGCCGATCCTACCTAGGAGCTTTCTTCTTCCTTGGAGCTAGGAGCTTGGAGCTTGCTTAAGGCGGGTTGCATAACTCCTAACCCTAACTATTCTACCTCCTTTCATGTTCTTATATGTTGCTAGCTTTGTCTCTTGCTTAGTTGTTCTTGTTGGTCGAACCATGTGTTCTAGGGTTTCTTGGTGAGCAATACTCTCTTCTCTCCTAGGTCTTGAGGAGTGAGCTTGAGTTCTAGAATCATGAGGAACACTCCTCTCTCGTTTAATTTGAGAGGTGATCTTGTTATCTAGTAGCTTGAGCAACACCCTCCTCTCACCTTGGACTTGAAGGGTGAGCTTTGTGGTAGTTGTGAACCTTGCTAGGGTTGTTCCTTGTGTTTCCTGTTTGGTGATAGATGATGTGCAAGACCCCTCTTTCTTAGTCGATTGACGTGAACCGTCTTCTTGATCCATTAGGGTTTTGGGTGCCCTTGTGCTTGGGGTGGATGACGATCTTGTGTGTTGCACCTTGGTCGTGATGACCTTGGGGAGGTGTTGCCCGACAGCCCTCTTAGCCTAACATCTTGGACGACACATGTGTGATGGTGATGGACGATACCCCTAGTCTCTGTGACGGGCGTCATACCACCACCCTGCCTTGTGTCGGCCGATAGGCCATGAGTTGGTTGGCTGGACGATAGTTCCCTTGACGGCAGTTTTCAGTTACCCTACTGCCTGCCCCTGGTTGCTATCGAGTTACTCAACTCACGCAACAATCAATGTTCAGTTAGATCTTGCTGTCACGTGTATATTTTTTTTGCTCCAGTCCATAACACATTACCATAATCCTTTACCATTTACAGTCTCCCTTATGTTTTGTTTTTTTGATATGTAGTTTACTAAGGTTTCCTTGATTTTAGATTCACGATTGGTATGTTTTTTTACACTAGAATAGAAGTTCACAAGAGTTTTAGCAGTTTACTGTACTGTTTACATTTCTATTCTCAGTTCCCATTTGTTGCCTAACTGAGCAGTTTACTGTAAAGTTTTCAAATACATATATTTTAAGGGTTGCGATCTGTCCATACAACAATCTTTAATCAAGTTACTACACTCATTTCACATTCCGAGTTCAATTATAACTTGTTGCCACAATCTCCTTTATATTAAATTTGATTGCCATAAGATTCGTGATAACACATGTTGCACTCATATACCTCATTATAAACCATTTTCACAGAACAACGTACTTACTCTCCCAGATTGCCAGAAACCAAATTACATCTTAAACCTGTAGTACTTTCACTTTTATTCCATCTATCACTTCCATTGTGCTTTTAGGCTCCTTGCACTCATTACCTTCTTAATTGTCATAGACTTCCGAAGTCATTGTCATAGATTTGAGCCAAGACCCAAAGCAACAGTACGTTCATGTCAATGAAGTGATTAATGTAGATGAAGTTGACAATGTCGATCAGACAACACAGTCATCTCACATTGTAGTGCTGACAGAGGATGATATAGAGCATTCATCTACAAGTCATACCCATTCCAACTTTCTGAATACACCCGATAACATATCAACATCCGATAACATACCAACACCTAAGATAGGGCTAAAGTTTTCTTGTATAGAACAAGCGAGGCAGTTCTATGAGGCGTATGCAGACGCTTCTGGATTTGGTATCAAAATCTCACACCCACATAATGATAGACATTGCAATGAGACCTCAAGGATCACATTCACTTGTATCAAGGGTGGGAAGCCACTAGAAAAATGCAAGGATTCTATGTATCGGTACAAGCCAACTGCATGTACAAAATGCAAATCATTTGTTAAGATGAAAAGCATAATATCAGGTGAATATCAGATTTCTAATGTTAATCTTCACCACAACCACCAAATTCTTCCAAAGCACATGCTTAGGCATCTTCCATCCAAGTGAAAAATATCATTAGAAGTTCAAAGGTGTATTGACTTCAATGATGCAACTGACATTGGCACATCTAAAACAATGTCATCCTTAGTATGCGAAGCTAGATGTTATGAAAAACTTTCATTCACACAGAAGGACATGAATAACCATCTGCTTCATTCATGCAATCTCCAACTAGGGGAAGGTGATGCCCATGCAATACAAACATATTTTGTTCATATGTAAAAGGAAAACCCAGACTTCTTCTACGTTCTAGACTTGAATGAAGGAGTTCTTCGAAATATATTTTGGGCAGATGCAAGGTCTTGGATGACATATAAACACTTTGGTGATGTTGTTACTTTTGATACAACATACTTGACGAATAGATATGAAATGCCATTTGCACCATTCACGGGGATTAACCATCATGGTCAGTCCATCTTGCTTGGGTGTGGACTGTTATGTGAAGAAACAATAAATAATTATATTGGGCTTTTCCAAACTTGGATGCAATGCATGGTATTACTCAAGTGCTTTTAATCAGTTCACTAAATTCTCTGTACTGTGAAATATGTCCTACAAATTGACACTACACTGTTCCAGCATTACATTTAAAATTGTTCGGTGATCCAACATACGACTCATATTTCATATAAACTCCTCCATAATTTTTCTATAATCATTTTTGCAAGAATATTAATCCTATTTTCATTTCACTACCTCATACGTTCATAACTTTACCTTCAAGCCCGATACCTTGTATTTTTTAAAAATGTAGAACCTGGTTATCTTAATTATTTTTTACTTTTAAAGTTTTAGCATGATAGTTTCTTAATATCTTCATTGTGTTATTCCAACAAGCACTAACAATTTGTCTCACCACACTTTGTGCTTTTCATTTTATGATTTTGTCTCTACATATTGTGTTACATCTCCACATTCTCAATATCTTTCAAAGAGTGTCATTCAACTCACACATCTTCTGTTACATTGAATTATCCATACATAATTATGATAAACCTCTTACTTCTCTTTACCAAAAGTAATATGTCCATTTTGAGATTTGCTGGTTGCCTAATTTCTACCCTTCAGTCCCCTGAGTTCATCAACTAAAAACCTCCTCCACACTTAACACAGTTCTGTGAGATGTATTTATGCAAATTTATGTGATGCCATATGTAGTTCTTCATAGTTATCGACTACTATATGTTCTACCAATAGCTAATGTCCTGTGTAACATCCTACAATATGTAGGGTCATTGTTACATATTAAATGCTTCATTGTCCCCATACACATGCCACACATGTGAAAACCTACTCCATTATTACTTATGACTCAAATTTTAAGACATTGTTTCTTTTTAAATATCCAACACCCATCTCAGTTGTGTTAGTGTATTTTAATTGTGTTTAGGTACTCCACCTAAGGGCATTGTAAGTGATCAAGCCCATCCTATAATAAATGGTATTCGGTCCGTATTTCCTAATGCAAGGCACCGTCTATGTCTATGACACATTATGAAAAAATTACCAGACAAGTTAGGGAAAAATTCCAATTCATCATAACTGATCATGAATGCTATATATGAAAGCCCATCAATTGAGGCTTTTGAATAGAATTGGGAAGCCGCAACACATTCATGCAAGACAAATCAACAAGCGTGGCTTTCTTGCATGTACCACTTGCGAAAAATGTGGGTTCCTTCTTACGCTGATGAATTTTTCTGGGCCGACATGACAACAACTCAAAGGAGTGAGTCTATCAATTCATTCTTCGACAACTATGTTAACTCTAAAACATTGTTAAAACAATTCGTCAATATGTATCAACGGGTACAAGAAGCACGCCTGGAGGAAGAGCAACATGCTGATTATGACGATCTATTCAAGGTTGTTCAACTCAAGATTGATTTTCAGATTGAGATAGATGCTAGAACTGTTTACACACATAACATGTTCAAAAAATTCCAGATTGATCTACAAAGAATGATGTACTGCAAAGCTGTCATTTTGAATAATATATCCACATTGTCTACTTTTGTGTTAATGAGCAACGCAGGGTGTGCCTAAGCAAAACTGAATCTAGCCTTATTCAAAAACAGTTTGTTGTAACCTATGACTCAACCCAGAACAATTTATTTTGTAGTTTCTGTTCATTTGAGTGTAAGGGACTAATGTGCAGACACTCACTCTGCATTTTTATTAGGAATTGTAGGATAGACAGGTTTCCAATGCAGTACATATTACATAGGTGGAGGAAGGACACCATAAGAGATTTTGGGAGTGAAGGTGCAAAACACGCAGACATGTGTGCAGAGTCATTAGCAAGAGCAGAAGATATCTCAAACATGTGCCAAACATTCATTGCCACGGCTAAAATTTCTGAGCACCACTATGATATTGTGAGGAAAGCAGTTCTCAGAGAAATATAAACCTACAAAACAGAGCAATGTCTGCATCCAAATACCAGTGTAAGTACATCATATATGTTGCATGTACATATACTTTCTACTACACTTTGACATGTTTGCCTACACGTATTTGTACTTTCAATAAGTTTGTTCCATGTGTTTATACTTACAATACGTTTTTTGCCATTTTAGTTTTCTCCATAGTTATAACATACATCCCTTGAATATGTTTTGCACTGACTTTTCTTTATCGTGTCTGAACTAACACTTCTTCACATCAAATAAACAACTCTATTTCTTTGATTGCAATATTTCAACGCTTATTTTACCAACAAATTATCCATAAGATTCACAACAATTTTACTACAATTTTGCTAAACACTACATCCCTCATACCTTTGTTTTATGATACTCAACAAGTAGTCCTTATAATCTTGTCACCATTATTGTCCATACATGCTGGTATAATAACACACTATACTCCATAATCGGTCACTGGGTAACACTTGTTTCACTTTTGTTATTAGCTTATACAAATCATTGGGTTACCCTAGGTGCGCACCTTGGAATGTTTATACTATATCAACTTCTTGTTGTTACAGTTTATTTTATCCATGTGATGTACCACATTCAAATATACCAAAGTACCTTCGCCCAAAAATCACTACTTTTTCTCATTTTCATTCATGTACATAGATGTGGTATTTAACATTGATATAGTACAATCATACACATTCATATGTACATCATTAACTAACTGCATAACTTATACACGTTCCATCCGTGTATTGAAAATCCATCTAGCAATCACTTCAGCTTTGAAACATGCAATTCAAATTTTCAGCTGTATGTTCATGTTTATACATTTTTGCACTTGTTTTCCATTCATTGATATACTGTCACGATAGTTTATCACCAAAATTTAGTGAACTGCAATTCTAAAAGGTTGTTTAACACTCTGCTTATCTCTGACTTGCATTTACTCATCTCTTCACATTTCATATACCTAGCGATTTGTATAATAACATATTTTATAATGCTTTCACACCATTCGTACATTATGTCATTAACTTGTTTAAATTCATTTGTACCTAGTCCCACTAATGATTAAGTATTATACAGTGCATATGAATACCTAGCATTATACTACAAATGTTAGCAGACTTCTTATCGACACATCTGAATATCATATTACATTTGTCATAGGTACCCCATACTCTGAAACCTTACATATGTATGTCTACATCCTCATCTTCTTACTCTATTTGTGGCAACACATCCCACTATCACACAGATAAAGAGGTGTTACTCGAAAACGTGCGGAAAACACCATAACCATAGATCATAAAAAACACAGGTTAATTAAAGCTGATTGCAGAAAATGGATAAACTGAGAAACTATGACATATATGTCCTCATCCTGCAAGGAAACATGTTATATAAACATATACAAGCCTTGATATGTGTCCACAGCTTAGAAGGTCAGTTGTTAAGCCATCACATGAGCTCACCACCTGTTATATATACATAAAGGCCCACATCCGGCCAGCAGTAGGATATACAAAGGATCAACAGATATTCATCGTGAAACAACGTCAAAATGCTCCCAAGGACCTGAGAGTACAGGGATGACTCTAGACTCTACTACAAAATGCCAAAACAACAGCATATCCATCTCTTGCCTTCTACTGCTCGTCTTACTGCTCGGCCGCAACTCCGCGACCACCACCATGTCTAGCTCGAACACCTGAAAACCAACGGGGTGAGACAAGTGAACATTGTCCCAGCGAGAAACATAACTCCTCGCCAAAACTATAAAACCAGAAGGAAGATAAAGCAATAACCGCAGATAACTGATAAGAAATATAACCAGAGCAGTGATGTAAAGTAAAGCTACTTGTACCGACAAGCTTACCATATGTTCAGAAGGCATATATCCACTTATTTCTATATGGAACATGATTAACAAGATAAGATTTACAAGGCATTCCCACATAACATGAGGAACATATAAGTAACTGCAAGATACAACAAGATTAACTATACAAGCAAGGCCTCAACCAATGTTCCATGTTTTGCCTTAAGCAGTAAATACTATTCGGCTGGATTACGTATTATTATGCCCTGAGGAAGTGAGTCGTACTGCTCAAATCCAACCTTCGGTTGTGAAACCCAAATTCGGTGCCATACAAGATCAATTGAAGAGTCAGACTCCATGAACTTTCCCCTTGTGGTTAGTGCACGAGAACCAAAGCTGGATTGCAGTCTCATGCTCAAGTGGCCTTAGCCACAGGGTCAGCTCCATAGGCTACCCTTCCTCTAGCCTTCCTCAGTACAGGTCATGACACTAGTAAACCTGAGCCACGGGCCTGTTCACCGTGCTCTGAGCCATGAACGCATTCATGCTCTTCATATCACATATCCAGAGCCATGGGTCTGTTCACCATGCTCAATTCATATCCCGAGTCTGCAACCGTAGCTGCACTCGAATCCTCACTATTTTAGGCTAGGAAAAACCTCGCATACTCAACAATATGCGCTCTGGGTTAACCCGTAGGAGAACCCGTTTCACCATCACCAACTCCTGACGATGATGGATCTATGGCCAAGGCAAACTACATGATATATTTCACTGTGATTAATTAGTATCTTTTATATGGATTGCAAGATTCAACCAAGTTACATAATATGCATACTATAACAGGAAATAAACAACAACATTATGCTTTTATTGTAGTCACATCATCCTGATCCATCACCAGAATCCAACATCACATGTTATCACTTGGCCTCTTGCCAATCATCTAATCCATTTCAAGGATTATCACATACCATGGGATCTCAATCCCTCATCGCATACTGCCACTGCCTCTCAAGGCTTCATCGTCATCATGGGATAGCAATCCCAAGTACTTTAGCCAAACCCATCATACATGTTATCTCATCATCAAGAGTAACTGTCAAAGCAATGTTACTCATCATATGTACCTCATAGCCCTTTTTCTTGGCTAGGCATCACCTGCATGGTTAGTGTGCACAATAATCATAGGCTTATCAAAAAGACCATGCTTATCAATATGTGGTGACATTAATGACTATATACTTTGTCAATAATACATCAACTTGTGATTATGAGCTTAGGTTTCATCACAAAGCAAACCATGTTACATGCTTACCATTTGTTTAGCATTATACAATATATCATGATGGTCACATACATGGGTAAAGACACGTGTGTTACATAAACAAGCTTTACCATAACAATTATCATTTAGCATGTCGATTTTCATGAGGGGCAGGGTTCTCACTAAAAACACCACAATCCCTCACCACAAGTGATATCAGGCAGGGTATCCTCATCTAATGCCCATCTCATAACGGCCAGCACAAACATGTGACATGCAACGCTACGTCAGGGTGTCGTGCACTCACTTGTATCGTGCAACACAGCGGTGTCGCGCGACGCTGCGTCGGCTCAAGATGCATACTGTGTAACGGGGTATCGTGCACCCAAGCCTATCAGGCAAGGACCTATCACAACACTGCTAGCAATGCCTACCTCAAAAGCATAACGACCCCAAACCCTATCTAAGTCAGGTGTGTATCGAGCAAGATACTCCATAAGAGGTATTTGTTCAAGGGTGTAGCTAAACTGCCGTCAAGGGAACTATCGTCCAGCCAACCAACTCATGGCCTATCGGCCGACACAAGGCAGGGTGGTAGTATGACGCCCATCACAGAGACTAGGTGTATCGTCCATCACCATCACACATGTGTCATCCAAGATGTTAGGCCAAGAGGGCTGTCGGGCAGCACCTCCCCAAGCTCATCACGATCAAGGTGCAACTCACAAGATCGTCATCCACCCCAAGCACAAGGGCACCCAAAACCCTAATGGATCAAGAAGACGATTCATGTCAATCGACTAAGAAAGAGGGGTCTTACACATCATCCATCACCAAACTGGCAACACAAGGAACAACCCTAGCAAGGTTCACAACTACCACAAAGCTCACCCTTCAAGTCCAAGGTGAGAGGAGGGTGTTTCTCAAGCAACTAGATCACAAGCTCACCTCTCAAATTAAATGAGAGAGGAGTGTTGCTCATGATTCTAGAACTCAAGCTCACTCCTCAAGACCAAGGAGAGAAGAGAGTATTGCTCACCAAGAAACTCTAGAGCACATGGTTCGACCAACAAGAACAACTAAGCAAGAGACAAAGCTAGCAACATATAAGAACATGAAAGGTGGTAGAATAGTTAGGGTTAGGAGTTATGCAACCCGCCTTAAGCAAGCTCCAAGCTCCTAGCTCCAAGGAAGAAGAAAGCTCCTAGGCAGGATCGGCCACCAAGCTTGCTCCTACAAGGGTGTCGTCCACCAAGCTTGCAAAGGAGGAGGGTATCATGCACCAAGGGAGAGGGGAAACCAAGAGACTAAAAGGATCCCTAGAAAGAGAAAAAGAACACATATATAGAAGGGGATGGAGGAGAAAACAAGGTAGAGCAAAGTAAGGTGTTGTCCTCCTAGGGACACTTGTCCTGGTGCACGAGCCACCACTCTAGCAAGCCCTAAACACATGTCCAAGGTCATTGCCACATGCAAGCATCAAACACCAAGTGTCCACTAGTGGTGACACAAATGAAGTCAAAGCTTGGTCAAAGGCTCTTGGGCGACACACTTGGGCGACACACCCCTGGGCGACACTGCCCTGGGTGACACAGCTCCTCCTAGCCGATACAAGGGTCCAACAAGACAAAGGCAAGGTTCAAATAAGCCCAACAAGGTCAGCCAAGCCCAAAGGAACTCAAGCATCGAGCTCAAACCATCCTCTCTACACTAGAGGAAGCAAGGAGAGAGAGGGACACCTCACAAGGTGACAAGCTTGCCCACAAACCCTAGACTTGGGTTAATTACAAGTAGCACCTCCAACTCTCAATAAAGCACAACCAAACCCTAATCACCACCAAAGGTGATTAGCAAGCAACAAAGCATCAGGGTTAATCAAAGCAAACAGGCTAAACCCTAAACGGAGGTTAGGGTCCTTACAAACTAACCCTCTATAAAGGGATTTCATCCCCGAAATACAAAGAGAAAAGCGAGGGATACTTCCTCCTCAACTCTTCCTCAAGCTCCCACATGGCTTCCTCAATGCCACGATGATGCGAAAGAACCTTCACTAGAACCAAGTCCTTCCTCTTCAGCTTCTTAACCCTTCTGTCAAGGATTGCCACAGGACCTTCCTCGTAGGTCACATCTTCATCAAGCTCAACTTCGACTGGCTGTATCACTGTTCCTGTATCCGGATGACTTTTTTTAAACATACTGACATGGAACACTGGATGTAACTTGTGCAAATCTGGCAGCAGCTCTACCTCGTAAGCTACCTTGCCAACTCGTGCAAAGACTGGGTATGGCCCCATATATTTGGGTGCCATCTTACCCTTTCATCCAAACCTTAGCACACCTTTCCATGGTGAGACTTTAAGATACACTTTGTCTCCTACCTGGAACTCTAAAGGTCGTCGGCGGTTGTCTGCGTAAGACTTCTGCCTGTCCTGTGCTGCTTTCAACTGTTGCTGTATCATTTGATCTTTTTTGACGTCTGTTGTACTAACTCAGGACCCAAAAGCTGATATTCGCCAGACTCGTACCAACACAGAGGAGATCTGCACTTCCTTCCATACTAGGCCTCATAAGGAGCCATGTCAATGCTCCGCTGATAACTGTTGTTGTAAGAAAACTCTATCAAACTGAGATGTACATCCCAACTTCTTAGTAACTACAACATACAAGCTCGAAGGAGATCTTCCAAAGTCTAAATAGTCCTTTCAGACTGTCCATCTATCTGTGTGTGGAAAGCGGTATTGAACCTCAACTGCGTTCCCAATGCTTTGTGCAACTGTTCCCAGAAACGACTCGTGAACTGGGGACCTCTGTCAGAAACTATCGTTACAGGCACACCGTGCAACCACACTATCTCATCCAAATTCACTCGAGCGAGCTTCTCGGCTATATACGTCATCTTTACCGGTATGAAATGGGCAGACTTCGTCAGTTTTTCCACTACTACCCAAATGGAATCATGATTCCTAGTTGTCCTGGGTAGACCAACTACGAAATCTATGGTTATATGATCCCACTTCCACTGCGGTATCGACAGGGGTTGCAACGTACCTGCCGGCTTTTGATGCTCAGCCTTGACTAGTTGACAAACTGCACACCTAGCTACAAACTCAGCCACATCTCTCTTCAAGTCAGGCCACCAATACAAGTCCTTCAGACTATGATACATCTTGGTGACACCTGGGTGCATAGAATACATCGACGTGTGTGCTTCCTTGAGTACTAACTTTCTCAGATCATTAGCATCGGGGACCACCATCCTATCATGATAGCAAACTAGTCCATCCTTGGACTCATGGAACCCATCATGCTTTTTACTGCCGAACTCTGATCTGATCAACTGTACTGCATTATCTGTTTGCTGTGCATCTTTAATCTGTTGTCTTAGCATAGGCTTGACTTGCATCTGTGCTAAAAGTCCAACTAACAAGGAAACTTCGATCTGCACATTCATATGACGCAAGGAAACAAACATATCCCATCTATAGCATACCAGGGAACTCAACTGTGCCTTCTTTGAAGAAAGAGAAGAAGACTTTCGGCTAAGCGCATCAGCTACCACATTTGCCTTACCAAGGTGATACTCAATGGTGCAATCGTAATCATTGATTAACTCCATCCATCGACGTTGTCGCATGTTCAATTCAAGTTGTGAAAAGATGTACTTCAGATTCTTATGATCCGTAACGATCTGACACACTTCCCCATACAGATAATGTCTCCAAATCTTTAGCGCATGAACCACTGCTACCAAGTCCAAATCATGAGTCGGATAGTTCTTCTCGTGTTTCTTAAGTTGTCGCAAAGCAAAAGAAGCCACATGATCTTCCTGCATCAGCGCACAACCTAAACCTTTCTTGGAAGCATCACAGAATACAACATAGCCCTTTCCAGGCTTCAGCAGGATTAACACTGGAGCACTGGTCAGCTTCTCCTTCAAACTCTAGAAAGCTTGCTAACAAAGGTCATCCCAGACAAAAGGTACATCCTTTCTAGTCAACTTCATCATCGGCAACGCAATCGCACTGAAGTCCTTGATAAACCTCCTGTAGTAACCTGCTAAACCCAGGAAACTACGAACTTCTGTCAGCATCTTCGGTTGTTCCCATTCTGCAACGGACTCCACCTTTCTCGGATCCACTTTGACTTGTTCTGTAGATATCACATGACCCAAGAAAGTCACTTCTTCCAACCAGAACTCACACTTACTGAACTTGGCATACAACTGATGTTGGTGAAGAAGAGTCAACGCTAGACGAAGATGTCACTCATGCTCTTACTTGTCCCGACTGTAGATCAAGATGTCATCTATAAAGACTACAACAAATTGATCTAATAACGGATAGAACACTCTGTTTGCATTGGTTATCCCAAACGGCATAACCACAAACTCGAAGTGACCATACCTCGTCCTAAAAGCTGACTTGGGTATGTCATCCGTCTTAATCCTCAACTGATGATATCCAGACCGTAGATCGATCTTTGAAAACAATGTAGCACCACACAACTGATCGAACAGATCATCTATCCTTGGTAACGGGTACTTATTCTTGATCGTGACCTTGTTCAACTGTCGGTAATCTATACACAACCACATCGACCCATCCTTCTTCTTGACGAACAACACGGGAGCACCCCAAGGCGACGTACTTGGTCGGATGAAACCTTTCTCCAACAACTCTTGCAACTGTTTCTTAAGTTCTTCCATCTCTACTGGAGCCATCCTATACGGTGTCTATGAAACTGATTGCGTTCCTGGAACCAGATTGATCTCGAAATCAATCTCTCGGGGTGGAGGAACACCAGGAAACTCATCAGGAAACATATCGGCAAACTCTCGGACAACTGACACCTCCTCGAGACTAGGACCTTTCGCCTTGGTAGCCACAACGGTATCCACAACGTGAGCTAAGAACGCCTCACATCCTTGTCGTAACAGCTTCTCTGCCACCATAGCTGATACTAAGCATGTCGGAAGAATCTTCCTATCTCCCTGGAAGATCCACTTCTCTCCCACATCATCAAACACAGCTTGCTTGGAACCATAGTCCAAAACAACCTTATAATTCTCTAAGGTATCCATCCCAAGGATGACATCGAAACCATGCATATCAAGTGGTATAAGATCCACTTAGATGTTGTGTCCCAAAAAAGATAAGACACAAGATGGACACTCTTCTCGAAGCATCGAGGAACTATCAAGAGGGGTTTCTAACAACAAGCTATCCTTCTTACAGCTAATAGGT
Source organism: Alisma plantago-aquatica (assembly GCA_963693085.1). Lineage (NCBI taxonomy): Eukaryota > Viridiplantae > Streptophyta > Magnoliopsida > Alismatales > Alismataceae > Alisma > Alisma plantago-aquatica. The sequence goes on from OY856409.1 coordinate 1,034,357,554, forward strand.
AAACGATAGTTTTCAAGCATACTATAGGCGATAAAAGACTGTGTAGCACCCGGGTCAACTGAAACAGATGTAAAGCAAGAAGAAGACATATCAGAATGAAATAACTGCATCTGACCTGTCACCACTCGTGAGTTGACTATCGCCTCCGGCTGATTCATAGCATAGAATCGAGTCGTTGCTTGTTGTCCACGTCCTTTGCTTCCATGAGCAGACGATCCAGCTTGCGACACTTGACCGCATCCTCTCCCTCTGCTACTACTGGGCTGCTGTCTATCTGACCCTTGTTGATTCTGTCTTGACTACTGCGTCACTTCAACATCTCTATTTGGGCAACGTGACTTGAGATGCCCAGTCTGACCACAAAGATAGCATGCCCTATCTTCAAAACATGGCCTAGATGGCCCTGTCACTGCCACTGAAGTTGTACTATGTGCCTTAGACGGCAAAGAAACATGACCTCTTCCCTTACTAGGTGACCACTGCGACAGTGCACGGGAACCTCTCATCACAAAAGGTGTTGAAAACCTTGGCTTATTGAAGCCACCAAACCTCTATCCCTGAAACTGAGCAGGCCTTTTCTTAGACATAGTTTCTCTTTTCTCCCTGACTGACGGTTCAATCCTCCGGATGGATTCCACAAACATAGCAAACCGCTCACAGTTCTCCAACGTAGAAATAGGTGTTGTCAATTCAGCACTCAGACCTTTCTTGAAATGTTTGATCCGCTCCTCATCTGTCGCCGCCATGTGAGGACAAAACCTCAACAGATCCATGAACTTAGCCTCATACTCGGTGATGTTCATTGTTCCTTGTCGTAGGCTCTCAAACTGAATGATCTTCTCATCCAGATACATCTTCGGGATGTATCTGCTGATGTACTCACGCCGAAAAATTTCCCAACTGATCACCTCACCAGGTCGCTTCTCTTCCTCGATGGTCCACCAATGACCAACACTACCTTTCAGAAGGTAGACAACGTGCTTTACTTTGTCAACTTCGGGGACGTCAAGGATCCGGAAAGCCTTCTCAAGACTTGTCAGCCACATATCTGCATCCACTGGATCAACCGTTCCAGCATAATCTGAAACTCTGACTCGACGACGCTGTTTGAAGGTCTTCCTAATACCCCATGCTTCTCCATGGGGAGCCTGTGCTCTCGGAGGAGGCACTAGCAATCTTTCTACCATGAGATTCATCATAGCCATCATCTGCCCCATTAGTTGTTGATAGGCAGGGTGTTCAAGAATGGCTGGGTCAGGTTGGGGGACCTCAGGCACCCGATCTTCATGTGCCTGCCCAAAATCTCCATCAACTGATGCAACATCGTTGTTCTCAACAACGTGTTCTTCATGGTTTCCAAACATCTTGACTTCTCTTCTGATGAGGGCAGAAGACGATCGTAAGAAAATCTGGACAACTCACAAGAACAGACACAACCTAATCCTAGATCCCTGTAGACTCAGCGAACCTAAGGCTCTGATACCAAAACTTGTGGCCACACATCCCACTATCACACAGATAGCGAGGTGTTACGCGAAAATGTGCAGAAAACACCATAACCACAAATCATGAAAAATACGGGTTAATTAAAGCTGATTGCGGAAAATGGATAAACTGAGAAACTATTACATATAGTTCCTCATCCTGCAAGGAAACATGTTATATAAACATATACAAGCCTTGATATGTGTCCACAGCTTAGAAGGTCAGTTGTTAAGCCATCACATGAGTTCACCACTTGTTATATATACATAAAGGCCCACATCCGGCCAGCAGCAGGATATACAAAGGATCAACAACTATTCATCGTGAAACAACGTCAAAACGCTCCCAAGGACCTTAGAGTACAGGGATGACTCTAGACTCTACTGCAAAATGCCAAAACAACAACACATCCATCTCTTGCCTTCTACTGCTCATCTTACTGCTCGGCCGCAACTCCGCGACCACCACCACGTCTAGCTCGAACACCTGAAAACCAGCGGGGTGAGACAAGTGAACATTGTCCCAGCGAGAAACATAACTCCTCGCCAAAACTATAAAACCAGAAGGAAGATAAAGCAATAACCGCAGATAACTGATAAGAAATATAACCAGAGCAGTGATGTAAAGTAAAGCTACTTGTACCGACAAGCTTACCAGATGTTCGGAAGGCATATATACACTTTTTTTCTATATGGAACATGATTAACAAGATAAGATTTACAAGTTATTCCCACATAACATGAGGAACATATAAGTAACTGCAAGATATAACACGATTAACTATACAAGCAAGGCCTCAACCAATGTTCCGTGTTTTGCCTTAAGCAGTAAATACTATTCGGCTGGATTGCGTATTATTATGCCCTGAGGAAGTGAGCCGTATCGCTCAAATCCAACCTTCGGTTGTGAAACCCAAAGCCGATGCCATACAAGGTCAATGGAAGAGCTGGACTCCATGACCTTTCCCTTTGTGGTCAGTGCACGAGAACCAAAGCAGGACTGCAGTCTCATTCTCAGGTGACCTCAGCCACATGGTCAGCTCCATAGGCTACCCTTCCTCTAGCCCGCCTCGGTACAGGTCACGACGCTAGTATACCTGAGCCATAGGCCTGTTCACCGTGCTCTGAGCCATGAACGCATTCATGCTCTTCATATCACATATCCGGAGCCATGGGTCTGTTCACCATGCTCAATTCATATCCCGAGTCTGCAACCGTAGCTGCACTCGAATCCTCACTATTTTAGGCTAGGAGAAACCTCGCATACTCAACAATATGCACTCCGGGCTAACCCGTAGGAGAACCCGTTTCACCATCACCAACTCCTGACGATGATGGATCTATGGCCAGGGCAAACTACATGATATATTTCACTGTGATTAATTAGTATCTGTTATATGGATTGTAAGATTCAACCAAGTTACATAATATGCATACTATAACAGGAAATAAACAAGTAATTTGTACTCTAACCATAGCAATGAGATAATTGTGCTAAGATTGTGTGTTACAATAATAGGCCAGTAAAAGAATTTCTGAATGTTTGATGGTGAAGAACTAAGTAACAAGGTTGGACTGTAACTCAATGACAATTTGGTTATTGAGTGTAGATGAAATGAACAGTGAAACATATTCATCAAGCTGGCGAGTTACTAGGTAAATAGAACAAGGTGTTATGACAAAGCTTATGTTAGTCTAGTTAGCTATGAAGGGGAGTTTGACAGCAACATATACATGAACTCGGAATGTTGACTTGATACATTGTTGTAATACTTAAATGCAGTAAAATAAAAAAGGGGAATTGAGATTAGGAAACTTCCTAAACTCCTAGGGACTTCTTTTCCACTGTTAAATGCCATAGCAAACACTCAAACCAAACTTTACTATGTTAGTAAGTGTATACCTTCGAGCTTGTGTTAGTACTTGGAGTAAAAAGTAAACCCCTAACTGTGACAACAAAGTGAAATGTGAGAGCAATGTGAGGTGGTCAACTCGTTAGCAATAAGTGATATTCTCCAGTTACATAATTCTTGGGCTTGTCATGCTGGCGAGTTAAGTAATGAGGTTTGTGTGTGATTAAATCACAAGTTGGTTATTGTTGTCATTGTGTATGGAACATGGCAACTATGCAAACAAGGTTAAATTGAGTTACTAGCATGAGGATCCTTAAAACATCATGTTGCTGAGTTACTAGCTACTAAACATGTAGGTAGATGAACAACATGGTTATGTTAACTTCAAGACAACTTAATGAAACAAACCTTTGTAGTAGCGTCGTCGTTACCATCTCGTGACACCATTGTTATTCCACCAATAATGCCCCAAGCTCTCTGCTTCAGAACATGCTCTAGGTCTTCCTACAGGGCCGAGGAGGGGGGGACCAAGGCCAGAGGAGGGGGACAAGACGATGAACTCATTGGTAAGGAGGGGGTGAGGGGGCATGGAGGAAAGGAACTAGATCGACCAGTGAGCTGACTGGCGGAAGAGGAGAGGGACAGGGAGGAGCCGAGGAGGGGTAGAAGAGGCAAAGGAAATGGAAGTATGGTGACGAGGGGGCAAGGAAAGGGAGGAGAGGAGGAGGAAAAGGAAGAAGGGTGAGTATGGGGTGAGGAGGGGGAGGAGAAGTGGAGGAAAATGAAGCAGCATGACGAGGACAAGAGGGGAAGTAGGAACACTGCATAGGGGGTATTGGTGGGGGTGGAAGCGGAGTTGGGGGAATTGGGGGGAAGTTTTTTGAATAGAATGTGAGGTCAGCCTAGAGAGTGGTGTCGGTGAGAATGTTAACATGGAAAGGAGGGGGTGAGGTGACAAGTGGAGGAAGATGACAAGCATTTGTATGGGTGTTTGTCGCTAAAGGTTCGTCTCTATATCATTTTGCATCTGCAAACAGTGTATGCATGTATTACTTAGATGCTTTTGTTCTTTCATTGTTGTTATTCTTCACTTTACTACTCGCTCCCTCCAGATAAATTCTTCTATTCACATCATTAAAAAAATGTGGTCATGATGGTTAATCAGATGTAAAAGCTTTAGATTGGCTTTTGAAAGCAATTTGGTCTTACACCAAACGTCAATCTTCGACGACAAGACTGCATGAAATTCCAAATCAATATACTGTGAGTTCTTCAACCATTGTTTGGACCTTGGAAATCCATAAGCCAATTACGTAGAAGGAATGTAACCTGTGAAAAAAAGATTAAAAAAGATCAATTTGCAGACGCCTTCATTTTTAGAATACATTATTACGAGCACCCCATAAAAGGCTTCTTTATAACATTTTGAAAAGAAGTTAATGAAGAGATTTGTGGAAGCTTCAAGTCCAAGGAAAACTCATTATGCAAGATACAGTCTGAGCATGCATAAGAAGTACCTCTGTCGACCGAGCCAATGACTTCCAAATGAACAACCAATGTTAGAACAATATTGGTGAAGAAGACCACAAAATTATATTAAGAAACTTCAAGAAGATTACAAGGATTGTCACTCTCTCACAATCATGCGCCCACAATAGAATCTTGTGACCCATTCTTGTTCTCTCTCCCTCCTCTTTGGCTATCTTTTTGGCTTCTCCCTTTTGGCACACCAACAACATATGTCTGGTTTTCTATTCATAGACCCAAAAGATAGACCAACCCAGATTAGGAGTATGAGAAGAGGACACAACTATTCTAATTGTACAAGATAATGAAGATACAATTCAAAACCAAATAGGAAAGAGAATTAAAAAAGGAAATAATATTTCAAACTCCAAGTGTAACACCAATTTAGATTTTCCTATATTGTTAAGACAATATTCATTATCTTAATAGGATAAGAGACATTATCTCAACAATCTCCACCTTGGATCTTATCCACTGAAGTGTGACTGCTCCTTCTCAAATTTTGCTCCCTTTCTTCTTCTACGTTTCTGCCCTCAAAAGTTGCTTCCGTCACTAGAAGCGCTCTACCATAAATGCATATACAGAGTGTGTGTCTGGGCATGACTACCCCAACCCATCACGTGAGAGCTCCTTAAGATGTACAATTTGATCAACTACACTACCTTCACTTGTGATTGGAAGAACCGCATCATTCATACCTTTGGCCCTCCATGACAGAGGTTTGTACCTCTTCTGAGCCGCACCCGCTCGATGGTACTGCATGGTCAGTCTTCCCACATCTTCCTTCTTCCAATAGTTAACAGCTTCACTTTTGCATTTGTTGAAATTTATAGTCGATCTTACAGCCTCACACTTGACTGCACTTGAGAGTGATTCACATATAACACTATCCAGGTTCATGACGCCCACCTCATGTGCCAATGCTTCATCTACACCTCCAATGTTGGTAGAACTCTCGTCAGCTACTCCTCTTTTGGTTAGAACATCTCCAACCAATCTATATGCTCCAATGGACCAGGTACCCTTCATGATTACTTACCCTTTGCAAGTAACTTTCACAAATCCACCTTGCTTTAGAATTTTACAACCAATGGATTCAAGTTCCCTTTCAGATATTATATTCCTCTTGAGACCGGGGACATATCGGACCCCCAAAAATGTGCGACATGCTCTATCAAACATCTTGAACATAATTGTTTCAATTCCAACAATTTGGTAGAGTCTGTCATCTGCCAGTTGAACAGTTCCACGTGCTCGACATAGAGAAACCTCATCAAATATTCTCCTCTCTGGACATATGATGAAGTGAGAACCTAAATTAAATATCCAAGCATTATGTGTACTTGATTCCAAAACAGTCAGGGCTTCTGAATATCCTTCTACCAATGAGAAAACTCCACCCTATAATTCCTTCAACTTTGGACAATCTTTTAATATGTGACCTTCCTCTTCACATATATAGAATGTACATCTACCATTTCCCTTTTGACTCTTCTTCCTGTGACCTTTACTTTTGTTGTTGTCTTTTGTAATAGCCAAATCTTGACTACATGAGGAACATTCTGGCGGCTTCTTTAAAGACTCTGCCTCTAAAAGATATGCAACTACCTTGTTAAAGTTAAGTATATTTTTCCCGACAAGAATATTCATCACCAATTTCTCATATGACTGTGGTAGAGATGAAACTATGAGAACTACCTTATCGCTCTCACTGATCTCCTCCTCCATGCTAACCAATTGTGTGATGAGTTTGTTCAAGATGTTGAGATGGTCCACGAACTGTGTGCCCTCTTCCATGCACAACTTGTACAATTGTCCTTTTAGCACTCATATGTTCATCAGTGACTTCGTCATGTACAATTCTTCTAGAACTTTCCATAATTTCTTTGGTGAATCTTCATTGATCACGGAATACTTTACCTCAGGAGAAAGACTTAGACAAATTGTACTGACCGCTTTGCACTCCATCATCCTCCAATCTCCATCAGACATATTTTCTGACTTCTCTCCTTCAAGTGCTTCTATTATCCCTTGTTGTAATAGGACATCTTTTACCGTGCTCTACCACACACTGAAATTTCTTTTTCCATCAAACTTCTCAATATTATGACTCTCCACAGTATTCGTCGACGCTGTCATGTTTTATGTGCAACTGTTGCTCAGTGATCATCTTGCAATGACCTTGCTTTGATACCACTTGAAGAGATTTGTGGAAGCTTAAGCACAAGAAAAACCCATTATGTAGGATACAGCCCAAGCATACACGAGAAGAACAAGAATGGCCCCTGTAGACAGAGCCAATAATTGTCAAACGAACAACCAATGAGAGAACATATTGACAAAGAAGACTACAAAATTCTATTAAGAAACTTCAAGAAGATTACAAGGATTTTCACTCTCTCACAATCTTGCACCCACAATAGAATCTTGTAACCCACTCTTGCTCTCTCTCTCCTCTTTGGCTATCTTTTTGGCTTTCCCCTTTTGGCACACCAACAACATATGTTTGGTACTCTATTTATAGACCCAAGAGATAGACCAACCCAGATTAGGAGTAGGACAAGAAGATACAACTATTCTAATTGTACAAGATAATGAAGATATAATTCAAAACGAAATAGGAAAGAGAATTGGAAAAGGAAACAATATCTCAAACTCCAAGTCTAACACTAATTTGGACTTTCCTATATTGTTAACACTGAACCCAAGGTGAAAAAAGGCTACTTGGCTCTGAAGCTCGACATGTCAAAGGCCTATGATAGAGTGGAATGATATTTCCTTGATTTTGTCCAGGAAAAATGGGTTTTGGTAGTCTGTGGAGGAGGAAAATTCAAGAATGTGTCTCTTCTGTCAATCACCATTTTGCCATCAATGGGGACCAAAGTCGCAGAATAAAGCCCTCCCATAGACTACGATAGGGTGACCCTCTCTCCCCTTACCTATTTATTCTTTATGCGGAAACTTTTTCTACCGCTCTTAGTCATGCTGCTAATTTGAACCTCCTGCGTGGAGTGAGAGTTAGTAGGCATGCACTATGTATTTCTCACCTTTTTTTTGCAGATGACAATATTCTTTTGCCCGGGCATCTCGTCATGAATGCTTGACTTTAGCTAATGTGATTAACCAATATGAACAAGCATCGGACAGAAGATAAATCTTGAGAAGACTGATCTTGGGGCCAGAGAGGTTGATAGGCATGTGAAATATCTAGGACTACCTACAGCAATTAGGCGATCTAAAACCATGGTGTTCAGTTTTATCAAAGAGAATCTGGAAGAAACTCCAAGGTTGGAAAGAAAGGCTTTTGTCTAAGCCAGAGGAAGAAAGTCTTATTAAATCTATTGCTCAATCTATCCTTGTATACATTATGAGTGTTTTCCAGCTGTTGATGGGTTTCTTGACGATATACATAGTTGCATTGCCCGTTTCTGGTGGGGTGAAAAGGACAATGAGAGAAAAATATCTTGGCAGTGTTGGGCTAATTTATGTTAACCCAAAAAAGAAGGCGAGATGGGATTCTGGGACATGTATGCTTTCAACTAAGCTTTATTGGCTAAACAAGTATGGAGACTGATGACACCTGATTCTTTGGCTTTTAAGGTGTTGAAAGTGAGGTACTTCCCACATTCTTCTATCTTGGAAGCATCAAGAGGTCATAACCCGAGCTATACATGGAGGAGCATCTGGGGTTCAAAGGCTATCATTCTGGAAGGTATCAAATGGAGTGTCGGAAAAGAGAATGAGATCAACATGTGGATTTATGAATATGATGGGCTGTTGAACGAGTATCAGGAAACCAATATAGATACGCCTACATATGTATATGAGTTGTTGGATACAGACACACGTATGTGTAATATGACTACAGTCCAGACCCTTTTTCCCACTGACATTGCGAGGCTGATCTCGAATACTCCCATCAGCATTCGAGATCCAGAGGATTCATTCTTTTAGTAGATCAAAACTGGTAGTATAGGAGGCCTCCTATACTTATTGTATAGGACAACCAATGAAAACACCAAAAATCCAACTTATAAAAAAATTAGTGGAGAGAGAAATTATTTTTTCAACATTAAAACGAATTCTTTAATACTATACAAAATTCTGATTGGTCTCCTACCATCTTTCTATAGGAGGCCTCTTATAGGATAGGTATGTGGCTAGTTAGCAGGGGTATCTTCTCAACCAGGTCAGCCTACTGGCTGGGACTGTTAGGAAGACAAGGCTACATAACTACACGCTTGACCCCTGCCGATAAAATTTGGTCTCTGATCTGGGACCCCAAGTGACCACCTAAACTGTCTCACTCTCTGTGGAGAGTTTGTTCGGGGGGCCTAGCCACTTTGGGCTGCCTTTTCAACAGACATTGCCATGTAGACGGCATGTGTCATCTATGCCAAAGGGAAAGGGAACAATAGTTCATATGCTTTTACAGTGCTGTGAGGTGGGTAGAGCGTGGTTGGCTAACCCAGCTGGCCACCTGATTCAGGCGTGCATCCACCTTAGTTTGATCCAGATCCTACTGGGGTTGAAGAAAGGCTTACAAGAGAAGTGGTTTCCGGATGTACTCACGATTATGTGGGGCACTTGGCAGTACATGAACCATCAGATCTTTGAAGGAGGAGGCAAGCACATTGGTTTCTTCATTAGGGTGACGGCAGCATTCCTTGATGACTACGTGAAAGCTCGTCTACTGATCGACAATGCTCCTCCACCTGTGCAGTAGGTTGTCAAACCTCGGCGAGGATAGATGAAGCTAAACGTGGATTTTGCTACTAGAAATTCGATATGGTCTGCTATAGTCGGTGCTGCAGGATGATCAAGCAGTGTGCAGATCATGAAAGGATGCATAAGGTCGGCTGGATGGTCAGTAGAGCTGGGAGAAGGCATGGCTATGCTTGAAGGCATTCGTATGGCACTGAATGGGGGCTACGACCACATTCTTATAGGGACTGACTCGTGATACTATTCTCGACATTACTCAACCCAGTTAAGAGGCTCGATCATTTGGGTCTGATTGTGGAAGATATTCTCCAGTTAACTTCTTGCTTTAGTTTTTTCTCTTTCTTGCATGTACCTAGATCATGTAATAGAGTTGCACATGAAGTAGCCACTCTAGATTTAGATATATGGGGACTTCTTTTGCGTGAAATAGAAGGGAAATATCCCCCTTCTCATCCAAAACTCTGTAATTTTAGATTTTGGTAAGTTAATGACCAGGGTCATTGGTGTTTTCAAGAAGAAGAAAAAATCCTAATAGGATAAGAAACATTATGTCAATAGTTACTTCACCCTCTGTGAAACAGAAAGCGGCATGGAGCATTTAGCTAAGGTGACAAAGGGCGGCATCGCTGAGGCCACCTATTCATTGGGGATGATTGCCTTCAGTGACGAGGAGACAAGGCCTCCATCCATTGAATTCCTTTGAAACCGCTTTGGTGATGACTGTTCCAAACCAACTGAGCTCCGAGCAATGTGAGAGAAGACCAACAAACTCACCCAAAACTTGTGGAAAAACCCCAAATTCGTCCCAATTGATGTGCCCATGTGTGTGCACCCATTTGTGTGTCTAATAGTCCTAGCGATAGGGAACCTTCAGAAGTACAAAATCAAAAAGCATTTTGCTCAGAGGAATGTATGTGGACGCATGAGTATAACAAGTTTTGTGAATTGTTATTGAGTAGAAAATCGGGAAGAAGAGAAATTGTTAACATGGTGACCAAGTCCACCATACAACCTAGATCTCTAACTAGGAAGGTGAGGATGATAATAATGTAATAAGATGAGAGACCATCATCACAATGAAACGATATCAGTTTTGTCGTGCGTTGACTATAATGTTTTTTTGAGAACGGGTCTGCTACTCCTCATTTTGTAAGGTGTAGCCTACTGCTTTGATCATCTACGAACACTTGTAACAGCAGATCACACGGTGGGGTGTGAATTAAATGTACTTAAAATGTGGCATCATCTGTTGTAAGGTGTAGCCTACTCCTCATCAAACCAGGAGCAGTAGATCCTGGGGGTTTTTTATTACTGTAAACTTAAGCAATGAAATTTCTCTTTTCTTTTCACTACGAGATGTCTCGTTTAAGTTGGTTTGAAACAAACAATTGCATAGTGAAAGTCCTAGTCTTGTTCGTGGGCAAGAAAAGAACAAAAAATTCCACGTGAAAAGATAATGATATGAAATATCTACTTAATATCCGATCTCTCGAAGCGTTCCTGTCAAATTGAGTTACTTAAATATGCACCCTCACTACACAGATGGTTAGAATATACAATCCCCTAGAAAGTGTTTCCAAGATGGAGAGTTGCTGTGGGGATCACCTGTTAAACCGTCCCTAATCAAGGACTTATAGTGAGTTCCACTAGTATAAGACCGATGCAAGCCTAACCAAAATATAAAGCTGCAACTTTTAAGTTAAGTAAATCAACGTCTAGAATTAGAAATCACTAAGGCTTTTCTCACTAGAAAACAAATATTTTTTAGTAAATTATGAAATTGAACAAATAATCCTCTTTGGATATTATAAAGCAAACACAAAGAAGAATCTACAGTTAAACGCATAGACAAACAATAAACCTAGAACATATTATACAACAACACACAAGTACACATCTGAAACATAAAGCTTATTTCCAGATCTAGAACATACATAGACTAATCAATACTTGCTCAGATCCCAATATCGCCAAACAAAAAAATATCTCCTAGATTGGAAGAAAATAAAGGGTGGTTAATGTACTAAACTTAAAAGTTCTAATAGATAGTTGACTCTGCTGCCTCAACGAGAGCCCCTGACCAATCAGGGAAAATATATGAAATACAAACATGATATAATAAGAAGATTAAAATTACTTTTACTACATCAACCTAATTAAAAATGACACAAGTATTGAGGTTAATTGCTAAAAGATCAAGTGTTTTAATAGATTAAATGTTATAACATCACTGTAAGATTATATTAAACTTTACTAGATAACATACTCTCAGGGGGGAAATCTAATGACATCAATATAGTATTTCATTTGTTTATTGTGCATGTTTATACCAAGAGAAACCCCTAAAGAAATTCAATATACAAGAATTAATGCACTTTGTCTCCTAAAACTAACTAAACACTACTTTGTTCATGAGATTTCCACATCTAGATGTAGGGTCTCAAAGGACTCTCTACTCCTACCCCATGTCCAATTGTAGTTGGTAGGGGTGCCCTAGATGCCACATGAAATAAGATAAGGTTCTTGGCTTTAGAATCCAATTTGGTCACTAGTATAGATAATTCACATAAGCAAAACAACAGGACATATATTCTTTGACAGACCATTCTATATAAAAAAATTTGCACATAACACATGTATTGTGTCTATGTGTATCTCCATTATTACATTAAAATTACAAACCTTCTCCTGGTCTACTTATTGTCCAACTACAAGGTCTATTGTTTCCCTTATGCATTTTGGGCATCAAGCAGATCTACATTGTTCAAGGCTTGCTATCTATGGTTGGGATTAGCTTCAGTGTCCACTTAGTTTGAACATTTTGGATCTATTCTTGATGGACAAAATGCAGAAGGGGAATAATATACCTTGTAGTTAGACAAAAAGTAAATTAGGATAAGGTTTACTATCTATGGTTAGTGTAATGACCCCCACTTTTGAGTGTCCCATAGAAAAATAAGACCTTAAAGTCGAAGATCATTACCTAAATTTCTAGGATCAAATTTAACAAATAATAAATAACAATTAATAATTTATGTTTATTTGAATTATAGTCACAAGATGAATGATAGTGGTTTTTAAAGAAAATACTTGAGGACAATAGAAGTGATGTTATGAACCGAGTTTAAGTTTAAGGTATGATGATTTCTAAAGGTGACTAAGAGTCTTTAAGGGTATACATGAGGATGCTTTAATCATATGGTGATACAAGATATGTGATAGTATGGATCAATGACCTAGGATAAGTATAATTTTGGGTTTTAGACGATTTCACATGAGATAAAGCCTAAAGAAGTTTCTTAACTAAGGTTTGATTCAGTATTCCTAGAGATAAGAATGATATCATGATAGAGTACTGACTAATAGTAAGTTGGATTACTCGGCCTAGAGTACCTTGATAAGATTAAGAAAGTCATTAGAAATGATATTAAGATAAGACATTCAAGTAAGATTTTTGTACTTTCTTGGCTACATCCTTATGGTGGCTAAGATCTCAAGTAGAGACATATTAATAAGAATTTTTAGAATGATTAAGATCTAATAATTAAAGACACAATAAGATTATGAGATTTAAATCTTTTAAGTAATGATTATGTTTTTAATATAAGATCCACGTATTAAGGTTTAAGATCATGATAAGACCATGAGGTCAAAATGCATTAAGATTCATATCAGATCAAATGTAATAAGATGAAATCAAATTATGGAGTTAGACCCAGGACCTAGTACAATTTAACTCAAAAGACATAACCTAGGCCCTTAGTGCAAGTCATGGGACCCAAGTACTAGAGTACAAGTCTCTACAGAAAGATATGTAAAAATCAAAGAAATAATTAAGAGTAAAGAAAGAACAGTTGTTTATGCTTCAGATTTTCCTATAGATTTCTATGTTGCATGTATATGATAGTTTTTTTTTTTGGAAATAGGTAAATGTATTGCCAAAAGGGGTATAGCTAAGCTATACTATATAGAAACATTGCGGGGCATCTGTAACCATACCCCATAAAGGCACACCACCGGATTATATAACAAGATCCCAGTAGGTTCTACTTTGTATATTCAGATTACACAGCCATTCATGGTTGGCTCTACACTTTTATATAAGATAAAAACACATATTCTCAACCATTAAATAGATGCACATATAAACTGGTATTTTTATTAAGATAATCTAACCCCATGATTGTCAAACCACCTTGGGTGTAATCACCTTTCTCTATCCATCATTGGACTTAGGTGAACTACCCCTTGGTAGGTCTAACCATGGGTTCAGATTGTCAAAGTTACCATGTGATACTCATATGGCCCTTATAGTTTGCATAAATAAACATCCTACAAGTTACTTTTATCAAACTTTAGGAATCCTTGACATACTTCAGAATTTGATAATATGAGTAAATATAAGCATAACCACACACCTTTTTCATGTAGATGTCATGCAATCGTACTTCAAGTGTAGTTTGAGCATATGTAGATCCAAACATCCAAGAAATCAACATTCAAATAACATTATTTTCATGTATGTAAAGTACATGTGTGTCACCATACATTCATAACATGCTAATCTGACATATACTAGGTCTTAGACTAGGGTTTATTATTATGTCGGGTTTATACTTATTTTGTGTATTTATTAGTCAAATAATTGATCATATTTGCATATATCATTATTGTTGGCATGTACACTCTGTCTGCATCAAATTATGTTTATTTTATCATATTTACATGATTTTATGTATTCCCCAAATTCATACATGTTTCTCTGCATTTTTTTAGGTACTTCATGTACAATGCAGAGTCGGTGCCACCGACCATGGAAGTCGGTGCCCCTGAGATTGTAACAGTGGTCGGGCAAATAAGAGATAGCATACTCGGTGCCACCGACCCCTACAGTCGATGCCAGTGAGATTGGTTTAGAAAGGTAGATCAAATAGGCGCACCAGCTCGGTGCCACCGACCATCACGCATCGGTGGTACTGACTCAGTAGGGCAAAGGTCACAACTCTAAGCAATCGGTGCCACTGACTCTGCTAGAAATCAACAATCCAATCAGATCGCCCAGATCCGACGGCCCACGTTATGTGGTACCATAAGCTGGCCTATGACCTAAAAAGGGATGACCAGATTTGAGGAGGATCTCACGTTGCACCACACACAACCTAGATAAGAGAGAGGAGCACGGAGCCAAAGGATGTCAACTAGGAGATCTAAGCACCTCTGACGGACAATTTTACTGTCGTAAGACTGTAGAACGTGCATTTCTCGAGGAGGATCATCCAGAACATCTTCTCTCTACGGGTTACACAAATTTCTTTCATGTTTCTCATGTTTTTCTCCTCTCTCTCCATGTATTCGCACATGAAAACCATGTGGGGCTAATCCCCTCCTTTCCTTAGGACCCAGGAGTATCCCGGAGAATTGTTATATCGACTTTTGCATAAATTAATATAGATTTATCTTTATTCCCGGATATATAACTGTAAAATTGAATGATCTATCTATGCTTGATCACCATCGGTAGAATTTTAGACTGATAATTGCTCCGGAAGGAAGATTAAAAAGTCTAAAAATCACAAGTTATACACTTTCCTACACGTTCCTTGGGAAAGGTAACGTACGGTTAGTGGAAAGAAACCCAGAGTCTTCGATAATACACCTAGACTAAGATATAAATTACTATAGATGTGGAATTGGCTTAGATATAGGTAGTAGATTGTACCGTGGGAGTGAGAAATTTTGACTACAGGCTTTCTGTCCAGGGTAGGAGTAAAATTTATATTAATTTGGTAGAAATAAGATATAACGAGACTCCATGGTGAAATCGGTAATCCTAAAGAATCCACATCAATTGAATCACTCACCCTTTATTTTTTTTATTTTCTTTTGCTATGTTTAAACTCAAACTCAACCTTTTAATAGGCTTAGCTGATCGCACTGTAGTTAGTAGTAGTCACTGAGACTACGTCTCCCTGAGTTCAACTCAGGCCTCACATAGGCCTATATTACTCGACGTGTACACTTGCGTTTATATGCACAATTTTAGCGTGTCAAGTTTTTGGCGCCATTGTCGGGGAGGCAGCAAGGTTTCAGCACTACGAGTGCTACAGGCAGCCATTCAAGGCCACCTTTTATTTCTTAGAACTTTATTTTAATCATTGAAATTCATTACAAGTATCGTGATTAACTAATTCCACATTTTTAGGTACTAGTGCATGGTGCAAACACAGACCACAGACTACGGGGAATCTACACCAGAGGTCCCAATCACTATTTAGGATCCATAAGGGTCTGTCGGAACCTTAATGCCATCTTCAGTTCAAACTACTTCATCAGAATACATACCGTTGATGCCCAAGAAACAAGAAATGGGGGACGGTAATCCAGGGGATGAGAGGACAATATGGGAGATGATTAAGGCATCTTCCTCAGCTGCACAAACAGGACCTATCAAGAAACATAATGTGAATGTAGCACAATACAAAATTGATCTAGGGCCGATTGTACTCATCAAGTCACATGCTTGTTATGGTCACACTCATGAAGACCAAGTAGCACACATCAGCAACTTTGTGGAATGTTGTGACATGATGAAAGTGGATAGGTTTCCATAGATAGCTATTTATCTGAAGTTGTTTCCATCATCATTGGCAGATAAGACAAAAGAATGGATGCACAACCTACCAAAGGAATCGATTGAGACATGGGATCAAATGATTGAGACGTTCTTTGAAAGGTACTTTCCTCCAAAAAAGACAAACGAGCTGGTGAGGAACATTCACAATTTCAAACAACAGGTAATTGAATCCTATTCTGAGGCTTGGAAGCATTTTCACAACATGCTCAGGAAGGTCCCTCACCATGGGATAGATCTGAAGAACCAAGTCAAGATGTTCTACTTTGGGCTCCACAAAAATGAATGTGTCACCTTAGATAGTGTGGGCTTGGGGTTCTTTCTCAACAACTCACCCTCTAAGTGTCAGGAGATTTTGAAAAATATGGCAAAAAATCAGGGATGGGGTAATGAGAGTGATCATCCAGATCAGATCAAAAGCATAGGGGAGTCTAAAGTTATCACCACTTTGAATGAGAAGCTAGACTTGATAGCAAGGAGGCTGCTAGAGAAGGAAAACAATTCATCAGATGAAGAAGGACAAGTGAAGTATATGTGTCAGCAAGGATATAGGAGCAATGACTACTCGTGGAGAAAGGACCCCAAGTTTTCTTTGAAAGATCCAAACAACTTCCTACAGGATCAAGATCAACAGAACCAACACAGGAACAATCAGCAGCAGTAACCTGCAGTAGAGGAGAACACAAATGAAATTCTGAATAGGATAGTGAAATAGAATGAGAAATTGATAAACAACTTCCAAAATGATCTCTAGAATCAAGGGGCCCAGATGAGGAGTTTTGAGACAACTTTGTCTCAGCTAGAAGCAGATGTGGTGGCCTTGAAGAAGCCTACACAGCAGGGTTTTCTAGGAAACACTCACACTCCAACAAGAAACCAGCAGGTCAAGGTAATACTACTATGGAATGGGAAGAAGACATTGACTCCAAAGACTATGGAAACTGAGGTGACCAAGCCTATTGACAGTGGTGACCCAGTGGTAGAGTCGGCAAAAGTAGAAATTGAGGAAGACAATCCAAGGGAAGAGCAGAATCAAGAATCTGAAGTGGAAAAGAGAACTTCATATGTACCACCACATCAAAGAACACAGATGGCACTGGTTCCATATCCTAACAGCTTGAAGGCAACAAAGAACATACCGTTGATTGATGCGATTGAACAAATACTGTCATATGGTAAATTTCTTAAGGATATTATCAATAATAAGAGAAGAATCCCATATGTTGAGGTAGTAGTACTGAGGGAGCAGGTCAGTGCCTTCATTTTGGGTACACTGCCACCAAACAGACAGGATCCCAGTTGCTTTAACATCACATGTTACATCGGGAAAACAAAGTTTGGGGATGCACTCTGTGATTTAGGGGCAAGCATCAATTTGATGCCCCTCTCTACCTTTAGGAAGCTCGGTCTCAAAACATCTAGGAAAAGAAGCATGACAATCCAATTGGAAAACAACTCAGTTGTGGAAACACATCCCACTATCACACAGACAGTGAGGTGTTACGCGAAAATGTATGGAAAACATCATAATCCACAAATTACCAAAAACATGGGTTAATTAAAACCAATTTCAAACAGCGGATAAACTAAGAAACTATTACATCCAGATCCTCATCCTGCAAGGAAACAGGTTATATAAACATTTACAAGACTGGATACGTGTCCACAGCTTAGCAGAACAGCTGTCTAGCCGTCACATGAATTCATCACATGTTTACACATACATAAAGGCCCACATCCGGCCAGCAGCAGGATATACAAGACACCATCAGCTATACATCGTGAAACAGCGTCAAAATTCCTCCAAGGACCTGAGAGTACAGGGATGACTCTAAGACTCTACTACAAAACAACCAAAACTGCAGCATGACCATATCTTGCCTTCTACTGCTCTTCTTACTGCTCGGCCGCAACCCCGCGACCACCACCACGTCTAGCTCGAACACCTAAAAAGGGTGTAAACCAGCGGGGTGAGACACACAGTCCCAGCGAGAAACATAACTCCCCACCGAAACCATAAAACCAAAGGAAGGTTAACGCAATAGCAGCAGATAACTGATAAAAGATATAGCAAGAGTAGTCCATATATCAAAGCTATTCATACCATCAGACTTACCAGATGTACGGAAGGCTTATAACCAAGTATCTCTTTATGGAACATGATTGACAATATAAGATTTATAATATCTTACCACATAACATAAAGAACGTATAAATAACTGCAGGTCTAACAAGATCAATAACACAAGCAAGGCTACAATCAATGTTCCATGTTTTGCCTTAAGCAATAAATACTATTCGGCTGAATTACATATTATTATGCCCTGAGGAAGTGAGCCATACCGCTCAGATCCAACCGAAGGCTGTGAAACCCGGAGCTGGTGCCATACAAGGTCAATGGAAGAGCCGGACTCCATGACCTCCCACCTCGTGGTTAGTGCACGAGAACCAAAGCAGGACCGCAGTCTCATGCTTAAGTGGCCTCAGCCACAGGATCAGCTCCATAGGCTACCCTATGCCTAGCCCACCTCGGTACAGGTCTCGGCGCTAGTATATCTGAGCCACGGGCTAGTTCACCGTGCTCCCTGAGCCATGAACGCATTCATGCTCCCATATCACATACCCTGAGCCACAGGCCTATTCACCATGCTATATATATATATATATATATATATATATATATATATATATATATATTCCGAGTCTGCAACTGCAGCTGCACTCGCTTCCTCACTATTTTAGGCTAGGAGAAACCACACATATTCAATAATCTGTGCTTCCAGGTTAACCCACAGGAGAACCTATTTCACCATCACCAGCTACTGGCGATGATGGATCTATGGCCAGGGCAAACTACATGATATGTTCCACTGTGATTATTTAGTACAATTAAGTGGATTATTGAGGCAACCAAGTTGTAACACATGCAAACATCAAGTTACATTATTAATACCACCATCATGCTATTTTGGGATCTCAATCCCTCATCATAAGAAACCACTGCCTCATAAGGCATTCTCATCACTTGGGATAACAATCCCATATCATCATCAGAGGATAACACCTCAACTGGGCACTTTAGCCAACTCAGGTCCTCAGACCAAAACACATCATGCATGTTATCTCATCATCAAAAGTAACCATCAAAGCAGTGTTATTCAAACATATATACCTCACATCCCTTTACCTGGCTATGCATATGTAGGAGACACCTGCATGGTTAGTATGCACAATCATCAAGGATTAACAGAAGAATCATATTATCCCATCATAGGGTGACATCGATGATTATATGCTTTATCATTCACACCTCAACCTGTGACCATAGACATAGGTCATATCATCAAACAAAGCATTGTACAGATAATCAAGATGCTCATAAACATATGAAATATCATGTCATGCTACATAGATGTGATCTATTATATCAACCATCTTACTATCATTAAGCATGTCAAGGATCACTATCATAAACCACACGTGATTACATGAGCAAGAACTAGCACATAGGTTTTTCAGGAGGAACAAGACCCTCACTAGAAGCAGTATCGGGCAGGGTACTCTCCCATATCTCCCAACCACTACAACCACATAACGGCCAAGCAAACCAGCCACATACCGGCCAATCACTTAGCAAGGGTGTCGGGCTACCACCTCAGGATGTATCGGGCAACCCTAGGTGTTGTGCACCTATGTGTATCGTGCAACATGTGTCGTGCAACCATGTGTATCGGGCAACCAAGGCATAACGGCCACCAGCATAACGTGCAGCTCAACCCAAGGGGCGTGTCGTGCAACTCTGTGTCATGCAACAGGTGTAATGTGCATCCATGTGCAATGACTCTAGTTACTACTACGCCATGACACCCAGCACAAAGCTAGCCACTGAGCTCCATATCGTCCAAAGGTATAATGGGCACTAGGCTACCACCTGAGCTAGGCATGTCAGGGAAAGTACACAACTAGGTGTAACACCCGACACACAAGGGCAGGAACCAGGTGCTACGCCTACCACCAACCAAGGCTAAGTGTATCGGGCAGGGCATTCAGCATGGTGTGATGCCCGACACACACAAAGGGGTCAAGGACCAGGGTGTGCAACAAAGAAAGCATAACACCCAGCTCTTCTCATGCTATCATCCAACACACACAGGGCTAGGGCCAAGGGGTAACGCCCACCACAAAACTAGCTAACGAAGCTCCATAACATCAAGGTGTAACGGAGTCAAGCCACCACCAGAGCAAGGTGTATCGGGCAGGACACTCAACATGGTGTGACGCCCGACACACACAAGGACAGGAACTAGGAGCAATTCCTGACACAGCCACACATCATGTTGACTAAGGCTCTAGATCAAGAGAGGATATCGGGAAACATCACTTCCAAAACCATATCAGGAAAGATGCAACCCAACAAGGTCGTCTACAACTTCAAGCACAAGGGCACCAAAACCCTAATGGATCAAGAAGATGGCTCACCTCTCAACAACTAAGAGAGAGGGGTCTTGCACAACTTCTTATCACCAATCGGGCAACACAAGGATCAACCCTAACGAAGGTCTACATCCACCACAAGCTCACCTCATGAATCTATGGTGAGGGAAGGGTGTTGCTCAACCAACTAGAATACAAGCTCACCTCTCAACTCAAACGAGAGAGGAGTATTGCCCATGTCACTAGAGTTCAAGCTCACTTCTCTAGACCAAGGAGGGAGAGGGGTGTTTATCAACAAGAAAACCCTAGAACATGGTTCGGCCAACTAGAAGCAACTTAAGCAAGAAACTAAACTAGCAACATATATAGTCGATTATGATCATAAGAAACATACAAGAACATAAAAGATGGTAGTATAGTTAGGGTTAGGAGTTATGTAACCCGCCTTAAGCAAGCTCCAAGCTCCTAGCTCCAAGCACCACCACAAGAAGGAGATCAAGGAACTCTAGAGTTCGACCACCACTAGAGGAAGGAGACTCCAAGGCAAGGATCGGCCACCAAGCTTGCAAAGGAAGAGGGATGTCGAGCACCAAGGGAGAGGGAGACTAAGGAACTAAAGGGATCCTTCGCAAGGGAAAGGAAGAACATATGTAGTAGAGGATGGAGGAGAAACCAAGGAAAGACAAGGCAAGGTGTCACCCACCTAGGGACACTTGTCCATTAGCAATGCCACCACTCTAACATGCCCTAAACACATGTCCAAGGCCATTTCCACATGCAATCATCAAGAACCAAGTGTCCAGTAGTGGTGACACAAACGAGGTCAAAGGGGTCAAAGGGTTCCATGGGCGACACACCTCCACACCATGACTGACACACTCCCATGGATGACACAACTAGGCCGACACAAGCATGGCTAACACACCTAGGTCGACACAAGGCTCACTTGCCCGACACAAGGTCCAAAAAGGAAAAGGCAAGGCACAACAAGGCCCACCAAGGCTCATCCAAGCCCAAGGCAACTCAAGCAACGAGCCCAACTCTTCCTCTCAACACTTGAGGAAGTGAGGAGAGGGAGGAACACCTCACAAGGTGACAAACTTGCCCATAAACCCTAAACTTGGGTAGATTGCAAGTAGCACCTCTAGCTCTCAACAAAGCACCAACAAACCCTAATCACCACTAAAGGTGATTAGCAAGCAACTAAGCACCAGGGTTAAGCAAAGCAAACAGGATAAGCCCTAAACAAAGGTCAGGATCCTTACATCAGTTGTGAAACTGTATGGTATTTGCAAAGATGTACTTGTCAAGGTGGACGGTTTTGTTTTCCCTACAGACTTTGTGGTGATGGAGATGCAAGATGACCATGGCAACAAACTTTTATTAGGGCAACCATTCCAAGCAACATATGACATGATCTTGGAGATGGGTAGAGGTCATTTGACCATGGGAATTAAAGATGACAGGTTTGAGATCAATATGCCAGATAATTCAAAGTCACCCAAGGATCAAGAGCAATGCAATATGATGAAGCACATGGATAGAAATATCTCTTTGTTTTTGGGAAAACCATTTTTGGACATGGTGCATGTAATGATAAAGGTTGACAAAGGTACACTAGGTGTGGACATCATGGAGAACACTAAGGTGGTCTCACTTGCCAGGGCAATAGTGTATCCAGATGACGAACAGGCAGAATAGGGTTTATCCACTGTGGATGAGGATGGAGAGGATCTCTAGTACAGATACATCCATAGCTCCCACTAGAGGCATGTCTAATGAACCTTATAGATGATTGTCTACAGAGCCGGTCACTAGAAGAATGTGCAAGGATACTGAAGGCTTTGTCATGTTATTACACAAGACACTTTGAGGATTTGAGACCGCTGCCACCACCATTGGTTTCTTCACTCCTGATCCCACCTGAGTTGGAGCTCAAGCTACTACCACCTCATCTGAAGTATGTGTTTCTAGCTGAAGAGGAAAAGTTGTTGGTTATCATATATGCATCTTTGAGTGAATCGGAAGAAGAATAATTGATTACTGTGCTAAAGAGACACCAAGGTGCATTTGGGTGGACTGTGGTTGACATCAAAGGGATCTCTCCTACATTGTGCCAACATAAGATTCGGCTAGAAGAAGGAGAAAAACCGGTCATTCAACCTCAGTGTCGCTTAAATCCAATCATGACAGAGGTAGTCAAGAAGGAGGTAATCAAGCTACTATCGGTAGGTATAATTTATGCTATTTCTGATTCCATGTGGGTTAGTCTGACACAGGTAGTACCAAAAAAGGGGGGAATCACAGTCACTACTAATTCCTCTAATGAACAAATAACCACTAGATTAGTGATAGGGTGGCGAGTTTGCATCGATTATCGTAGATTGAACACCGCCACGCTTAAGGATCATTTTCCATTGCCATTCATTGATCAGATTTTGGAGTGACTCACCGGTCTCTCCCACTTTTGTTTTCTTGATGGATGTTCAGACTATAATTAGATTTCAATTGAGCATAGGATCAGGAGAAGTATACCTTCACCTTCCCTTATATTACTTTTTCATACCACCACATGTCGTTTGGGTTGTGCAATGCACCCGCTACTTTTCAGCATTGCATGTTGGCGATCTTCTTGGATATGTTGGAATGATGTCTTGGGGTTTTTATGGATGATTTTTCAATCTATGGGGAATCTTTTTATGATTGTTTGAAAATTTTGGATAAGGTTTTGTAAAGGTGTGAAGACACACACTTAGTGCTTAATTGGGAAAAATGTCGCATGATGGTTAGCGAGGGCATAGTGTTGGGACACAAGGTGTCCAACAAAGGATTGGAAGTAGATCCGGTTAAGATAGAAGTGATTTCAAAACTTCCTCCACCAACTTTGGTGAAGGCAGTTAGGAGTTTTCTAGGCCATGTTGGGTTTTATCGCCGATTTATTAAGGATTTTTTAAAAATCGCTAAGCCATTGTCTGAGATCTTGAAAAAGAATGTTGAATTCAATTTTGATGATAAATGTTTAAAAGCTTTTGAAATCTTGAAAGAGAAACTCATATCCGCACCAGTTGTGCAGGCTCTAGATTGGAGCCAGCCTTTTGAACTAATGTGTGATGCATCATATTATGTTGTGGGGGCGGTGTTGGGGCAACGCTTAGACAAAGTTCCTACGGTTATATACTATGCATCTAAAACACTTAATGATGCACAACTAAATTACACCATGACTGAAAAAGAATTATTGGTTGTTGTCTTTGCTTTTGAGAAATTTAGGAAATATCTTGTAGGAGCCAAGGTGGTGGTATGGACTGATCATGCAGTAATTAAATACTTTCTACAGAAGAAGGATGCAAAACCAAGATTGATTAGATGGATCATTTTACTACAGGAGTTCGACATTGAGGTCAAAGATAAGGCAGGGATTGAGAATATGGTGACTGGCCACCTATCTAGACTAGAGAGGGTAGATGAAAATGATGTTAATATAACCATTCTAAAGACTTTCCCTGATGAACAATTGTTCGCCCTTAAGCAAAGGGACCCTTGGTTTGCAAACATTGTAAATTATTTAGCTTGCAAGGATTTACCTGATGATTGGGGGTACCAATAAAAGAATAGGTTCTATCATTCATTGCACTATTATTTTTGGGATGACCCTATTTTGTTGAGACAGTGTAGGGATGGAATATTGAGGAGGTGTGTACCTGAATGCGAGTATGAGAGTGTGTTGAAACACTACCACACACTACCTACAGGTGGACACCATCCCAGTTCTAGGACAGCCGCAAAAGTTTTGGAGAGTGGTTTATACTAGCCAACCCTATTTAAGGATGCATATTATTTTGTGTGTAGGTGTGACGCATGTCAGTGGTTAGGTAACATATCCAAGAGGCAGGAGATGTCATTGAATGTGTTTCAAGAAGTAGAGGTATTTGATTTATGGGGTATTGATTTCATGAGACCCTTTGTGTCCTCTAACTCTAACCTCTATATCTTACTGGATGTAGATTATGTGTCAAAATGGGTGGAAGTGATTCCAACCCACACCAATGATGCCAATGTCGTATGCAAATTTGTCAAGAATCACATTTTTTGCAGGTTTGGAGTGCCAAGGATGATTTTAAGCGATGGGGGAACTTATTTCACCAATCGGAAATTTGGGGCACTCTTAAGAAAATATGGAGTGATGCACTGTGTGGGTACACCCTATCACCTACAAACTCAAGGGCAAGTGGAGATTTCAAATCATGACATTAAAAAGATTCTTGATAAGACAGTGTCGTCTAGTAGAAAAAATTGGAGTGATGTGTTGGTTGACGCGCTATGGGCCTATAGGACTACCTATAAAACACCAATAGGAGCTACACCATTTAGGTTAGTCTATGGATGGGTGTGTCTACTCCCTATGGAGTTAGAACATAAAGCTCATTGGGCGTTAAGGAGGCTCAATTTTAACCTTGATGAAGCAGGTAAGACAAGGATGCTGGAGTTGAATGAGCTTGATGAAATTAGGATGAATGCCTATGAGAATTCACGATTGTACAAAGAGAGAACTAAGCAAATACATGAGCGATATATAGCAAGGAGAGTCTTTTATCTGGGAGAGAATGTGTTGCTTTATAATTCAAGGATGAAATTACACCCTAGGAAACAGAGATCTAGGTGGAGTGGACCGTTTGTCATTGAGGAAGTGTTTCCACATGGGGCAGCTAGAATCAAAGAGGGAGAGAGATCCTTCTTGGTTAGTGGCCAAAGACTGAAACACTACTTTGGAGAAGACTTCAATAGGAAGGAGCATGAGTTGAAACTCATTACTGTGAATTGATCTCAAGAATGGACTTGTCTAGCCTAGGATGTTAAACAAGGGCACTTGTTGGGAGGCAACCTAACCATTAGGACTTTTATTTCATGTCATTGCATTATTTTGGTTTAGTAGTACTTAGTTTTTCATAAATTTTATACATTGACCCATTTGTTAAGTGTGCAGGACTGTGCAGGGTCGGTGCCACCGATTCCCAAGTCAGTGGCATCAAAATCGGGTCAGCGAGAGGGCAAATTTGATAGAAAAAAGTCGGTACCACCGAAAACCCAGTCGGTTGCAATAAGATCTCTAAAGAAAGTGTAGAAAATTCAAATGGCTAACTGATAAGTCGTCGGTGGCACTGACACATTTTGCACTCCAGGCTAGGTGAGTGCATCAGTGCACTGAAAGAAAAAAAATCGACCAAGTCG
This sequence comes from Alisma plantago-aquatica, assembly GCA_963693085.1. Taxonomy (NCBI): domain Eukaryota; kingdom Viridiplantae; phylum Streptophyta; class Magnoliopsida; order Alismatales; family Alismataceae; genus Alisma; species Alisma plantago-aquatica. The sequence goes on from OY856409.1 coordinate 1,034,383,437, forward strand.
GTACCACCGACTCATCACTCTGTGCCACCGACTATTAAAATCACCGATCTGTGGGTGCCTTCATCAATGATCCAGATACATCCAGAACCGACGATCGATAGAATCGATCCGTTGCAAAGTCGGTACCACTGACTATTTTGTTGGTGCCACCGACTCATCCACAATTTTCCTATTCAAGAAGGCACATCGATGGTCGTCGATGCACTGAGGCCACAGATAAGCCCCAGAGTTAGTACCACCGACTCTTCAGTCGGTGCCACCGACTTTGCCACAGTAGGGCCGTGTCAACTCTATAAAAGGGGAGGTGGTGGATTGTTTCTCTCCACACCTTCAAGCACCACTCCTCCCCAAGTGAAAGTGACTACTCAAAGCATACAAAATCTACATCGAGCTCTATTTTCTCAACCTCCTTCTACGATCTCGTCAGCACCATGGCAAGGAACAGAGAAGCCCCTATCCTGAAGCCAAGACCCAATATAAGTCATCCTTCATCAGAGGTGTGGAAGGTGTATGAGGAGCTTGCTAAGAGGTCATTTGATCCAACAAGATATGGAGACCAAAGGCTAATGGAGGACATGGGCTTCAATGACAACATGGCGGCTATCCTCTAAGGGCAAAAGTTCGATGGAGGGTCCATGAACCCTATCTTCGGTGGGTGGCCCACATACAAGGAGATCGTGATTGAGTTTGTGGCGTCTCTGGAGATATGTGTGGCCCCTGACCCAGAACACCTAGCGTGAGGTGAGTGGAGAAAGGGAAGGTGGACTTCTGCCTTTACAACACCAAATACTCCATAACCCTTCACGCCTTCAATGAGATCTATGGATGGACTCATGTGCCATGCTGCCAGCCCGAGAATGTCGACTTCGACATAATATGGCGGGATCTCGTGACTGTGCCAGAAGGCCACAAGTTAAGCTGGCACCATAGCTCACTAGCGAACATCGAGCACCCTTTTTCTCAGATGTTGCACTGCATATATGCTCACCAACACTCTCTTCACCAAGTCTACGCAAGGGCAGGCGAAGGTCCAGCGGCCGAACTTATACTTCCTATACCAGATTTTAGAGGGGAGGTCAGTCAACTTTGGGACCTTCTTCCTCACCCATGTGATGGCGGTGAAGCTCAACGTAAGGAGGACCACACCTATCCTTTTTGGGGGACTTATCACCCCCATTTCTCTCCACTTAGGTCTAGATCTCTCTACTCTGGAGCCTCTGCAATCCAAGCTTCACATCGACTACCTCCACTTCAAGCAGGTTGGTCTTGTCGTTGTCCAAGATAACACCATCTTCGCAAGTTGTTCGGTCGGTGGAAGCTTCTACGAGCGTCAATTACCTGATCCTGTATTCAACATCAGGCAAGTTGACCACTATAGATGGCCAGACATTGATGACGACGATGAAGAACAAGAAGGAAATGAGGAGGAGGAGAAGCCAGGTGACAAAGACAATGTGGAGGAGGTGGATCCCACCATTCCCATGACACATCGAGTTGCTCCGCGAAAGCATCCATGACATTATGCAGCCTCTATGTCTTCTACCCCACCATCCTCTCAAGAAGAAGAGGAAGCTTATTCTATGGCGGGCATGTATTCCGTGATGTAGGATATTCAGACACATCAACAGTAGCACGCCACATCTCTGGTAAGAATTCAAGTGGTGCAAGGACGGTTGTACACCAACCAGCAGGTGATCTACGAGAATGAACGTCTTCTCTTAGCCAACCAAGAGAACATGCATCAGCACCTGCAGAGGATGGAAAACTATCAACAGTCGTTCTTTGACCACTATTGGAGCCATGGATACTTTGGAGGCTATCTAATGCCACCGGATATGCCTTCTTCTGATCCGATTTTCTAGGGGATGTTTCCTCCCTAGGACCCTAGCCAGCCATCCACCACCATACTAGTTGGGTATCTCTATTCTACCTCTTAAGTTGGAATTTTGACTATGAGGTCATAGTCATATTCAAGCTTCGGGGGTGCTGGAACAACTTCTATCTTAGTTCTTTCATTTTAGCAATTTTTTATTATTTTCATAAAATTATTTTTTTAGGTTTTCTAGTTTATGTAGGATCCACAAGCTATCTAGTGTAATCTGTGGAGTAGTAAATGCATGGTTTCATTTGAGATTATCAATCTCTGGGTTAGATGCACATGAAAAAAATGAGCAAATTTAAAAAAAAAGTGAGTATATCTTGTGAGTAATTGAGTTCCATAACTGAGGAAGTGCTTGGGTAAGTCAGCTCCATGACATGAGAACATAAATAACCATCTTAATTGTCCAAGGAAAGTGATTGATAATGTTGTTGAGCCCAAACCGACCAAACACTAAATTGACCTTATACTAAAATTTAAGAGAGAAACCCCTTGATTACCCTATACACAGGTCATTAGAGAGGGACATATGATTTTCTCTGAAGGTTCTATCTCTTAGTCATGTGATCTCATCCACCGCATGCATTCGCTTTACACTCCACCACAAGAAGATTGAGTACATGTTAGCATTCTTTCTTTTGACTGCATTTACATTGCATAAGTACATCTTGCATAATTGTTATTTGTTTTTGCTTGCATTAGTGAAAAATGAAAAAATATATAGAAAAACATACATGCACACAAAAATTCTGGTGCATGTCATGTAGTTGCATAACATCTTATTCATGTAGTTTGCATATGCATTACATATCATTTGCAAATATCATGTCTAGTTCTTCTTCTCTAATATAAGAAGGTAGTGATTTTTCCCATAACCTTAAAAAAAGAGAAGCATTGACATAAATCAAATGTGTAGGGCAAGTGGAAGCCCAAAGTAATTCTACCATGTTGAAAGGGGGCTTGGGGAAAAAATTGAAAAAAATAATAATAACAATTGAAAAAAAAGAATGAGTACAGTGTCAGAAAGTGAGGGAGAAAGGGCATAATCCTACCTAATCATAAGGAAGAATTAGTACATGATGTAGTTTGTAGATATTTTGTCTTATTTTGAGATGAAATGAGAGTTGCATGCATCATTCCACCTCAATGATTAGGCATTAGGAGCATTTTATAAATTTTCATCATCATAGATTCATTATAATTTTTTATTGCATGAATGATTTTATGTGCTCATGATTCTTCCACAGCCACCCATCCCGACCACCCATTTCACTTATTGGTAGGCCACTCATATGATTTTCTCCTCATTCATTATCTATTAGGAGAACTGCTTCCATCTAGATGGTAGGTAGAGAAAAAGAGCAACGTAGATAGGACATCACATGATGCACCAAGTATGAACTGAGCGAGTCTATCGTATTAAATACTTTAATTGATAGTGTTTCATTGACTGGGGATAGACATCTTTTATAGAGGTTTTTGATCGCCTAGATGGCAGTTAGTGTTCAGTGGTCAGTGAGGGCTGGTATGAGGACCGAAGGTGGAGACTTTTTAGATGTACCGTATGCACTTATATCCTTCAGTTGACTTATCACAATCAGATCCAAAGGTTTTATTGCTCGAGGATGACCAAGGTTTAAGGTTAGGGGAGTTTGATGCATGGGTTTCGAGTCACTTTTATAGGCCTATTTTATACTTGTTTTGTGCATTTATTATTCAATTAATTGAACAAATTTGCAAAAATCATTATTGTTGGCATGTACACTCTGTTTGCATCAAATTATACTTATTTTATCATATTTACATGATTTTATGTATTCCCCGACCTCATACACATTTTCTGCATTTTTTCAGGTACTTCATGTACAATGCAGAGTTGGTGCCACCGACCATGGCAGTCGGTGCCACCGAGATCATAACAGTGGACGGGCAAATACGAGATAGCAGACTCGGTGCAACCGACCCCTACAGTTGATGCCACCGAGATTGGTTCAATGAGGCAGATCAAATAGGCGCACCAGCTCGGTGCCACCGACCATCACACGTTGGTGGTACTGACTTAGCAGGGCAAAGGTCGCAACCCGAAGCAGTCGGCACCACCAACTTCCTAGTCGACGCCACCAACTCTGTCGAAAATCAGCAATCTAATCAGATTTCCCAGAGTCGATGGCCCACATTATGTGGTACTGTAAGTTGGCATATGACCTAAAAAGGGACGGTCAGACCCGAGGAGGATCTCACATTGCACTGCACACAACCCGGAGAAGAGATAGAGGAGCACGGAGTTGAAGGACGTTAACTGGGAGATCTGAGCACCTCTGATGAACGATTTTACTGTCGAAAGACTAAAGAACATGCATTTCTCGAGGAGGAGGGTCCGGAGCATCTTCTCTCTAGGGGTTACACAAATTGCTTTCATGTTTCCCATGTTTTTCTCCTCTCTCTCCATGTATTCGCACGTGAAAACCATGTGGGGCAAATCCCCTCCTTTCCTCAGGACCCAGGAGTAGCCCAGGGAATTGTTGTATCGACTGTTGCATGAATTAATATATATTTCTCTTTATTCTTGGATATATAACTATGAAATTGAATGATCTATCTATGCTTGATCACCATCGATAGAATTTTAGACTAATAATTGCTCTAGAAGGAAGATTAAAAAGTCTAAAAATCACAAGTTATACACTTTCCTACGTATTCCTTGGGAAAGGTAACGTACAGTTAGTGGAAAGAAACCCAGAGTCATCGATAATGCACCTAGACTAAGATATAAATTGCTACATATGTGGAATTGGCTTAGATCTAGATAGTAGATTGCACCGTGGGAGCGGGAAATTCTAACTACAGGCTTTCTATCTAGGTTAGGAGTAAAATTTATATTAATTTGGTAGAAATAAGATATAATGAGACCCCGTGGTGAAATCGGTAATCCTAAGGAATCCACATCAGTTGAATCACTCACCCTTTATTTTTGTTTAATTTTCTTTTTCTTTGTTTAAACTCAAACTCAACCTTTTGATCGGCTTAGCTGATCGCATTGTAGTTAGTAGTAGTCATTGAGACTACGTCTCCCTGAGTTCGACTCAGGCCTTACATAGGCCTATATTACTTGAAGCTACACTTGCATTTATACGCACGGTTTTAGCGTGTTAGTGTAGAACAACAATACTAAACCCTAATTCATTTACATCATGATTCATTAGGGTTATAAACCCTAATTGGGCATATTAGGTGTAATCGTAATTTAGATAATAGATTCTAATTATCAGATTGAACTTTTTTGTCTTTAAGAACAACTACATTAGGTTATGCTTATTATAATCATGACAAAATGTAATCATTATTCTCAAAACCCTAATTCCTTTATGTATAAATGGGAAAGCCTAAAAGACCACTAAAATCATCATAATTTGATGTAAGATGTTGGGATATCATAAATTTTCATTAACATCAGAATATATCTCAAAGAAATGTATTTAGCATGATTAACAACCTATTTATCAAAAACTAGGGTTTACATACACTAATCACCTTACATTCAAGTGTTAGATAAATTTCTGTGAATAAGGATTAGATCTAGTCCTTGAAACCATTTTATTATGGTTTCACTCATTTTCTTGATCAAATACATATATAGTTTCAATATATTTCAAGTTACCAATAATTATCTACAATTAATACTAGATTATCCTTCTTTGACTAATGTTAGAGTGTTGTGTCAGTAAATAATACACATTATCCAATTATCATAGTCAGACGTGGGACTGGGCCTGTTCCTAAAGGCTCAAGACACATGGGTATAGAACACCCATGTGGCTGGGGTAAAGAAAAAGGGCCAAAAGACTAGACTAACTCTTAATGAACATAGAGACTCAACGCTAGGGATGTAATTTCATGGACCCTCTTCTCCTTCCTTTATTCACACGTCCATGTAGCTATTGTGCCATGAATGTAGTCAACCTTTTGGTTGAGTTTCTTCTTCAGGCCAGTGATGGATGATTTGGAGAGACAGGAAGCTTCGCTACCTCCTTCTGAACTTGATTGACCCTTCTCCAGTGGCACAAGGTGACCAAAGAAATGTTTCCTAGAGGACCGTCAGATGAGCTAGAGGTCAAACGTGGTTGGGCATTAGGAGATAACTAGGATGGAATTGGCATCAAGGGATGGTTCTTTCAGATGTACTAGATCTAAAAGTGGGATTATATGGGAAGGAGAGGTTGAGAAATCCCCTATGGTTTCGAGTATTGGGAACCAGCTCAACTCTAAACTAGGCATTATCTCTAAATCAAGATAATGGTGAATCAGTCGATCATTGGAATCATTTCTCTCTCCCGAAGCCAACAAAAAAGAGATTAGGGTCTAATATGGTCATATGAGAGAGAATGAGACATGATCATGTCATGGCTAGAGACTTGCATGTGCAGACCTCTATGCAAGGGAGAAGATGATATAAGAGTTGCTCAATCCTTAGATCATGGTTGGGATTAGCAACAATAACATATGTCACATTCCAAGGTCCTATGTTATCTGGACATTGGGTGATAAATACATTATATCTGACATCAATTGACATTGTCCTCACTTTATTAAAATGTAACCAAACTTTCCAAAAATCATATAGGTCATTATGATCATCCGATTAACCCCAAATTTTAGGATTATTTTCCTATTTGGTTTATCTCAGATTTTGTCAAGTGTAAGATAATAATACTAATGAAGAAAGTCATTTTCTTTATATCAAGCATTTACTTAAATAAACCATGTGGGTCACACATAATCTCAAAATTATCTCAAAACATGGATACATCTATACTTGGTCATTATCTTATGTGGGACCAAGAATTAGGTCAAGTTACATTTATTTAATATCAGAATGTTTGGATTTCTAGTCGAGGAAAGATAACGCTCATGTAATTATCTAGGTATTAATCACCTTGGAATATTCTAGAAACTTGGTCATTAACTCATACTCGGTCTACCAATCATCTCATAGTGTTATTGTAATCCTATTATGCATGAAATTCCCATCTCTTTAGCATATATATTAATGGGCCTATTTATTATCCAAATGGCCTAACATGACCTAAATTGGATCCCACGGCCCATGATTCATACTTAGGCCTTCCAATAGGATCAAAAGCCTAATTATCCTTATAATTATGAAAGTAGGGTGTTGCTTATTAATTGAATCCTCATATCAATATACATACTTATTATTACATAATTTACTCAAATTAAATTCCTACTCTAAGTCTGGAAGTTAGATTTGTCATTCCAATTCAATCAACGTCATACCATTGATTCCATAATTCTAATATCACTTTGATTATCTCTTATTGAGATTAATTACATCATTATTGAATTCATAATCATGGAATCCAAAATTACTAAATCTGGGGATGTTACATTCACTCCTCCTTAGAAAGGAATTTTGGGCCCAAAATTCAAACTTGATAATGATAAACTGAATAATTTTTCATATTGTTGAGGTTGGACCCAAATTCAATTCTAGAGTCATTCCATATTCTCATTTATTACATATATTATCACTTTATGATAAAAAAAATTACTTGTGATTACAATTTTACATAGTGATTGCCTTTTCACCTATGTTTCAAAACTATTATTCATTTATTTTTGTGTAAGGGTGAGGTAACGTCTCAAAACCCTTGATTATGCCATTAAATTCAGCTTAGGGTATCCATCTTCACAAGTCAATTTCATGTATATTATATGGATACCCAATCTCTAACACACATAATAAGGAAATAAGCATTTGGAAGTAGCCCAAATACAAAGTTCATCCCATGCCATGTGAAGAGATGGTGTATCCATACCTTATCTCATAATTCCAAATTTTGATTGATTCATCCTTACCAATGACTACAAACCTTGATTACATTTTACTTCCCAGGAATTTTCTTAAAATTCATGAACTCAAGGGAAAGTTCCTTTCTCAGTCTTGATTACATGCACAACATTATTACATAACTTTTTGTATTCCTTACATCTACATCTCATGTATGATTTGTTGTATTCATTCCCTTAAGGTCTCTAGGTGTATAGGTACCTTTATAGTGATCTCCTCTTGACCCCAAGGGCCTTATGTACTTATGGAGTGCCTTTCACATTGACCCATTGGGCCTTATATATGCATGCAGATGGACATTCTCATGACCCCATGGGCCTTGAGAATACATGAATGGCTTTCTCTTGAGCCCACAGGCCTCATGTACTCAAGGCTTGATCACATCCTGACCCCTTGGATCCTATGTATCTTTAATAATCCCTACTCAACTCTAGGGTTGACTTAAGGCTCTATCCTACCTAAGGTTATATTGAGATGTCATAACTTTATTCATGCATTATTATATTGGTTAGTTTACATTTATCCCTTGGACCTTATATACATAGAAAGTGGATTATCTTGAGCTCTTCCCTACATAGGGCTAACATGAGGCCCAATGCTTCCCTCCATAGGGCTAATGTATGGATCATCTATTCCTTGCACTGGGCTAACATAAGGCTCTTCTGTGCTTAGGGATAATTTGAGCCTAACAATAGCTTCTTCCCTACATAGGGTTATTCTGTTCCTCACTGAAGTATCTTCCCTGAATAGGCCTATGTTGGGCCACTTTCATGTATAGGGATAAGTGAGACATTACAACTTTACTATCATTATATTTATCCTAACATAGTTTTTAGGGTAAGAGTTTCCAAATGTCATCTTGACCCTCGGTCTCATGGCTTATAAGGAAAACCCTAAGGAATATATATACTCCTACGCCATACATTTAAGGGATATTTCAAACATCATATTTTAGAGTGTAATTTCTAACCAATGTCACACACAAAATTATATCGATGGACTTGCACATATTACCCTTTTATTGATTACATGTTACATTATCATACATCTGGATGATTAGGGTTAGGTCCTTCAATGATGTCCAAGGCTTCATTAATTTTCAACAATAGGTTGGTCAACTCACCCCTCTAGGGAAGGTCTTAACCTAGGGTGTCTTCTTGACCTTCAGGAGGAGGTTAGGATTTTTAGCCACAACCTAACCCCACAGGTTTAGGGTTATGCCTTCCCCATAGGTCCTTTTCCCAATCTTGGGTTCACCCAACCTAGGTCAAGAGACCAACTGTAAAAGTGAATTCAACTTATGTACATAATGCATGCATTATTCCATGTACTTGCATGCATGGGGAACTAGGGTATCTAACTTAGACTTTTCAAACTAGCTTACCCGTACCCATTTTAATTTCCACTTTCTTTTATCTTTACTTAGGGTTTCTATGGGTAGGGTTACTACCTCACCCACTCTACTCCCATTACCCAGGATTAGGGATTAGGATTATGGTTAGGGAATATACTCTACATCTTAGGGTATTAGATATCCCTCGGCCCGCTAAGGTTATCATTCCTACTAGGTTATCCAAACCCAAGTCCTTCATGGATGAATGGGTTTAATCCATACCTATATCTTTCTAGGGTTTACCCTTACCAGAGGGACATAAACTATATGTCATATTTTTCACATATAATGTCCTTATTATCATTATGTGTACTGTAATTGGCAAAGGATGCCTTAATCCTACTTATTCTCAAAACTTTAATTTGAGATGAGGAGGGAAGCGTCTTTTTAGGGTTTATTAAGAAAATAAGATGGGAAAGAAAGAAATTGGAGATGAGAAACCTGGAGGAAACATTATTTTAGGAAAATCCTAGGTTCTGTATGATAGGTATCACATTGGTTAAGGTAGTCCCCATATACCAACATAATGGAGTCAAAATATTTCCAGCCCCCAAAACCAGTGACCCTTTCTAGACACTATTACCTTTCGATTATTCCCTAACAATTCCCTTATATTTCTACATATTACTTTAAATTATTAATTGTTAGATATTAATTATGCGCAGCCGTGGGGAGCAGAATGACCCGATATGGAGATGGATATGGAGCAAGCAATGGCCCCCACGTCTAGCGCATTTCTTATGGCAAGTTTGCACGGGCAGCATGGCTACGATGGGGAGGTTATATGATAGACACTGCAATGTGGATCTTCTTTGTCCGATATGCCACACGGAGAAGGAGACAATCAATCATCTATTGTTCGAGTGCCCGGAGGTGAGGCAGCTGTGGAATAACCATCCTTTGAAAGCGACGATCATACAGTCCGAAAACCGCCAGTTAGCTGCCCGCCTTCAGTTCCTTGCGGACAACCTCTCAAGGGAGGAGCTCGAGATGGCAGCGGGTGTGTGGTGGGGGCTGTGGCACTGGAGGAACAAACGAGTTTTCAACCAGGAGGCTACGGAGAGGAGTATTATCATCAGCAGATACATGGGCATCATCGATGCGTACCGGGACACCATGACGGCACAGGCGGGCGGGGAGGCTACATGCATGCAGCGTCCGCCGCAGCGTTGGGGTACACCGCCCCGGGGGCGTTTGAAGCTGAATACAGATGTAGCTACGGGTCCGAGCGGAGTTCTTGGGTTTGGAGGAGTCCTTCGTGACCATGAGGGGAAGGTGGTCCGATTGTTCAGCCAGCAGCGGGAGGCCATGGTGTCGGTGGAGATGGGAGAAGCCCTTGCTCTTCTCTTCTGCCTGCGGCACGTAGTGACTATGGGTTGCATGGACCTGATATGTGAGATAGATTCTAAAATTCTTTTCCTGGACCTCACGGGACCAACACATCGCATGGACCACATGGGTCTCATTGTAGACGATATTCGTAATTTAGCTTTGTCTTTTGCTTCTATTTCTTTTGTTTTTGCTCCAAGGAGCTGTAATAAAGTTGCTCATGCTATGGCCAGAATGGCCCTGGATGTTGACAACGCTTTTGAACAGTCTGGAGAGATGGTACCATCTTCCATCTCTCCGCTGGTCTTGTATGATTCTGGTGATTAGTTGAATACAGGGCCAGCCCCAAACTTCAAAAAAAAAATTACAAAATCTGATCTCTGATAAAAAAATGTAATGACCCCAACTTTTGAGTGTCCCTCCATTAATTTAGTTTTACATGGTCGGAGTAGGCAGCGGAAACAAAAATTTACTTGACCATAAACCCATAACTAGCAAATTGCATCAAAATCTATGTAATGGGAAGGATGATTTTAGCAAGTTATACATGGTCCAGAGGCTTGCTCAGTGACTATACCTCGCAGAAAGTGTGGTCTTTAACCACCTATCTTCGATGACATATGTACAACTCCTAGTCTTGACCTGGACTACGGTTGACTGTCATCCTCCTGAGCGATACAAGTCTCCCACCTCAATAGATAGTCCACACAGACAACCGGGAACTCTAGTCGTCCTGAAGAATGGACTAGAAGGAGTTGTCCCCTTTTGTTGGTGTACTAGTCACCAACACACTCTCCCACAACCAGTTGCTTTTCTACAGTTGTCTTTCCCTCGTTGTTCTTCCCTGGACAGGGAGAACTTGCTCGAGATCTCTTACTTACCAAAACTAGAGAGGAAACCAACTTTGCAGAGAAATTGATTTTGTAAGTTGTGTCTCTAGATAAGCCCCATGTACCCCTCGATTTATAGTCGAGAACAGGGTGAGGGTTCCCAGTCTATGCGGGAGTAGAAGGGTCTAGATTTTCCATGAATAATTTGCACTATGGAAGGCGAACCGATCGATTCACTAGTGAACTGGTCGGTTGGCATAGTGAACCATGCGGTTCACAAGCCAGACCTGTTTGCAATTCACTTTCCTAATTCATTTCTAATTAATGCAAATATTAATTATTGTCCTAATCAAATTGAACAAGTGAAACGGGAAACTTTTCTCATGAACCAGGAACCCAACACTTGCTCATTTGGTCCAAGTGAACCAATCGGTTCACCAAAGTGAACTTCTCGTCCCACTGACCATGAGCCGATCGGTTCACCCAGGAACCAATCAGTTGGTGGTCTAGATTGTGCAGAACTCAGTCAATTCAATTCTCAATCAATATGACACTCTAATCAGTTGGTTCAACACTTGAGCTTGATGATTATGAGTCAAGTCTATTGATTGAATGTTTGATTGAGTACCTAAACACTTTAGTAATCAATCCAAACATCATTCATGGATAAACTCCTCTTCTAGGTGAATCCTATGTGTGTGACCCAATAAGTCCCATATCAAGTTGGCACTGAATGTCCATAACTAGCTTATGACGTCACAAGCAAAGATAGGTGCCTAGTCCCATGTCAATGCTACCCAAGTGATATGGAAAGTTGGAGAACAAATTTCAATCCTACAGTCTATGATTGGTGTTCTAGTGAATGTATAATTCCTTTGTCTCTAATACCTTGAATGAACCCAAGGCATGGAGTTGTCATCCTTTCAATGTTCATTCATGGTGCTTGAACTAGAGTAGACTGTTTGAGATATATGTGCACTCAATATCATATCATATATTGATTCACATGTGCATGCGCATGTTATTCTCAGTCTCTCTTATCAAGTGGCATGGACATCATACGCCCTTAGGAGGGACAAATACCATATCTATCACTCACAGTCTATCTCATGCGTCAAAGCTACCCAATCATCACCTACATAACAACCCATGTTTCAGGATTGCGTGTGATGATGTCAAAGTGTACCCAATCACATTCGACGAGTGTAGTGATTTCAGGTCTAAGAATCACAATCACCACCATCACTATGAGAGATGATTCTGACAACCATGTCATGGTTCTATGTGTCACTCTCATGGTGGTTCTGTCTGATACATTGTTCTCTAACATGTATCTATGTGCTTGGTTTGATATCATATATCATGACTAATGAGACACTGTCATCAACCAACACACACTCTAGTCTGTATGTGTCATTGTTGTCTACTGACCTTCCACAATGGCATATGACTAGGAACATAATAAGAATGTAGATACTCTTATCATATGTATGATCTCATTGTTCAAGTCACGTACTTGAAGACATACATCATTGAGTATTGTCATTCCTTAGACATTCATTCTGCTTCATCATTATCTCATAATGGATTTAACCCGAATCAATTGGAAGATTGCCTTTGATATTTATCAAATCAATCATGACATATGCCAATCCAATCATCATATGATTGGCTCTCAGGGCATACATACCAATAGACTCCCACTTGCACTTAGAGCCAATCACCTTTGAATCATATTCTTAGTGATCTCTAAACATGTCCAACATGTTTGTTCTGTGCTAGTGCTAATGTAGTGAGTTAGCAACATTTTTCTTTAGTCAGTATATTGCATGTTTCATATCTCCTCACTATACGACATTTCGTATGAGATGGAGTTGCCATAATATGATATTTGATATTCCTTGCCTAACAATTAGCTCCATTGTTTGACTTAGTATTTCTACTTTGTCATCAATGGTTGGAATATATATACAAGTTCATCACCATGAACTTCTAGATCCATATGGTATCCTCTGGTGTTCTCAACACAAGGATACTCAACATTCCTTTAAGAATTAAATGGATTTTAATTTTACTTAGAATTTTTCCATTTATCAACATATATTCACTTTTATATTTTGTATTTTGTGATCAATTTCTATCATTTCGGAAGTTGGCATTAGTGTAACTAATTTACACTCAACTCTTCCTTTTATTACTATAGAACTAAGCCGTTATTACTTCATAAGTACTTAAATAAGTTCTTTATGGCATTCCAATGACCCTCACTGGAAGTAGACATGCATCCACTCATCATGTCCATTGCATACGAGATAATTGGATGAGCATATCATATTGTCATGTCCAATACATATAAGATGATGAATGCATATATTTTCTTGTCATGTCTGATACATACAAGATAATGGGATGATCATATACATGATAGATCCAATTGTGAATGCATAAGGCATCTATCTATGTGTTCCTATTCTACATAAGAATTTGGGACACTAGGCATCTGAGAGACTAACTCCATGTAATATGGACAAGTTTTCTCCCACTAAATCTTTGCATATTGAATCCTTTAGCATATACTACCAATGTATGCTCTCTCTTTATCAGGTCAAGAGACTTTCGAGAACTATCTCTGTAGGTCTCTATTCCTATCACATAGGACATTTCTCTTTATTCCCTTAAAGAAGGTATTTCTACACCAGTTTCTATTCTTAGAATGTTTCATTCCTCATAATGAATATGCTCCCACTAAATCTTTGTAATCATAGATCCCTTCTTTATTTTGATATATAAGTCAAACCTTTTGACTATATAATCAAAGTAAAAACTCCAGTTCTGAGGTGCTTGTATTTAATCAATCATATTGATTAATCTCTTGTAACTTATAGACTGCATTTGCATTAACAGAATTATAAAACCCTTCCGGTTGTATCACGTATAAAGTCTCATGTTATTCCTTATAGTAATGTGGTTTTAATATCCATATGCCAAATTTCATAGTCTTCAAGTTCCAATAGCCAGCATGATCCTTTATGGCCTATAGCCACTGCAATTGGTTAAATAAATTCATCAGGTTCAACACCTTCAACTCACTTGAATTCATCTCAACCAATCAGCTCTTCAAATGTCATACATGTCAGTCTTAACTCTTAAGACCCCATTGCACTTATGGGTTTTATCCCTATAAGTTATACCATTAAGGTCATACCTTATTTGGTTCACATGGAAGTTATTTTAGATCTTATGGCTTCAAGCCATAACTCAAAATATGGTTCCTCAACATCATCTAGATAGATTATTGGCTCATCATCATATGACCAATTTGTCACCTATAAGTTTGTAGGATATCATTATCCATCAAGCTCAAGGTGTTTTCGACTAGATATATGAGGTGTATCTGTTACATAAGGAATTTGAGATTCCACAACACTTGTGATTTTAATCTCCTTTTGTACCTTATCAGGTTTCAATGTTTTGATCTTGAACATTTTGAGTTCTACTTATCTCCCACTAATTCTTTTGGAATTCAGATATCCTTATAGTAAACACTTTGTTATTGTATTAAGATTAGTATTCAACTAACATTATGTGATTTGTGAATGAAGCTCTTTCTAAGAAACTAGTTTTCTTATATGATCATTCAATCACTAAAAGATGTATTGGAACATTCCCAATACCATATCTCATATGGTGTCTTTTATACCTTTTTTAATGGTACATTTATTTAGTGTAAAGTATGTTCTTTAGAAGAATTCTAGAAGATTAGTTATTTGTTTGATGATCATGCTCTTACTATTTAGAGTATAATTCCTTCTTTGATTTAGACATTATTCTGCCTTAATCATGAGTTATCTATGATACACTATCATATTTACTCACAAGGTCCTCAAACATTTGGTTTAAGTATCTCATACATTGATCATATCAAAGAATTAATACTTTTACCAAGTTTGTTCTTCATTTATGATATTCCTTAACACTTCAAGATATTCATATTTGTATTTCATTAAATACCATATCTGAAGTATTAGCATTTATTCCAATTGGTATGTATTTACATCAATATGTATTATACCTAATAGAGTAGTCATTCTCCCACTACATCTAGTGAAGATTGACTTGTCATCATGCCCAATAAATAAGACATTCATATCTCTTAATGGTTCATTAACCAAGAGAGTCTAGTTTATCCATCAACATGAAACCTAGAGATGAATTTCTCATTCATTTATTTAGATGATTATGCTAATTTATTGTTTGAGTCGTCAATAACATTTAGGTATTATTATTTTATATCATGCATACCAAGTACCACAAGATAAATAAGGCATCGCCATAAAAGATCATATCTTTGAAATTGAAACATGAACTTTATTGATAAACATCCTTATCATTACAAGATGTAGAAATAAAATGTTTCTATTTATTGGTAAAATGAAATAGTAGTTCATAACTCTATTACATGTCCTTTGGGATGAAATAAACTAAAAGGTACATCTATCTATGGCATCAACACTTGCTCCATTCTTGATGAGTGTTCCTTCTTGGTCCTTTCATAAAGGCCATCACTTCTTTTCAGATCCTGCACATTATATATGTCAGATCTATATCTTGGTATCATATACCTAAGATAAAGAAGAATTTTAAGTTTATTTCATGATACCTGGGGTGGAGACTTCAATCCCCTCCTTCTTCTTTTGTTCATCTATGTAGATAGGGCACTTTCTCTTCCAATGACCTGGCTCATTTCAATGGTGACATTTGCCTCCCTTGTTCACCCCTCCCTTGGATTTGAGTATTGAAGATGACTTGGGCTTATGGCTAGCATTAGAACCTTTCTTTGATTTTCCCTTGCCCTTGCCTTTAGACTTTCCCTTCTTTCTACTAATCATCATCACATATTTGGGTTTGTCTTTCTTCATCTATGCCTCAGTTGTCCTCAACATGCCCAACAATGATGTCAGTGGCTTGTCAAAGTTGTCTATGTTGTAGTTTATCACAAACTAACTGTAGGATTCTGGCAACGATTGCAGTTTCACATTAGTAGCCAACTCTTGGTTTAAAGGGAATCCCAATCGAGTTAGGTTCTCCACATACCCAATCATCTTTAGTGTGTGAGGGCCTATTGGATCTCCTTCTATCATGACACACTTGAACAGTGCCTTGGAGACATCATATCTCTCTTGTCGTGCCTGGCTTGATACATGTTCTTGAAATGTTGAACCATCTCAATTATGTCCATGTTCTCACGTTGCTCTGCAACTCATACTTCATTGAGCACAACATCAAGCACTTCACATTAATGGCATCCTCAGTATGCTTCCTGTAAGCATCCCTTTCAGTCTTTGGTGCGCTGGGAGTGGGTTCTTTTGGCTCTGGTGTGTCTAGGACATAGAGCTTTCGCTCTTGAGTGAGAACAATTCTCAACGTCCTAAACAAGTCATGGAAGTTCTTTCCATTTAGCTTGCCCTTCTCAAGGACCTATCGCAACAAAAAGTGATTGTTGTTGGTAGACATTTATTCACAAAAAGGAAATTTGCAATTTTAGTCCAAAACTCTTTTGATTTGATTTGAAAATTGATGATATTTAATTAGGTCTTTAATTAATGTTCGCTTCTCACTATTTATCTCAAATTGATAGCCCTCATTATCAATTCAGAATATTGCAGCGTACAACCTTCTAGTGAGCAAGATCCTGATTTCATCTAAGCCATGGACTAGTGAGGGCTATCACCCACAACTAGAGTCATTTAGGTAGGCAACCTTTTGCCAATTGCATCATATGAAACTCTTGATAGATGTCATGTGCAACCCATTTCCATGTTCATCTTTATGCCTCAAGGTGCTTGATCTGATCAAGGTCACCTTGTTAAGTCCAACCCAAAAGCCAACACATTGAATATGCACCCTACGAAGGCAGACCCATATATTCACCATCACACTTCCATGAGATAGACAATGCACTACGCGAAGACATGCCTACACTTAGTCAATCAAGCATTTCATGTGTGTTGCTTTTGGAAGTCATCTTTAACTTAATATGTTTGTTGAGGGGTCTTAATATGCTTATATATGCATATATGTATCCAATCACTACATATATAGTATGTATCATATACATGCTATATCCCACAAACAAAAACATGCAATAATGACAAAGTGATGATTATGTCCATCCCATTTTAGTTCCTTGGAGCCACAAGGAACTACGGTCATCTAAGGTCTACATCATATGCAACCTGTTATTGATGAAGATATGTGTTTGCCAATCCAGTTTGACTGGTTCAACCTTTGAACCAGTCGACTCGCCTCTTGGTCGGTCAGTTGGTCTCCTCCAGTCGGTCGTCTAGCTCCTCTAGTCGGTCATCTGGCTCCTCCGTATGGTCAGCTTGTCTGGTCATCGGGGCTTCTCATCGGTCCACCAACTGCTCCCCATTCGTTCTTCTTGGTCCATTAAGTGGTCATCTTCAATCCTCCTCATAACAAGAAACAACGTTAATCCTATTTTACATAGTCTTTGTGAAACCTCGAGTTACATTCGAGGGGAGCAAAGGTAGAATAGAATCACAAGTTATCTTGAGTTACATTTAGAATAGAATAAGAGGGCTCGATACACAGACTGAGATGCAAACAACCATAACCAACCACACACATGCACATAGGGTTTATAGGCCACAACCATGCTACACATTCACCATTAAAAATCATTTTAGGGTGACGCATATCGATTGCATATATACCATATCATATATGTATATATTAGTTTGGGATCATGTGGTATTAATCGGATATTCACATTAGTCATTTAAATATTCTCATCGTATGCAATAAATACAAGACGGTAAAGCCAAAATATAATCATATCGATTATCCCAAAATATAGGGTATTGATGTGGCTCTGATACCACTATTGGGTTCTAAGTGGTCGGAGTAGGCAGTGGAAAAAAATTTACTTGACCATAAACCTATAACCAACAGATCGCATCAACATCTATGTAATGGGAAGGATGGTTTTAGCGAGTTATACTTGGTCCAAAGGCTTGCTCAGCAACTATAACTCACAACAAGTGCGGTCTTCAACCACTTGTCTTCGACGGCATCTGTGTAGTTCCTAGTCTTGACCTAGACTGTGGTTGACTGTCGTCCTCCTGAGCGGAAGAAGTCTCCCGCCTATATAGATAGTCCACACAGACTATCGGAAACTCTTGTCATCCTAAAGAATGGACTAGAAGGAGTTTTCTCCTTCTATTGGCGTACTAGTTACCAACACACTCTCCCACAACCAGTTTCTTTTTTGCAGTTGTCTTTTCCTCATTGTTCCTCCCTGGATGGGTAGAACTTTCTTGGGCTCTCTCAGTTACCAAAACCAGAGAGGACAACAACTTTTTAGAGCAATTGATGTTCTGAGTTGTGTCTCTAAATAAGCCCCATGTACCCCTCTAATTATAGTAGAGGGCAGGATTAGGGTTCCCAGTCTGTGCGGGAGTAAAAGGGTCCAAATTTTCCATGAATAATTTGCACTGTGGCAGGAGAACCGATCGGTTCACTAGTGAACCGGTCAGTTGGCATAGTGAACTGGTTGGTTCACTTAGTGAACTGGGCGGTTCACAAGCCACACCTGCTTGCAATTGACTTTCCTAATTCGTTTCCAATTAATGCAAAGATTAATTCTTGTCCCAGTCAATTTGAACAAGTGAAACAAGAAACTTTTCTCATGAATCGGGAAACCCAACACTTTCTTATTTCGTCCAAGTAAACCAATTGGTTCACCAGAGCGAACCGATCATCCCACTGACCATGAGCCGATCGGTTCACCCCATGAATCAGTCGGTTGGTGGTCCAGATTGTGCAGAACTCAGTCAATTTAGTTCTCAATCAATCTGACACTCTAATTAGTTGTTTTAACACTTGAACTTGATAATTCTGAGTCAAGTCTATTGATTGAATGTTTGATTGAGTACCTAAACACTTTAGTAATCAATCCAAACATCATTCATGTATTAACTCCTCTTCCAGGTGAATCCTATGTGTGTGACCCTATAGGTCCCATATCACATTGGCAGTGAATGTCCATAACTAGCTTATGACATCACAAGCAAAGATAGGTGCCTAGTCACACATTAGTGCTACCTAAATGATATGGAAAGTTCGAGAACAACTTTTAATCCTACAGTATGTGATAGGTGTTCCAGTTAATGTATAATTCCTTTGGCTCTGATATCATGAATGAACCCAAGGCATGGAGTTGTCATCCTTTCAATGTTCATTCATGGTGCTTGAACTCGAGTAGACTGTCTGAGATATATGTGCACTCAATATCATATATTGATTCACATGTGCATGCACATGTTATTCTCAGTCTCTCTTATCAAGTGGCATCGACATCATACTCCCTTAGGAGGGACAAATCCCATATCTATCACTCACAGTCTATCTCATGCGTCAAAGCTACCCAATCATCACCTACATAACAACCCATGTTTCAGGATTGCGTTTGATGATGTCAAAGTGTACCCAATCACATTCGACGAGTGCAGTGATTTCCGGTCTAAGAATCACAATCACCACCATCACAATGAGAGA
The DNA here is from genome assembly GCA_963693085.1 of Alisma plantago-aquatica. Taxonomy (NCBI): domain Eukaryota; kingdom Viridiplantae; phylum Streptophyta; class Magnoliopsida; order Alismatales; family Alismataceae; genus Alisma; species Alisma plantago-aquatica. Next base: position 1,034,403,317 of record OY856409.1, read on the forward strand.
TGATTCTGACAACCATGTCACGGTTCCATGTGTCACTCTCATGGTGGTTCTGTGTGATACATTGTTCTCTAACATGTATCTATGTGCTTGGTTTGATATCATATATCATGAAGAATGAGACAATGTCATCAACCAACACACACTCTAGTCTTTATGTGTCATTTTTGTCTATTGACCTTCCACAATGACATACAACTAGGGACATAACAAGAATGTACATACTCTTATCATCCATGTGATCTCGTTATTGAAGTTACATACTTGAAGAGATACGTCATTGAGTATTGTCATTCTTTATACATTCATTCTGCTTCATCATTATCTCATAATGGATTGAACTAGAATAAATTGGAAGCTTGCCTTTGATATTTATCAAATCAATCATGACATATACCAATCCAATCATCATATGATTGGATCTCAGGGCATACATACCAACACATATATTCTCAACCATCAAATAGATGAACATATAAACTGATATTTTTATTAAGATAATCTAACCCATGTTTGTCAAACCACCTTGGGTGTAATCACCTTTCTCTATACATGATCGAACTTAGGTGAACTACCCCTTGGTAGGTCTACCCCTGGGTTTAGATTGTCAGAGTTTACTTTATTTGATACTCATATGGGTCATATAGTTTGCATGAAATAAATAAACATCCAACAAGTTATTTTCATCCAACTTCAAGAAACCTCAAAAAACTTCAAAATTCAAGAATCCTAGTAATTATAAGTGTAACCACGTACGTTTTCATGTAGAAGTCATGAAAGTGCACTTCAGGTGTAATCTAAGCATACATAGATGTAAACATTTAAGCAATCAACATTCAATCAACCTTATATGCATGTATGTATACTACATATGTGTCACCATACATTCATATCAAGCTAATCAGACCCAACATAGGTCTTAGACTAGGGTTTGATGTTAGGTTGGGTTTAGAGTAGGAGTAAGGTATTAAATGCTAATTCATTTGCATCATGACTCCTAAGGGTTATAAATGCTAATTGTTCATATTAGGTGCAACCCTAATTTACACATTAGATTACAATTATCAGATTGAACATTTCATGTCTATAAGAAAAACTACATTAGGTTATGCTTACTATGATCGTGAAAAAATGTAATTGTTATTCTCAAGATCCTAACTCCTTTACTTATAAATGGGAAAGCTAAAAAGACCATTAAAATCATCATAATCCAATGCAAGGCATTGAGATATCATAATTACTCACAAGCATCAAAATATATCTCAAAGAAACATATTTAGCATGATTAACAACCTATTTATCAAAAACTAGGATTTACATATACTAATCACCTTATGTTCAAGTATTAGCTACACTTTTGGGAACAAGTATTAGAATGTGTTCTTGAAACAATTTTATTAGGATTCTAATCTTTTTTCCTAATCCACTCCCTATATATTTTTGATATATTTCGAGTTAGCAATAATTGACTACAATTTATGCTAGATTAGCCTTCTTTGACCAATGGTAGAGCGTCATGTCAGTAAATAATACACATTCTCTATAACACCCTCCCTAAGTGCACACATGCACATAGCGTAAGTAACACTGAGTTATCCATAACTCATGCACTCAAGGGGGGGGCATTCCATAAAACTGGCATACATAACAACATTATAATCAATCACACAAATTGAATTATCAAAACATTCTCATGATTTTTCTTACAAAAGGAACATAAATTCTGCCACATGGAAAACTTATATTACATCTTGAGACAAAGTCTCTATTATAAAGTTCTAAACATGGAAACATATAGCTGAGTCTATAAACTTGAGGATCATCTTATAGATGGCACCCCACCAGATCTTATCATGCTCTATCCTTGTGCTCTAAATCTGAGATCTACTCTGCTCCTGCTCCTCACCTGCGGACATCTCGTCCCTAGCCATGCATTGGAAAAATTGTTGTTAGCGTAAGTGGCATGAGTATTCTAGTAGATGCCTTACTGATGAAATAAGATACTAAAAATATTATTGAACATTGTAAAAATGAACTAACATTAAACTCTATATAAAATTTGAAACATAAGTGTCACTTCTTTCTTTAACTTAGTTCATATTTTACTTATCTTTCTCTGGAGACCTATACTCTGGTACATGGGTCTCATGACCTACATGAAGGTGTCTGGGTCTCATAACCTACACTCTGGGCCTGGGTTATGCATCTGAATTGGCCTACACTCTGGTCCTGGCCCACATTACTTGCACAAAGGGCATGAGTCATGTCTCTCTTATCTTAATCTCTTTCATTATACTTATAAATAAGATCATGTACATTCTCTGAACTAAGGCATATTTTATTTATGACTTTTATGTGATTGTGGCCACCATTATAAATAAGTCCTCCTTTTTTGACACTGAAGTGTCCTCTACGGTGCAACACACCCTCTATTGGCACAATGTACCCTATGTTGGCACCAAAGTGTCCTCTATGGTGCAACACACCCTCTGTTGGCACAACGTGCCCTCTGAAATGGAGTGAACACTCCTCTGAATTGGCAACATATGCCTCTGAATCATCCCAGGACTCTCTGAATGAGGACTTATCATATAATGTATTACGTGAATGTTCTAAGTTAATTATCTTAAGTCTAAGCTTACTAAATTGTGAATCTGGACTTATCTAGAACTAAAAATTGAGCATTGAATATGTATAGAACTACGAATCTAAATCTACATATAAATATGAATAATCTCAATTACAAAGCTGAGATTGGGTCTAAAACCCTTATCATATATCTTAATCAAATATATGGCTACCCACAAATTGAGTAATCTAAATCTGAATCAAAATTTGATATTCTTATTATCTGGATAAATCTTAATTTGAAACTTTTGTTTGATCAAATGAATTAATTAAATTCTGATATTAGATTTATGACATGTAAGTATAAACACTTACAAAAATAATATGAACTGAATATAGGAATACTAAGTATATAAAAGTAACTTGAGTAGTAAATATCTAAACTATGATTTCTAACATGATAACTCATCCTCTTGAAAGTCTCATGAAGTCATATCTTAACATGAATCTGAATGCAATCCTGTGAGCTTAACTCTTAAATCTTAAAACATGAATCTTATAAAATCTTATCTTGTAAACTTAATCATAGCTTAATGCATTATACTCTTATTATCCTATCATGTACTAAATTCTTAGATCTTAATCATTCTAATAAATCTAAATAACACTTAGTTCTTAGATATTAATCTATCTAAGAAATCTTAATAGAATATTTCTACTTGAAATCTTAATACATCCTTATCCCTCTTTATCATGTATGACTATCTTGGTTGCATATCTTATCTTGTAGTCTTATTCAGCAATATGAATCATTACTAATGGTTCTTATAAAAACATGATCCTTTAGTTTTCTCATGAACCTGGTTCATCAGTCGCTATCATTCTTATAAATCTTAATAACATATCTCTTCTCGAGATATTAGGAACATGTAAGAACATACCCATGAATGTATGAAAATCTTACTTGCATATCTTAACATAATTCAAACACTAGATGACATAAAGTATGAAGTCTTATGAAAATATGTTGAGTTTGATAAATATGAATACTCATGGGCATGAACCACTTACCTTTGTTGTAGAAACCTATGTTTAGTTCTTGTACCTTTAAATCAAGATCCTATTTCTTGAAAATATCATGAGCAGTTCATAAATATCCTTTAAACCCAAAAACCCATTATTCTTAGGTCTAACTAGGGTTTCCATACCATTTTAGATGTGTAGGAGAATTACCAACAAATAGCTCAACTTATACATAGTTACTAATCTAATAGATTATACACATCTCTCATATGTTCAACTAATCTTATGGTGATATTTGGGACATTTACTTATCATCATGCAATTTTCTTGAATTAGATTTGGGTTGCCACTCCTAATTGATAATTCAAGCACAACAATATAAAGTCTTGCATCATTCATTATGATCAGATGTATTATATCAGTTCTAGGCACCATTAGTAGTCTAAAATATTTTTCAAGGATCTAATGACCCATTACAACTATTTATCAGTAACCATCCATGATTATATGAATGCATCAATTCTCATGAAATCCATGACTATTTCATTAATCAAACCCAAAATATAGCATTTTTATAAAAATCTAGACCTCAACAGCTTTTATTCAGTACCTTACACTCAAATATCTAGTATATCAATCATAAGATATGATTTATACATAATATTACCTTTCTTGGACAATCACATCCATCCATGCATAATCTAGCATCCAGGATGAAGTCTCCTCCTTGCTTAAGGAGTTGCAAGTGCTGGATCCAGATCCCCTCACAAACAGGACCTACTAGCCCGGGACATCGCTCGTCATCTTCCTAGGTGCGCTCGACCTCAGTTTGCTCTGTAAAATAGAGCATCGCCTCAAGAAGTAGGTTTGGTAGGATGAACATGGGGATCCATGGATTGAAATCTCCAGAAACATCTGCCATTGGATCTTCTATGACTTCAGATGCCCATATTACCACAGAGTTTCCCCCAATTTGCACTGAGCCCTAAACATTGGGCGGACACCTTCTAGCGCCGGCGGCGGCACCCAGCCTAGAGCCGCATGGTGGCAGGGCGTCATTTTTTATGGCGAGGTGACACGACCTTTGTAGGCTTATAGCCTCTCATCTTCACATTGGTGATCTAGGGAAATGATGAGGGATTTTGGTATCTTGGGTTGATGGGGTATCGACTTCCTTCAGGCCTGTCTTGCTAGAGACGTTGGGCTCCTCTTCACCCTTCATTTGCTCGACCAATTGGTGTTCTGAAAGTGAAAATTCATCTTTAGTGTCATAATATGTCATCCTCCATCATGTTCTTATGACTACTCATGATATCTACTTGCCAGCCACCACCATTTTAATTGTTTTCCCTACTAGTGATGGTCCTTTGCTCATCTTCATAGCATGCAATTCAACTCCAACCTGTAGATCTATAAATACCCATGGCTACGAATTGCAAGACTCTAGGGTAGTGGTTGTGATTTCCTAGCAAGATTCAGAACCTATGTATATATATACTAGTGAACGCACATGTGCACATGCACATGACATATAAAATTTGTTGGAAATGTGCGGGAGAGGACTCGTCCGTGAAAGGGTCCCTACGGTAAAAGATATTTGTGTTGGTTGTTTGAAAGGAGAGAATCAAGGAACTATTTATGTGGGATGGAAAGAGAAATACATAATTAAAGATAATAAAAATTAATAGGAGAGTGTGGGAATAAATATTTGTAGGAGCAAAATTCCTTGAAAAAAGGAGAGAAGAGAGTGAATCAAGGAGAGCACATCATCAAACTCGCTCTTTTTATAGTAGTATAGATACCTAGAGACCAGGCCTTGTTCAGTTTTCCACAAATTGTGGTTCTAATGTCCTATTAGATTTCTATTTGAACCATATATACATGTATATGACTACAGACTAAGGGCTACATGTACTAACTTCTAGTTTGTAGATGCAGAAGCCTTCCATTGTCTTGTCTCATTTATTAAAGGATTCTTAGATAATTATAACTACATCATGATAAAGAAAAAAAACACAACTCCCATCTAAGGTATGACTTATTTAGCTCCATGTATCCTCCTTACTTCAGAGATCTGGCCATTATGATTACATACTTACTTTCCCTTGGGAAAAACATCTCTACCCCTATCCAAATAAACCATAAAACGTTTGGATACCAATTATGATCATCAAGGCAAGGTCGGATGATGTAAACATGTACTAAGAAATTCAATTGACTGCACACTGTTTAAATAAGGATCTAGTCACATAAAACATTAATATGATTTAGTCATTTGAAAGCCATTATCATACAACCATTATTAAATACTTGAGATATGTTCCAAAGAATTATTTATGGTCCCAAGTTTCATGACAACCATCCTTGCACTCCTTTTTATGAAATTGAGAAATTATTGAATTATCAATCTCACCTCATCTAGGGTTTTCATGATCATGAGTTTAAATGATCTGTGTAGACATCTTTAGGTCATGGAACCCTCAAATTCAGGATGTTACAATAATTCTACCCACCTTAAATAAATTTCATCCTAGAAATTTAATTAGTCTACCAACCTTCGGGTTTTACATATTCTATGTACACTAACTCTCTAGTATCATATCAAAGGCTCATCAACACACTAAAGGTGTGACATTCTCATGGTTATGCATTGAAATATGACTAACATGTGCATATACTACTATGAAATTTTGAGACCTACCTCAGATCATTCTCATCATAATAAGGAACCTAACTTGCTTTTTTTTCAAAGGGAGCTACATCAAGTTTTTGGTTCCACTTTGGATCCAACTCACTTATCTATGTCAAAGTATATACCCTTCCCATACATGCTCGGTCTTACTATATGTATGATTAGGTTTAGGTGACTAAATGTCTCAAACATTTAATGCCAACTCTTGTTTTCTTTGCCACCTTTGGATACATGCCGGCCAACCATATATTCAAAGGTGGCATGTCTTATCACACTTATCTTAGAACCTCCCCCGTGCACATGTCCCATACCACATGCACTTGAAAGGACAAGATAAGCATGATTATGCACATAAAATTCTCTCTGCAAAACCCCATAAGCTTGTGTCCCATACCACAAACATGTGGGAAAAAGAGAGAGAATGCTATATATAATTCCAGAGTTAACATAAAAGTCCAAACCATCTAGGCACATAACCCTAATCCATATATAAACTTATGTCTCTTGTCAAGACCTCTACTTTGAGTTCTAAAATCTTTCACCTACTTCTTCTATACCTAGTGTTACTACTTAACTTTCTACTCTCACTTAGCTTCTTATACGGTGATCTTAAGTAAGAAAATGAGAATTCATCTGGTGGCCAAATATAATGTTGCTCTGATACCATAATGTAACACCCTCCCTAAGTGCACACATGTACATAACGAAAGAAACACTGAGTTATCCATAACTCGTGCACTCAAGGGGGGCATTACATAAAACTGGCATACATAACAACATTATAATCAATCACACAAATTGAATTATTAAAGCATTCACATGATTTTTCTTACAAAAGGAACATAAATTCTATCACATGGAAAACTTATATTACATCATGTGATAAAGTCTCTATTCTCAAGTTCTAAACATGGAAACATATAGTTGAGTCTATAAACCTGAGGATAATCTTATAGTTGGCACCCACCAAATCTTATCATGCTCTGTCCTTATTCTCTAAATCTCTGAGATCTACTCTGCTCTTACTCCTCACCTGTGGACATCTCGTCCCCAGCAATGCATTGGAAAAATGATTGTTAGTGTAAGTGGCATGAGTATTCTAGTAGATGCATTACTGATGAAATAAGATACTAAAAATATTGTTGAACGGTGTAAACATGAACTAACATTAAACTCTGTATAAAATCTGAACATAAGTGTCACTTCTTTCTTTAACTTAGTTCTTATTTTACTTATCGTTTTCTGGAGACATGTACTCTGGTACCTGGGTCTCATAACCTGCATAAAGGTGCCTGGGTCTCAAAACCTGCACTCTGGGACTGGGTTATGCATCTGAATCGGCCTGCACTCTGGTGCCTGGCCCACATTACTTGCACAAAGGGCATGAGTCATGTCTCTCTTATCTTAATCTCTTTCATTATACTTATAAATAAGATCATGTACATTCTCTGAACTAAGGCATATTTTATTTATGACTTTTACCTGATTGTGCCCACCATTATACAATAAGTCCTCCTCTGTTGACATCGAAGTGTCCTCTATGGTGCAATGCACCCTCTGTTGGCAGGATGTACCCTCTGTTGACACCAAAGTATTCTCTATGGTGTAACACACCCTCTGTTGGCACAAAGTGCCCTCTGAAATGGAGTAAACACTCCTCTTAATTGGCAACAAATGCCTCTGAATCATCCCAGGTCTTTCTGAATGAGGAATTATCATATAATATATTATGTGAATGTTCTTTTTTTTTGGTTAAGCCAGGGGTCACTTTTATTCATCCCACACCCCTCTTGTGGGCACCATCATCTAGAAATTATAGCTCCTGCTTATAACAGCACAGGTAAAGAGCAATAAAAACCAGAAACATCATAACAACCTAACCAACGGCACTCTGCAAAACAATGTAAGGGACTCTACGTTTCTCTAAAGCCACCATACCTCTAACTCTACATGGTATATTCAGTGTATCTGAAGCAATGAAAGGCTCATTCAACCTGCTGCCCCATTTCCCTAGTTCACGAGGTATCGAGTTGATGACCTTGTGAACCAAGGACCCATAAATCATAGCAGAATCAAGCTCCTCTCGCAGCTCCCTAACGAACGGTGACGTCTTCCATGGTTCCATCCTGTTGTTCCATAAGATGTCATGCACGTATGCCTCATCAATCTCAATACACGAAATGACCAATGCATGGTCTCTTGCTATCTTCAACCCGATAGCACACGCTTGCATATAAGCAAGAATGTAATCCGTACTCCTGAGCCAAGCTCTGAATACAAGGCAGATATTAGCCCTGTGATTTCTAATAACTCCCGCCGCCCACCTTCGAGACACTCATTGGTTATCTTTATCTCTCCCTATCGTGAGGTTGAGCTTAAGATTATGCAGGTCAGGAGTCTGCCATCTCATCAGCTCTATCTGTCTCATCAAGACTCGCGGCTCAGTCAAGCTCGCCTCCCTCATTCGTGCATAAATGTTGTTATCTGTATCTAACACAAAATATCTCCTCTTCAGCTGGACGTTCAGCGCCACAATAACCCAACTCCATTCATGAGAGAAAGGTCTATGTTGCTCCTTGAATCTGGCTTGGCATCTCAACCGCCAAATGCTATACGGGATCAGAACCGCCAAGTTTCTAGCTAGACACTCTTTTAGTTTCTTCCTCTTCCCCAAAACACAGGTATCTATCAGGGATCTGACGTCATTAGGTGGATGCAAATCTGTCAGCTCGGCAAACTTACCCCAAAAGAAGCCCGCCATTTGTCCATGGAAAATCAAGTGTCCAATGCTCTCCTCTTGTGGCTCCTCGCAGCAGTTGCATCGAGATGCAAAGGGAATGCAGCATCTAGCTTTAATATTATCATCCATTGACGTGGCCCCTCTAACAGACTTCCAAATGAAAGCCGCCGCCTTAGGGAAACTACTCTTCCAAATCCACTCTAACCCAGCAGGACCTTCCCTTCCGTCTACCATCAGTAGCTTTTTGAATGATCTCATAGAGAATACACCTCTCAACCCCGGACTCCATATCATTCTATCTTCCACATCAGCGATCCATGCGTTAGATTCACGGATGATATCCAACCCATCATCGTCAACTATCATCCTCAGTAACTCCCAATCCCATCCCTGACCTTCAATCCAGAAGTCTTTAATAAGAAAAGGGTGTCTTCTATCACTAGCGAATCTAGCATGATTTGTCAAACGCTGTTCACACCACCTCGAGTCCCAGAAAGGAATTTCACCTCTCCCTACCACCCATCTACACATAGGGAACACCCGCGGCATCATATCCCATATATGTTTCCAGTACGGAGAAGGAGAAGGTCCCAACTTCAAGGAACCGGGAAAGACATTATCACGACCTGCTATCACATTGGCATACTTCCACCTGCAAAAACTGGCCCATATTGAATTCGCCGTCAAAACCTCCCAACAAGCCTTCCCAACGAAAGCGTCATTTATCAGATGGAGCGATGGAAACCCCAGCCCACCTTGAGATAGAGGTCTTGCAACTCTGTGCCAACTGAGCCAAGCTTTCCTGTGTTGTTCATCCCTGCCCGCCCATAAGAAATGAGAAAACTTCCTCTCAATGCGGTCTGCAATCCCCACCGGAACGCCAATCGCAGCCGTCGTATATACGGGAATGGATGATAGCACGTGAGCGATTAGTAGTCTTCTTCCCGCGAAGGATAGGAGTCTGGATCTCCAAGTTGTGAATTTATTAACAATCTTCTTCATCAAGAACTCGAAGTCATTGAGTCTCATCCTTCCTTTTGTTATAGGGATACCCAGGTAAGTGATAGATTCCTTCACTGCCCCCATATCCATACAACCTGCCACACCATTTATCATCTCCAAATCTTTCCCACCTACTACACATATGGATTTATCTTTATTGATTCTTTGCCCCGTGGCCCTTTCATACGCATCAAAAGTATCCCTAACCTTCTCCATCGATCTCTGATCAGCATTGAAGAATAAAGCAATATCATCCGCATATAATAGAATGCTTGGCGGAATCGCCTCCTCCCTGATCTTGAATCTCGAAATGTTCCCCTCCTCTTCTATCTTCAGAAATTTTCTACATAGAATCTCCTCGAAAAGAATGAACAAGAAAGGGGATAGCGCACAACCTTACTTGAGTCCTCTACTCATCGGAAAAAATCTTGCAGTTTCGTCCCCAACCGTGACGGTAGCCCATGTATTAGAAAAGAAACTTAAGCACAGCTTCACCATATCCGTACTAAACCCAAATTGATGCATCACTCTCCACAGAACATTCCAGTCAGTCCTATCATAAGCTTTCGACATATCATACTTCAGAATCACATTGGGTGTCCCTTGACCTCTATTGATGTCGTGCATCAGCTCCTTTACAAGCCTGACATGATGAGTGATGTCGGATCCTTTAACAAAAGCACCTTGTACCTTGGAAATCAGTCTCGGCATCATGGGAGCCATCCTATCACTGAGAATACATGCAAGAATACAGAGGGCAACGTTTTCAATAGAGATTGGCCTAAAGTCCTCTGGTAGTCTCTTTGGGCAATCCATCTTCGGAATAAGCAGAATTCGGCAGCAGAAAAGGCCCCTAAAGCAAGGTTGTCCCCTAAAGAAAGCCTCTGTCATCTTCATAAAATCCGCACCAATGATTGACCAAGCAGCCCGGAAGAACATCCCAGTGAACCCATCCGGTCCTGGAGCTGCTGAGGAGTCCATCTTGAGTAGGGCCTTCACAACCTCCTCTTCATGGGGGACAGTGAGCAGGGAAAGATTTTCATCCATAGATACCAACTCCGGGATATTATGCAAGAAATTCTCCAAGTCAGGTACATTTGTTTCCACCACCTCATTGAAGAAATGTTTATAGAGGTCTGCCGCCACCTCTTATGTGAATGTTCTAAGTTAATTATCTTAAGTCTAAGCTTATTAAATTCTAAATATGAACTTATCTGGAACGAAAAACTAAGTACTGAACATGTATAGAACTATGAATCTGAATCTACATCTGAATATGAATAATCTCAATTACAAAATTGAGAGTGGGTCTAAAACCCATATCATATATCTTAATCAAATATATGGCTACCCACAAATTGAGTAATCTAAATTTGAATCAAAATTTGATATTCTTTTTATCTCGATCAATCTTAATTTGAAAATTTTGTTTGATCGAATGACTTAATTAAATCCTGATATTAAATTTATGACATGTAAGTATAAACACTTACGAAAATAATTTGAACTGAATATAGGAATACTAAGTATATAAAAGTAACTTAAGTAGTAAATATCTAAACTATGATTTCTATCATGATAACTCAACCTCTTGAAAGTCTCATGAAGTCTTATCTTAACATGAATATTAATGCATTCATGTGAGCTTAACTCTTAAATCTTAAAACATGAATCTCATAAAATCTTATCTTGCAAACTTAATCATAGCTTAATGCATTATACCTTATTGTGTACTAAATTCTTAGATCTTAATCATTCTAATAAATCTAAATAACACTTAGTTCTTATATATTAATCTATCTAAGAAATCTTAAGAGCATATTTCTACTTGAAATCTTAATTCATCCTTATCCCACATTATCATGTATGACTATCTTGATTGCATACCTTATCTTGTAGTCTTACTCAGCAATATGAATCATTACTAATGGTTCTTATAGAAACATGATCCTTTATATTTCTCATGAACATGGTTCATGAGTCACTATCATACTTATAAATCTTAATAACATATCTCTTCTCGAGATATTAGGCACATGTAAGGACATACCCATGAATGTATGAAAATCTAACTTGCATATCTTAACATAAAATCTTCAAACACTAGATCAGATAAAGTATGAAGTCTTATGAAAATATGTTGAGTTTGATAAATATGAATACTCATGGGCATGAACCACTTACCTTTGTTGCAGAAACCTATGTTTAGTTTTTAAACCTTTAAATCAAGATCCTTTTTCCTAAAAATATCATGAGCAGTTCATAAATAGCCATTAAACCGAAAAACCTATTATTCTTAGGTATAACTAGGTTTTCCATACCATTTTAGATGTGTAGGAGAACTACCAACAAATAGCTCAACTTATACATAGCTACTGGTCTAATAGATTATACACATCTCTCATATGTTCAACTAATCTTATGGTGATATTTGGGACATTTACTTATCATCATGCAATTTTCTTGAACTAGATAAGGGTTGCCACTCCTAATTGAGAATTCAAGCACAACAATATAAAGTCTTGCATCATTCATTACGATCAGATGTATATATCAGCTCTAGGCACCGTTAGTAGTCTAAAATATTTTTCTAGGATCTAATGACCCATTACAACTATTTATCACTAACCATCCATGATTATATGAATGCATCACTTCTCATGAAATCCATGACTATTTCATTAATCAAACCCAAAAGATAACATTTTCATAAAACGATAGACCTCAATAACTTCATTCAGTACCTTATACTCAAATATCTAGTATACCAATCATAAGATATGATTTAATCAAAATATTACCTTTCTTGGACAATCACATCCATCCATGCATAATCCAGCGTTCAGGATGAAGTCTCCTTCTTACTTGAGGAGTTGAAAGTGATGGATCCAGATCCGCTCACAAATAGGACCCGCTAGCCCGGGACACTGCTCGTCGTCTTCCTGGATGCGAGCGACCTCTGTTTGCTCTGTAAAATAGAGCATCACATCAAGAATCAGGTTTGGTAGGATGAACATGGGGATCCATGGATTGAAATCTCCAAAAACATATGCCATCGAATCTTCTATGACTTTGGATGCCCAAATTGCCGCAGAATTTCCCCCAAATTGCATTGAACCATAAACGTTGGGCGGCCACCTTCTAGCACCAACGGTGGCACCCATCCTGGAGCCGCATGGTGGCAGGGCATCTTTTTCATGGCGAGGTGCCCTTACTCTTGTGACCTTTATAGACTTGCAGCCTCTCATCTTCACATTGGTGATCTAGGGGAATAATAAGGGATTTTGGTATCCCGGGTTGATGGGGTATCAACTTCCTTCAGGCCTGTCTTGCTGGAGACGTTGGGCTCCTCTTCACCCTCATTTGCTCGACCAATTAGTTTTCTAAAAGTGCAAAGTCATCTTGAGTGTCACAATATGTCATCCTCGATCATGTTCTTATGACTACTCATGATATCTACTTGCCAGCCACCACCATGTGTATCGTTATCCCTACTAGTGATGGTCCTTTGCTCATCTTCATAGCATGCAGTTCAACTCCAACCTGTAGAACTAGAAATATCCATGTCCACGAATTGCAAGACTCTAGGGTTGTGGTTGTGATTTCCTAGAAAGATTGAGAACTTGTGTATATATATACCAAGAGACCAGACCTTGTTCAGTTTTCCACAAACCATGGTTCTAATGCCTATTAGATTTCTATTTGAACCATATATACATGTATACAAGTATAGACTAAGGGCTACATGTACTAACATCTAATTTGTAGATGCATAAGCCTTCCATTGTCTTGGCTTACTTACTAAAGGATACTTATATAATTATAACTACATCACGATAAAGGGAGAAAAAAAACACAACTCCCATCTAAGGTATGACTTATTTAGCTCCATGTATCCTCCTTACTTCATAGATCTGGCCATTATGATTACATACTTACTTTCCCTTGGGAAAAACATCTCTACCCCTATCCAAATAAATCATAAAACCATTGGGTACCAATTATGATCATCAAGGCAAGGTCAACTAATGTAAACATGTACTAAGAAATTCAATTGACTACACACTGTTTAAATAAGGATCTAGTCACATAAAACATTCATATGATTTAGTCATTTGAAATCCATTATCACACAACCCTTATTAAATACTTGAGTTATGTTCCAGAGAATTATCTATGGTCCCAAGTTTCAAGATAACCATCCTTGCACTCCTTTCTATGAAATTGAGAAATTATTGAATTATCAATCTCACCTCGTCTAGGGTTTTCATGATCATGAGTTTAAATGATTTGTGTAGACTTCTTTAGGTAATGGAACCCTCAAATTCAGGATGTTACAATTCTACCCACCTGAAATAAATTTCATCCTCAAAATTTAATTAGGCTACCAAACTTAGGGTTTCACATATTCTATGTACGCTAACTCTCTAGTATCATATCAAAGGCTCATCAACACACTCAAGGTGTGACATTCTCATGGTTACACATTGAAATATGACTAACATGTGCATATACTACTACGAAATTTTAAGACCTACCTCAGATCATTATCATCATAATAAGGAACCTAACTTGCTTCTTTTTTCAAAGAGAGCAAAATTAGGTTTTTGGTTCCACTTTTGATCCAACTCACTTATCTATGTCAAAGTATATACCCTTCCCATGCATGGTTGGTCTTACTATATGTATGATTAGATTTAGGTGACTAAACATCTCAAACTTTTAACGCCAACTCTTGTTTTCTTTGCCGCCTTTGGATACATGCCGACCGGTCATATATTTAGAGGTGGTATGTATTATCACACTTATCTTAGCACCTCCCCCATACACATGTCCCATACCACATGCACTTAAAAGGAAAAGACAAGCATGATTAGGCACATAACATTCTCTCTACAAAACCCCATAAGATTGTGTCCCATACCACAAACATGTGGGAAAAAGAGAGAGAATGCTATATACAATTCCAGAGTTAACATAAAATTCCAAACCATCTAGGCACATAACCCTAATCCATATCTAAACTTATGTCTCTTTTCCAGACCTCTACTTTGAGTTCTAATATCTTTCACCTACTTCTTCTATACCTAGTGTTACTACTTAACTTTTTGAATCTTTACTCTACTCTCACTTAGCTTCTTATAAGGTGATCTTAAGTAAGAATTCTTATAAGGTGATCTTAAGTAAGAACATGAGAATTCATCTGGTGGACAACTATAATGTTGTTGTGATACCATATTGTAACATCTTCCCTAAGTGCACACATGCACATAGTGGAAGCAACACTGAATTATCCATAACTCATGCACTCAAGGGGGCATTACATAAAATTGGCATACATAACAACATTATAATCAATCACACAAATTGAATTATAAAAACATTATCATGATTTTTCTTACAAAAGGAACATAAATGCTATCACATGGAAAATGTATATTACATCTTGAGACAAAGTCTCTGTTCTAAAGTTCTAAATATGGAAACATATAGTTGAGTCTATAAACCTGAGGATCATCTTATATTTGGCACCCCACCAGATATTATCATGCTCTATCCTTGTGCTCTAACTCTCTGAGATATACTCTTCTCCTGCTCCTCACCTGTGGACATCTCGTCCCCAGCCATGCAATGAAAAAATGGTTGTTAGCGTAAGTGGCATGAGTATTCTAGTAGATGCATTACTGATGAAATAAGATACTAAAAATATTGTTGAACGGTGTAAACATGAACTAACATTAAACTTTGTATAAAATCTGAACATAAGTGTCACTTCTTTCTTTAACTTAGTTCTTATTTTACTTATCTTTTTCTGGAGACATGTACTCTAGTAACTGCGTCTCATGACCTGCACGAAGGTGTCTGGGTCTCATAACCTACACTTTGGGCCTGGGTTATGCATCTGAATCGGCCTACACTCTGGTGCCTGTCCCACATGACTTGCACAAAGGGAATGAGTCATGCCTCTCTTATCTTAATCTCTTTCATTATACTTACAACTAAGATCATGTACATTCTCTGAACTAAGGCATCTTTTATTTATGACTTTTATCTGATTCTGGTCACCACTATACAATAAGTCATCCTCCGTTGACACCGGAGTGTCCTCTATTGTGCAATGCACCCTCTGTTGGCACAATGTACCCTCTGTTGACACTGAAGTGTCCTCTATGGTGCAACACACCCTCTGTTGGCACAACGTACCCTCTGAAATGGAGTAAAAACTCCTCAGAATTGGCAACAGATGCCTCTGAATCATCCCGGGACTCTCTGAATGAGGACTTATCATATAATGTATTATGTGAATGTTCTGAGTTAATTATCTTAAGTCTAAGCTTACTAAATTCTGAATCTGGACTTATCTGGAACTGAAAACTACGTACTGAACATGTATATAACTATGAATCTAAATCTACATCTGAATATGAATAATATCAATTACAAAACTGAGATGGGGTCTAAAACCCTTATCATATATCTTAATCAAATATATGGCTACTTTTACATCCTTGAAATTCATGGATTTCAAGCCTAAATGAATTAGTGAACATATAACAATGAAGTGAATTGAGGGACCTTGGTTGATGGTTCAAAACCCTAGACTCATAATAAATGATCAATTTAAGGAAGTAATGTTCTTTTAAGCATATGTGTTCATATGAGGCTAATAGAAGATGCAACGGTTACTTAAGCCTCAAATTGGTAATGGGGAATGTGAGTAAGCTCGTGGAACCTTTGGAAGGCCAAGGCATGATTCATGGGCCTTAGGGATGCATCCCAACCTAATTAGGATAATTAGGTTTTACAAGGGGGCCCCTGGGATATGAAGTCAAATATTTCCTATCTCATGACTATAATAAATATTTTAAGTTATTTTCGGCCAAAAGACAATCAAGTTATAAGATAGCCTACAAAAATCCAAGGTATAGTAAGCTTTATGGTGACCTAACTAATCAATTGAAGGATTATCTGGTGTTTGCTTGGAGGGCAAGTATTGTGCATAGGATTATCTCAACCAAGTCCATATTTATAATCATTTGTTTCCTTATATGACAGGGCTATCAAATCCAAGTCTTGATATGAAGAAGGGGGTTTGTTCTGGTAGCTTATGGAATACAAGATAAGCACTAAGAGTTTTATAGATGTAAGGAAAGTGAGTGAAAACAAGAAGAATATTTCTTCCTAGATGAGAGTCCTTACTATATATAACTTGGACACCAAGTTATCAATCCATAAACCCTAGTGATATCTATATATAGATGTATATATAGGAGAAGGAGGAAACTCGTTCTTCCCCTACGGTGGTGTGCCTCCTCCATGAGAATTCGGAGATGATCCCCTCCCTCAACCTATCTTTCTCGTCCAACCTTAGAATTGATCTCCATAACCTGGTGCTCGCTGACCACGCTGAAGGGAGCAAGCGGGGAATAGGTACACCGGACGCCCTCACCGCACTGCCTTGACCTGCTCTGGGTAGTAGGTGGCACGATCATGGGATGTGCCTACGGTGCTCTGGCCCAGGGATGGTCGAGGTCCCGACGCGACGCACAGATATCCAGTCGTGGCCAAGAAGGCTGGGTGGTGGGGTGGGAGCTTGGTGAAGGAAGGAATCCTGTGAGCGACCACCCACAAGGGAGTCTAAAAGGTCATCCCTAATCGGAATCATGAATGTCGGTGAAGGTAAGAAGATGGCATTGTCTGTCTGTAGGCGAGAAGCTGAGAAAGAGGAGGAGGAGAAGTTCAACACTTAGAGAGGGGAAGAAAGGGAGGGTTGCAACACAGGAGTGGGGTCAGAGGCGAACAACAGTGGTGAGTAGGGAACCTCGGGGTTGACGCCATGGAGAGCTCTGCACCATACGTGGGGGGAGGGTCATCGTGCCTGGCATTGTGCGGCATAGACTCACCTTGCCTGTAGATGAGGGTGAGCAGGAGACCGGGATGGTGGCTTCTTCTACCACCTACGAACCCCTTTCCGAGTTCTTATCTGCCACTGATCAGTCTAGATCCTTCGAGTCCTCGTCGGTCTCCTCTTCCAACTTGGCGTTGACGGCTTCTGGACATAGCTGCCGTCTCTAGCCACCGTGATCCAATAGAGCAGCAGATCTCGTTGGAGGATCCTGCACCCTCACGGTGTTGAAGACGGCCCTTCGGGCAGTGTCAAGGGATGAGGCTTCCCACCGAAAGAGGGAGTCTATGCCTCTCCTCACGACGTCGCGGTGCTCAGACGTGCGGCTAGGTCGCGCAAGGCCAGACCACAGCGGAGAGGGATGAGTCCCTCGCGGGTCAGGGCGTTGCAAAGACTCGGTTCAAGCTAGGCGGGTTACAGTCCATGGTCAGCCGAACCAAAGTGGAGGTGGGACCCGCTCAGGGTGGCGCGGCCCTTGACTGGGAGGCTCATGGGCCAATGGAGTACTGACATGTGGCGTTGCATTAAGGTAACTCTGTGTTTTATGATGATTATCTTTGAAAAATCATAGAACATGATAGGGTTATCCAAATATAGCAAACCAATATATCAAAATGATCGAAAAAATGAGAGTAATCTAAATAAAATAGACTTAGAGTCTAATTATGTTTCATGTTCTAAAAGTATATACAATACATGTTTTGATGTGACTCATGTAAAGGAGAGAAACCTAGATTCCTTTAAATTGATGATTAATTGACTAGATTCGGTTATGTTGAGTTAAT
This sequence comes from Alisma plantago-aquatica, assembly GCA_963693085.1. Lineage (NCBI taxonomy): Eukaryota > Viridiplantae > Streptophyta > Magnoliopsida > Alismatales > Alismataceae > Alisma > Alisma plantago-aquatica. Next base: position 1,034,422,030 of record OY856409.1, read on the forward strand.
ATCTGATCTTGTTATGCATGATGAACAAATCCCTGATAATGATGAATGATCGACGTTCCTAGATTAATAATCATGTACATCCTGATTTAGGGTTTTAAAACCAATGTTGACATCTTACTATGATCTAATGCTGATAATGTGATATAGATATCATGGATAGTTATGCTTAAGATGATAATTAGGGTTTAACCTAATATGCATAATTGGGTTTGTAACCTTAGAAACCATGACATGATGTAATTAGTGTTTGTGACCCTTATCCTTAGTCTAAACATGAGATAACCATAAACCCTAGTTTAGGAGCGAACATGGATCTGATTAATGTAATGTGAATATATGGTGACACATATGTAGTATGTATATTTCATATTGAATGATTTGTTGCTTGGATGTTTGGATACACTATTAAAGTACATGTGATATATTCTACATAGATCAGCAATGGCATAAGGTATGTGGTTATACTTATGAATACATGTATCGAATTCTGATTTTGTCGAGGTTTCTTGATAAGATTGAATGAATGATAATCTGTTTCTTGTTTATTTACTTCTTGAAAATTGTAAAGTTCCTATGAGTATCATGTAAAGTAAATAACAATATTATGAACCCTGGGTTAGACTGATCTTAAGGGTAATACACACGAGCCCCGGAGGGACAGTGATTACACCTTAGGTAGTAGACCAGATATGGGTTAGAATATGAAAACATATTTATGTTCTTATATGCAAGATAAAGATGTTTGCTTATATGTGTACTTGTGATTATTGAATGAACCCGTATACCAGTATAGAAATATACTGACCGCGTATTTGTTTGTCGACGTTTTAGGTATTAGGTGTAGTAGATTCATTGACATGAGGTTACAGATAAAGATATTGAACACAGTTTAGGTATTCATGAAGGTTTATATATAATGGTATATCATCCTACATGTACATGTTAACTCTTTCTAAAATTTATGTAACTCGTTAGAGGAGCTTTTTATGCAAACATGTAAATAGTTGTTCATTAATGGAAACTATTTACTATTCTGTATTATTTCTTGAATCTGATCCTAGATTTTTATGATTAATGATTCACAACTTTAAGGTCTTTTAGACACTCAAAAGTGTGGGTCGTTACAGATACCCACAAATTGAGTAATCTAAATCTAAATCAAATTTTGGAATTCTTATTATTTGGATAAATCTTAATTTGAAACTTTTGTTTGATCAAATGACTTAATTAAATACTGATATTAGATTTATGACATGTAAGTATAAACACTTATGAAAATAATCTGAACTGAATATAGGAATACTAAGTATATAAAAGTAACTTAAGTAGTAAATATCTAAACTATGATTTCTAACATGATAACTCAACCACTTGAAAGTCTCATGAAGTCTTATCTTAACATGAATCTTAATGCATTCATGTGAACTTAACTCTTAAATCTTAAATCATGAATCATATAAAATCTTATCTTGCAAACTTAATCATAGATTAATGAATTATACTCTTATAATCTTATCATGTACTAAATTTTTAGATCTTAATCATTCTAATAAATCTAAATAACACTTAGGTTTTAGATATTAATCTATCTAAGAAATCTTAATAGCATATTTCTACTTGAAATCTTAATACATCCTTATCCCACATTATCATGTATGACTATCTTGGTTGCATATCTTATCTTGTAGTCTTATTCGGCAATATGAATCATTACTAATGGTTCTTATAGAAACATGATCCTTTAGTTTGTCATGAACCTGGTTCATGAGTCGCTATCACTCTTATAAATCTTAATAATATATCTCTTCTTCAGATATTAGGTACATGTAAGGACATACCCATGAATGTTTGAAAATCTTACTTGCATATATTAACATAAAATCTTCGAATGCTAGATCACATAAAGTATGAAGTCTTATGAAAATATGTTGAGTTTGATAAATATGAATACTCATGGGCATGAACCACTTACCTTTGTTGTAGAAACCTATGTTTAGTTCTTGAACCTTTAAATCAAGATCCTATTTCCTAAAAATATCATGAGCATATCATAAATAGCCATTAAACCCAAAAACCCATTATTCTTAGGTCTAAGTAGGGTTCCATACCATTTTAGATGTGTAGGAGAATTACCAACAAATAGCTCAACTTATACACAGTAACTGATCTAATAGATTATACACATCTCTCATATGTTCAACTAATCTTATGGTGATATTTGAGACATTTACTTATCATCATGCAATTTTCTTGAATTATATTAGGGTTGCCACTCCTAATCGAGAATTCAAGCACAACAATATAAAGTCTTGCATCATTCATTATGATCAGATGTATTATATCAGTTCTACTAACCATTAGTAGTCTAAAATATTTTTCTAGGATCAACTATTTATCACTAACCATCCATGATTATATGAATGCATCACTTCTCATGAAATCCATGACTATTTCATCAATCAAACCCAAAAGATAACATTTTTATAAAAATCTAGACCTTAGTGTCTTTCATTCAGTATGTTACACTCAAATATCTAGTATACCAATCATAAGATATGATTTAATCAAAATATTACCTTTCTTGGACAATCACATATGTCCATGCATAATCCAACGTCCAGGATGAAGTCTCCTCCTTGCTTAAGGAGTTGCAAGTGTTGGATCCAGATCTGCTCACAAATAGGACCTACTAGCCCGGGATGCTGCTCGTCATCTTCCTGGGTGCGAGCGACCTCTATTTTCTCTGTAAAATAGAGCATTTCCTAAAGAAGCAGGTTTGGTAGGATGAACATGGGGATCCATGGATTGAAATATCTAGAAACGTCTACCATCAGATCTTCTATGACTTCGGATGCCCATATTGCCGCAGAGTTTCCCCCAATTTGCACTGAACCCTAAACGTTGGGCGGCTACCTTCTAGCTCCGGCGGAGACACCCAGCCTGGAGCCGCACGATGCAGGGTGTCATTTTTTAAGGCGAGGTTCCCTTACCCTCACGAACTTTGTAGGCTTGCAACCTCTCATCTCCGCATTGGTGATCTAGGGAAATAACGAGGGATTTTGGTATCGTGGGTTGATGGGGTATCGATTTCCTTCAGGCATGTCTTGATGGAGATGTTGGGCTCCTCTTCACCCTCCATTTGCTTGACCAATTGGTGTTCTAAAAGTGCAAAGTTGTCTTGAGTGTCACAATATGCCATCCTTGATCATGTTCTTATGACTACTCATGATATCTACTTTCCAGCCACCACCATGTGTATCGTTGTCCCTACTAGTCATGGTCCTTTGCTCATCTTCATAGCTTGCAGTTCAACTCCAATCTATAGATCTAGAAATATCCATGACCACGAATTGCAAGACTCTAGGGTTGTGGTTGCAATTTCCTAGCAAGATTAAGAACATGTGTATATATATACCTAGAGACGAGGCCTTGTTCAGTTTTCTACAAATTGTGGTTTTAATGTCCTATTAGATTTCTATTTGAACCATATATACATGTGTACGACTACAGACTAAGGGCTACATGTACTAACTTCTAGTTTGTAGATGTATAAGACTTCCATTGTCTTGGCTCATTTATTAAAGGATTCTTAGATAATTATAACTACATCATGATAATGAAAAAAAAACACAACTCCCATCTAAGGTATGACTTATTTAGCTCCTTGTATCCTCCTTACTTCAGAGATTTGGCCATTATGATTACATACTTACTTTCCCTTGGGAAAAACATCTCTACCCCTATCCAAATAATTCATAAAACCTTTGGATACCAATTATGATCATCAAGTCAAGGTCGAATGATGTAAACATGTACTAAGAAATTCAATTGACTGTACACTATTTAAATATGGATCTAGTCACATAAAACATTAATATGATTTAGTCATTTGACAGCCATTATCACACAACCCTTATTAAATACTTGAGATATGTTCCAAAGCATTATCTATGGTCCCAAGTTTCATGATAACCATCCTTGCACTTCTTTCTATGAAATTGAGAAATTATTGAATTATCAATCTCACCTCATCTAGGGTTTTCATGATCATGAGTTTGAATGATCTGTGTAGACATCTTTAGGTAATGTAACCTTCAAATTTAGGATGTTACATTATCCAATTATCCTAATTAGACATGTGGTCGGGCCTATGCCTACAGGTTCGTGCCACATGGGTATCTCGCACCCGCATGTTTGGGGTAAAAAAAGGGGTCAAAAGACTAGATTAACCCTTACCTGAACATAGAGACTCAGGTATAGGGATGTAATTTCACGGAGCCCTCTTCTCCTTCCTTCATTCACAAGCATCTATAGCCACCGTGCCATGAACACACTCAATCTTTCAATTTACTTTTTGCTTCAAGCCAGCGATGTACGATTTGGAGAGCTAGGAAGATTTTCTACCTCCTCCCAAACCTGATTGACCCTTCTTCAGTGGCACAAGGTGACCAAAGCTATGTTACTAAGAGGGCCATCAGTCGAAAAGGAGGTCAAGAGCAGCTGGGAATAAGGGAGGTAACTAGGATGGAATTGGCATCAAAGGATGGTTCTTTTAGATATACCAAATCTAAAGGTGGTCTTATATAGGAGGGAGAGGTAGAGAAGTCTCGTATGGTTTTGAGTACTGGGAACCAGTCCGACTCTGAATTGGACATTATCTCTATGCATTGAGATAATGGGTGAATCATCCAATAATTGGGATCTTTTCTCTCTCCCAAAGCTAGTAGAAAAGTGATTAGGGTCTAAGGTGGTTGTAGGAGAGAGAACAAGGTGTGATCATGTGATGTCTTAATACCTACCTACATAGACCTCTACATGAGGTAGATGATTGTCACGGAACTATTTATTACCCAAATCCTAACTCCAAATGATTACAAAGTCAATGGAGATAGAACCTAGGCGTCCGTCCCTAGCATGGTATATCAAATCATGAACATGGAAGTGTAATCTTAGCATACATGAACAGATAGCAAGATAAAATCACCAATCATAATCTCAACATTCAATAGGTATTATTAAGCAACATTGTCTTATTACAAGATTTCAATTACATATTAAAGAGTACCAGTGTACAAGTTTGCTCATGTACACTACAGATCTCACAATAAGTACATTTGACATAGCTCACCAAGCCCATCAACTTCTATCCATCTTTGAACCTATAAAATATGTGAAACAATGCGGTCCAACATATGAGGTGTTGAGTACATGGTAGAAAGATACAAATATATAAGCTTTGTATAATATGAAAAGATTTGCAAAAGTAACAAATAAGAATAAACAAGTTAAGTATTTAGCAAAGCAAGAGCCCATGTTTTACATCATTTTACTCCAATTATACCAACAAAATCATATATTATAAGGTCTTTTTTATTAAATTCCCATTGGAAGAGTCTGTAAGGGTGCTCAAGATTAGCTAACCCTTTTCTATGTAAGGGACCTCAAGGCCATTGCCAAGAGTTAACCCTTTTATCAACATGGTCCACCCTATCTTGACAACTCAAGTAGGATGCCCAACCTCGCGTCCTTACCCCAAAAATACAAGTAGGTGCATAATGTTTGTATAATTGAGTTTCTATATTATGTTTGCATTTTATAAAACAACAACATGAGACAAACATCAAGTACAATACTAGAATATTACATGGTAATATTTGAGAAAGTAAACAAGCATACTTATGTAACACATTTCATGCAAGAAATCCATAATCATATAAGTATTAAAGTTGTACCTGATTTTGAAATTCATAACTTACCTTATGCTTGACCATCTAGCCATAAGCAACACCTGACTAAGCATAAGATTGCACACATGTATTAGATTCTCGTCATCAACTCTAACTAGTACAATTTTAGGGTTTTGCCCAAGTTGGTTTTAAGCTATCCTATTAGTTAATTTGATGATCTCTTATTGATTTAAGTTCCATCATGGATGTTTGGTTCAAGTTTCATGTCACTAAAATTTCTTATGGACATTACAAACTTTGTTTCACTTATGTACATAACTAGGTCATAAGGCTCATAATAGAGAAACCAAAGTCAAGTGTCATCAAGATATGAGAGACAAGCATAAAATATAGTTTACATCAGTAAGATATAGATAAAAAGATCATATTCCAGATTAGGTGGACGTCCCCAAGTATAGGCATCAACAGATTCCACATTGTCAACATGCATTACCAAAGCCAACACATAAAATATAGGTCAAATGTCCCAACATATGGGATAGATGGGACATCCATACCTTGGGGATCATGAAGAATAGAACATCGTTAGTTGAAAAGGAAAGAGAATAGATTAAGACCCATGTCATATTTGGGGCACAAGGAAGACAATCAAGCCACTTTAGGATACATTAGGTCATTGTGGATGTATGTAGTTTCACAAGTAACATCATAGCATAAAAGGGGGTAGACCTTAGTCATTTAATTCACAAAGCATCACAAGATTACTAATTTTAGGGATCCAAATTGGTTTTATGCATCAAATAGGTCCAAGACTCCATATGTCTAGTATGAATACATTCATTGTCATACATAAGTCATGTTCATTCATTTAGGACCATATATAACAAGCATAGTCAAGAGGGGGTTAGGAGCTATCCTTGTATCATGGACAGTTAAGAGTTACTGATTTGATTCTTAGGAGGGTAAAAGTGCAATAAAGATCCAAACTTCATCATAATAGTGCAATAATTTCACTCAAAAGAGTACAATATCATCTTTAGGAAAACACATGGAACAAGAAATGGAATTCGGATCTAGGACTAAGCCCGTTGTGTAGATCTTGTCGAGTGGATCGATTTGATATATATGTTTGCCTAATTTGGCTAAGGAGTGAGGGAATTATGTATTTTTGAAATATTGCATCAAGAACTATATAGAAAGGGTGTTTGGAGCATTACATTTCATTTATTGGATGTTGATCAGATGTCAATTGCCCACGCCTTACCGTGCTCACTGGCCATCTATGTGGTAGCTGATCTGGGAACCACCACCCTCCTCTAACTCCAGTAGTGGTGTGATTTTGGCAGTCTGCTTTAACCACTTTCCCATGGTGGAGGTATGCTCATCCCTATTGCAGGCCTTTGATTTCATCTAGTATTTGTGCACGCAAAGCCAACCTAGCCACAGTGGAGGTGTGGTGCTGCTCACTAGAGGTGTAAGGCCCCTAACCTAGATTTTAGACTAACCTTGTTTTCTTTGCTTAATATGATGCTTAAACCTTAATCTAATCTCTTGAGATGATTCTATGGCATGTGACAATCTTATGTTTTCAGTTTGGTCATGTTTGGATGATGTTTGAGCTATGTATCCTTATTTTGAACCAAGTTGCAATTTACCCAAGTTGAGGGGTTATCTTGCAATTTTTCGCATGTAGAGTGCGTCTCTTATGCTTTGGCATGATGAGAGAGAAGATGGTGTTGAGGATCACCTTTCTTGGACCATGGTTGAGGATGTGGCATCATGTGGTGATGTTGGGGTTTCTAGGGTTTTGTCTTTGATGATATGTTTAGACCTTGAGCTTGAGTTGGGACTGTTGCGACTGTAACACTTGCCCTAGATGATGGTTGTTTCAACCAGGATGGTCTTGGTGAGGTTTGGTCAATATGGTTTGTCTTCCAGTGATGTGTTTTGACCATGTTTTGTTGGTGATCTTTTCTAGTGGTTGATACACAGTTACTTGATGTTTGTTTCAACCCCTAGGGTGGTGGTGACCCATTTGGTCGATACCCCACCTTGGTTGTATCACCATGTATTTCATGCAAGCGTTTAGTGATTACATGGCTGTTTTCTTTGTGGACAAGTATCCCTTTGGTGCCCTCATGTGTTGACACCTCATATCTACCTTAGCTCTCTCATCCCTTGAGTATATAACCTCTCTCTTCTTCAGGTAAGCAATTCCTTTTGCTATCTTTCCTTCTCCTTCCTTTCTTGACCGACCTTGGAGCTTGGTGGGGCTAGAGGGTGCTGATCTAGGTGCTTTGGTGGTCGATCAACATTTCATGTGGTGCTTTTGGGCTTGATCATCTCCTTTGTGGTAATTTGTGGGGATCTTCTTCCTTAGTAAGTGGTTTTGGAACCTTTGATCTTGTTTTCCTTTGCACCCTATCAACTTCTTCTTCCTTTCTTCTCATCCATGAGATTGTGGTATATTCATGGTGGCCATCTTGAGAGAAACTCCTCATTACAAGGGTCAAAGACTTTGTTTTGACATGGTGGTACCCAAGTGAAAGGAAGTTTTCTTCTTTTTCTCCTTTCTTTTTCTTTGATTTGGCCTAGAGTTTTTCACCTTTTTCTTGAGCTCTCCTTTAACCATGGTGTTCTTCTCTTTGGAGGTGATCTTGTGGCAGAAGTGTAGATCTTTGTTGGAGCTTCATCTTCTTCCTTGGAGCTTGTGATTTTTGGAGCTTGATCTCTTCTTAAGGCGGGTTATATAACTCTCTACCTTCTTCTATTATTGAACTTTATTTAAGCTTCAATGTTGTTGTTTCTACCTCTAAAATGTGATCTAAATATGGTAGATGATGTTGCCATCACTTAAGGTTTATGACTTTGTAGTACTCTCATGAAGATTTCTCTCATTCTAAAGCCCTAATTTCTTGTACCTCATTTGTTATGTGATGGTTGAGGTGATTTTGATACATGCATCATGATCCTCATTTGTATCACCATGTTTTGGTTCAGATCTCATGTTTTTCTTTAGGTTTTTGATCAGTTTTCCTTGAAGTTGAAGCTCGGTCTTCTTTACCATAATTTGGCTTCTTGATGGATCACGTTGGAGATCAGTTTTAGGGTTTTGATGTTCATCTTGTGTGGAGTTTTCCCTTCTTAATGGTTCTTAGTATCTTGACGTTTAAATATGTTTTGATCATGGTTTATCCATGCTTGAGGATGGGTATGTACCTTTGTGGTAGCTTGACCTTGGTGGTCGCTACTCCTTTGTTTTGGTTACGGTCGTTATACCTTGACCTTGGGTATGGTCGTGATACTTGGTTTTGTTTCAGTCAAGTCATTACACCCTTGTATTTGATGGTTGTATGCCTAATTTGGGTTGGATGGTCGAGTCTTCCCTTTTTTTAGTCGCGACACCTAAGGGTCGATACATATGATTTGTTTGATGTTATGCTTCAGTTGAGACAATTGTTTTGATGGTTGTTCGAGACACATGTGGGTGTTGCGGTTGCAACACCATGTTTTGACACATGGTCGACACACATACATGACACATGGTCGACCCACATACATGATACATGGTCGTTACATATTTGATAACACAGTGAGAATGTTACACATGTACATGTATATGATGTTGATACTTAGTGTTGTTGATATGATAGTCTAATCATGATTAAGTAATGATGTTCAACCCTAATCAGTTCCAAGAAAGTGGGAGATGATATTACTAGGGTTTGGTGATTGAATCGTGATATGAACCCTATTCAGCTATGTGTATGAAACCCTAACCCTGATTCTAGGGTGTGCTATGTTTATTGAGCTTATTTGCATAAATAACATTTGATTGTACTTTCTCTCTCTTATTTGTATGAATCTAACCATGCAAGTGAAATGAATGACATATCTTGTGATTGCTATGGTGATGGTCATGAGCCTTTGAGGCATGGCAAGGTAATGATGTGACACAGAGATGTGTGATTGGGTCTTATGACCTAGAAGAGGCTTTATGCCTAGTGAGAGGTGTTATCCTCCAGTGATGTGATGATAGATTGATATCTCATGGCAATGTGATTATGTTGATAGCCTTGTGTGGTTGTGTGATGGAAGTGGAATCCTAAGAAGATGAGACAACTTTATACTTCAAACATTTTATATATTTTGAAGTTGTATTATGTCCTTATCTTTGTAGAGTTTGTTTAGGGTTTGTACATTGTAACTCAATTGATGCTAAAAGATACCCAATTAGATTAATTAATCAAGTGAAACCCTAATCATGTAGTTGGTCGGTGCCATAGATCCATCTTCAGCCTAAGTACTATATGGATGGTGAAACGAGCAATTCCTATGGGAAACTATGAGTGCATATTATCAAATATGTAGGGTGCAAGTTGAGGTATATCCTTGTACCCTTAATACATTGGGATGGATGAGGTCATACCCTGGAAGGAGAATGGTCTAGATCATATCCCATATGATGTGATTTACTACATGTGATGTGATATATTTACTGGGGTGACTATGGTCATACCCTGGTAGGAGAATGGCTTTGGTTGTATCTCAGTTCACTAGTGTTGTACCTCATATGCCAAGGAGGACTAGGATATTCTGTAGTTGGACTTGATATGTCACTGTGACAGACTCTGACTGACTGAGGGTGTGGAGAGATCATGGATTATGGCTCTTCCATTGATCTTGTATGGTAATGATTTTGACTTAGCAGTGGTCAGTTGGAGATTGAGTGGTATACCTCATCTCCTCAGGGCATAATGAAAGATGTAACACATTCTTATAGTATATTTTCTTAGGGTTAAATACATATCACATTGGATGAACCTTTGCATTATCTTTGTACGAATTTCTTGAATTATAATGCGGTAAGAGAAATCAATTGTTATACATGTTCTTTGTATTCCTTGTTAAAATGTTAATTGTTCTACTGCTCAATGGTGATTGCTTTAGTTGCTTAACTTGTATTATATGTTAAATACATTTCATTTAGTTGAATCTACTCAACTTGATAATAATGTTATCTATTTTCTTCAATCTACTTGTGCTTTTAATATATGTTGGCGGAGAGTTATATCTCTCTCTAGGACATTTGGTCTAACCCCATGGGTTTCCACATCTTTTAGGTGGTCGAGCACGAAGAGGTACAGATTGTGCTGTTGAGGCTGAATAGCAAGAGGAGCAGTAGCTGAGTAAAAGTTGGATAAGCTACTTGTGTTTTGTAGTAGAGTCCTATGTGTCATCCTTGCACTCTCAGGTCCTTAGGGAAGTTTTTGTAGATGTTGTATACCGAGATGATGTTTTGGCTATATGCCTTTTTGGTATGGATATGGTATGCATGTATATTAATAGGTTATCATACGTACATGTTTTGGCCAGTGAGTTAGTGAATAGTGTTATGTAATAATCTTTCGACATGATTTACATAGTACATGTGGCTTTTGTTGACTCAGATGTTATGTGTTACCCACTGAAGGTGGGCATGTAATACTGGTTTTAATTTTACCTGGTTAAATGGTAATCTGGTTGTTAGTGATAATTCTGCACTTAGTTTGCATTGTGGCACGTCAGGGCATCACAAGTTAGAATTGTATCAAAGCTTTAGGTTCATTGAGTCTACAAGGACATAAGACTAGGGTTTGTGTCTGTTCTAGTGTCCTCCGATCTATCTTATGGTAACTTCTTCTTATGTAGAAGAAGAAGAAGAGGAGAATAGATGGCTGGAGAACATGATGAACATGTTGTGGAGAGTAGTATTGCTATACCAGGTGGTGGTTCTAGGAAGCAGGAGAGGGTTGATGTTGTTCCTGAGATGCCCCAGTTTGACCCCGTTGTGGTAGCCAATCCCACTTTTTAGTCCATGTTTGGACAGTTCATGGTTACAATGATGAAGGAAAATACAAAATCATATAGGTAGCAAAAATAAAAATTTACTGACATATTTCTCATTAACCAGTGGATCGTGTCAATAATTATGTAATGGAAAAGATGGTTTCACAAAGATATATCTAGTCCTGGAGTAAGTACAGTGACAATCCTCATCGATGTAGATCTGTGCTCTATCTTAGACGGTGTATGTGCAGCTCCTAGTTGCATTGGGGCTCGTTTAACTACTCCTCCATGAACAGCAGACTCGAACATTGTTGTCTGCAACAACCTCTCATCATGGATTGTTGGATGATTTCATCCTCCTTAGCGATGGGAAAAGGCCACCACTCCTCTAGAGAAGTACACATGAACCAACTAAAACTCATGTCGTCCTTCTATCACGAATAGGAAGAAGTTGTCCCTCCCATTAATGTACTAGTCACCAACCTGCTCTCCCACAACAATGATGCTTAGTTGTTTCTCTCCCGTGCTATCCCTCCCTAGTCAGGTAGGACTTTGCTTGGGCTCTCTTGGTTACCACAACCAGAGAGGACAACAATTGTCAAATCAATTGATTCTCAATTGTCTATTTTGTGCCCTGGGAAGCCCCTAATACCCCTCTATTTATAGTAGAGGCCAAGGTCAGGGTTCCCAATCTATGTGGGAGTGGAAGGGACCGAAAGATCTCGAATTCTCACAACAATTCTAGAAATTTTGCAACCTGTGACATCCAAAGCGGCCATCTCATAACCCAGATGGTTGTTTCACTAAGAAAACGGTCATTTCTCCATGTTTCCCAATCACACATGAATTGCCAATTTGAATCCAATTAATGCTCAACATGACGTCAACACTAATCCTTAATATAATTGAATTTCTCCATGAAGTGGTCATCTCACTCACGCGAGATGGTCATCTCTTGACCATGAAAAGGTCATCTCGACCACGAGACGGTCGTCTCATATAAGAGAAATAGTCGTCTCGCTTCCCAATTCAGGCAGAACTCAGCCAATTCAGTTCTAATTAACTTGACACTCCAAATGATAGTCTCAACACTTGAACTGATCATTTGGCAGTCCAGTCGGCTGATTTGTTGTGTGAATCGAGTACCTAAATACTTTAGTAATCAATTCAATCACCATTCAAGATTAAACTCCTCTTCTAAATGAGTTCCTATGTGTGTGACCCTATAGGTCCCATATTACGTTGGTAGTGAATGTCCATAACAACTTATGACATCACAAGCAATGAGCAGTATCTAGTCACGCATCATTGCTACCCAAGTAAATGGAAAGTTGGAGAACAACTTCAACCTACAATCTATGTGTGGGGTTACAGTGTTTGTATAGTTCCTTTGTCACTGATATCCAAATTGAACTCGGGGCATGGATCTGTTATCTTCTTCAACATTCAATCTATGTTTCTTGCTATAGCGGATTGTATGAGATATGTGTAAGCTCAATATCATATATTGACACATGTACATGGCCATGTATTTATCAGTCTTGTGAACTCAAGTGGCCTTGGATATTATACTCCCATAGGAGGGACAAATCCCATCTCTATCACTCGCAATCAGTCCCCATGTGTGTCAGTCACCCAATCATCACCTTTATAACAACCCATGTTTAGGATTGCATTTGATGATGTCAAAATGTACCAAATGATATGTGATGAGTGCAGTGATTTCAGGTGTAAGAACCACAAACACCACCATCACTATAAGATGTGATTCTGGCTTACCTAGTTAAGGTTTCCATGTATCACTCTTATGGTGGGTCTGTCTGATACACTGTTATCCAACATGTATCTGTGTGCTTGATTTGATATTGCTATATGATGACTAATGAGATTATGTCATCAACCAACTTACACTCTGATCTTATGTGTTATTGTTGTCTATTTACCTTCCACAACAACTGACCAGGGACATAATAAGAATGCATATACTCTTAACATATGTATGATCTCATTCTTTAGGTCCTCAACCTGAAGACATGCGTCATTGAGTAATATCATTCTCTAGACATTTATTATGTCATTTCATTATCTCAAAATTGAATAAATAGAATAAATTGGAAGCTTTCCTTTATTAATAATAAATTCATTTATAACTTATGTCATTACAATCCTCATGTGATTGGCTCTCTGGGCATACATACCAATAGATGACACATATGGCAGACAGAATGCCTCCACCCAAACCGAGAGTGGCAGTCTCCAATGTGGAATCTTTGAGATCAGGGAAGACCATTGAGAGGTTGAGATGTGTAGGGGTGATGGAGTATGCAGGTACAGAAGACCCAACCGATGTAGATCTGTGGTTGATGAAGTTGGAGAAGGCCTTCAAGATCCGTAACATTCCCGACGAGGATAAGGTGAAGCATGGTGTATATTTGTTGAGCGGGAGTGCTGGAAACTGGTGATCCATTGAGAAGGAGGAAGTCCAGGTGTAGTGATCAGTTGGGAAGAGTTCCAACGGGATTTTGTGAGTCGGTACTTTCTGTAGACCTATTTTGATGACAAGATCAACCAGTTTGAGAATATCTGACTGGGATCTATGTCAGTCAATGAGTATGAAGCCAAGTTCATGGAGCTTCTAAGGTTTTTTTTGCATATGGCAGTGACGGACATGGAGAAGATCAGACAGTTTGAGAAATTTTTTAATACAAAGTTGATGAATCCAATGTCATCTCTAGAAAATAGGGAGAAGTTCGCCACGTTTATAGAGTTGGTCAGGAGGGTGGAACGAGCAGTGGTGGAGAAATGTGAAATAAAGATCACGAAGAGGCATGCTCAGTATCAGGGACAATCATCGGGTGGCTTTAAGAAGTCAAGGTTTTATGCACTGCTGTCACAGTAGAGATCGAAAAGTCAGTCGTAGTGGTAACCTAGCAGAGGTAGAGGCCATAGCTTTCCATCTATAGGAGCCCAAAGTGCAACATCTGTATCGGTGATAGGACTGACGAGGCCACAATATGAATCTAGGGCTTGCCACAAGTGTGGATAGGTGGGACATATCAGATGGAACTACCATGTGAGAGATGAGGTGACTCAATAGCCAAGGCAGAGTCAGCAGAGCTTACAACGACATAGTTTAACAGTAGCTGTGGTAGAGGGTGTGGACAGGCGTCACAAGCTGGTTCTTCTGGATAGGCCTACAAAGGAAGGGGATGATAATAGGAAATAGCTCAATTCTACGTGATGAGTTGGCTGGAAGGAGTGGTCCACCCACAAGTCATGATAGGTCAGAGGGAGTTATTTCATTTTGATTTGTCTTCTTCTTGCTTTAAATCTGTTTTGGTTGACCCGGGTGCTACGCACTCTTTTTTTACTAGAGAAGTGATTGCTAGTTGTTCCTTGCCTATTAGTCATAGGCATGATAGTCCTCATTTAGAAATCTCCTTGGCTGGTTCTGTAGAGTTGCAAGAGGTGTGTCCTTCATGTGTCCTATCGTTTTCAGGACATAACATTCATGTGGATCTCATACCACTTGACATGTATGGATTCAATGTGATCCTTGGAATGGATACTTTGGATAAGTATCAGGTGGTCTTAGATTGTAGTTCCAAGGTGGCAACTTTTGTCGACGGTAATGTATCATGGGTCTTCTAAGGTGATAGGAAGATTCTTCCAACCTATTCGGTGTCAGCAATGGTGGCGGAGAAGCTGATGAGGCAAGGTTGTGATGCGTTCTTGGACCATGTGGTGGATACCAAGGTGAGGAGTCTGAGTATCCAGGAGGTTCCAGTTGTTCCTACAATTAGAGAGATTGACTTTGAGATCAATCTAGTCCCAAGCATGCAGTCGATAGCACAAACACCGTATAGAATGAATCTAGATAAAGAAACAGTTGCAAGATCTACTTGAGAAAGGTTTTACCAGACCAAATACGTCACCATGGGGTGCTCTAGTTTTATTTATTAAGAAGAAAGATGGATCCATGAGATTGTGCATTGATTAAAGACAGTTGAACAAAGAGACGATTAAGAACAAGTATCCCTTGTCGCGGATTGATGATATGTTTGATCAGTTGAGGGGTGTTGTAGTCTTTTCAAAGATAGATTTGAGTTTGGGATATCACCAGTTGTGGATCACAATGGACGACATACTGAAGTTAGCTTTTAGGACAAAGTATGGTCACTACGAGTTTGTGGTTGTGTCATTTGGGCTAACCAATGTTCCGGTAGCGTTCATGGACTTCATGAATAGTGTTTTTAGACCTTATCTTAATTAGTTTGTGGTGTTGTTCATAGATGATATTTTGATCTACAGTCGGGATAGCCAGCAGTCTGCGTCAGGCATTGACTTTGTTGAGGCAACATCAGTTCTATGCAAAGTCCAACAAGTGTAAGATTTGGTTGAAGGAGGTGTCTTTTCTTGGACATGTGATATCTGTTGAGGGTGTTTGTGAAGACCCTAAGAAGGTGGAGTCTGTGATAGAGTGGGAGCAGCCAAAGACGCCGACAGAAGTATACAGTTTTTTGGGTTTGGCAGGCTACTACATGAGGTTCATTAAGAACTTCAGCATCGTGTCATTACCCCTAATGAAGCTAACAAGTGCTATATTGTGACAAGTGTTAGTATGCCTTCCAATTGTTAAAGTAGAAGCTGACAAATGCACTGGTATTAGTGCTGCCAGAGTAGGGAAAAGGCTATATTGTCTTCTTTGATGCCTTGAAAAATGGTCTGGGTTGTGTGTCGATGCAAGATAAGAATGTGATCTCTTTCACATCACGACAGTTGAAGAAGCATGAGGAGAACAATCCCACTCATGATCTTGAGCTAGCTATAGTAGTTCATTCCTTAAAGATATGGAGACACTACCTTTATGGTGAGAAGTTTCAGATCTTCACAAACCAAAGGAACCTGCAATACATCTTCTCAAAGTAGGAATTGAACATGCGGCAGAGACGCTGGATGGAGCTAACTAAAGATTATGATTGCACCATAGATTACCATCTAGGAAAGGTGAAGGTAGTGGAAGATGCTCTAAGCATGAAATCTTCACCATCATCATCTATTGATAAGGCACAGTTATGTTCCCTCGTGTGCCATGAAAGAGACATGTTGGTCTCCATGTGTCAGATGAATGTAAAGTTGGAGGTGTTCATGCTAGCAGGACTGTTGGCCCAGTTACAAGTAAAGATGACATTGTGGCAATAGATCAGAGATGCTCAGTAGGGTGATATCATATATCAATAGATCCGAGTAGAGTTTGGCAATGAGAAGTGTGATGGCTTCCACGAGTCTAAGGATAGTATAGTGTTTACAATGGAAATGTTATGGTTCTTGATGTTGATAATATGAGGAAGATGGTCTTTGAAGAGGCTCATTTTGCAATGTACACTATGCATCTACGAAGAACCAAGATGTGTCACAATCTTAAGGATTTGTATTGGTGGCTTGGTTTGAAGCGTGATGTGGTAGAGTTTGTCGCCAAGTGTCTTGTGTGTTAGCTAGTTAAAGTAGAGCATCAGAAGCTAGAGGAACTTTACAACTATTTCCCATACCACAGTGGAAGTGGGATCACATCAGAATGGACTTTGTGGTTGGTCTTCCTAATACAGCCAAAGTTCATGAATCCATATGGGTGATAGTTTATAGGTTGACCCAGACAACACACTTTTTTCCTATAAAGACCACATACACAGCAGAGAAACTTGCCTAGATAAATGTTGATGAGATAGTGTGGTTGCACGGTATCCCAACTACCATCATATCTGACAGAGGTCCTCAGTTCACCAGTCATTTTTGGGAACGTCTACACACAATGATGGGTACACAGTTGAAGTTTAGTATGATGTTTCACCTACAGACCAATGGACAGTCAAAAATGACGATCTAGATTCTGGAAGATCTATTGAGAGCATGTGTTCTGCAGTTCTTGGACAGTTGGGATGTCCATCTCAGTTTTATAGAGTTTGTATATAGTAATAGTTATCATAGGAGTATTGATATGGCACCATATGAGGCGCTATATGGGAGACATTGCAAATCTCCTTTGTGTTGGTATGAGACTAGTGGATATCAACTTTTAAGTCATGAGCTTGTGTAATAGACAATAGAAAAGATTAGAGTGATTCAACAATAGTTGAAGACATCCCAGGATAGGCAGAAGTGGTATGTTGATAACCAGCATAGTCTGTTGGAGTTCCAAGTGGGAGACATAATATATCTCAAGGTCTCTCTTTGAAAAGGTGTTTAAGATGTGATTATGCTGAAAGGGAAGACTCCTATGAGAGTTAGGGATACATGGGAGGCTGTTAGATTATCTGCACCTATACAGAAGTGGTCGAGCTGGTTATGGAATTCAAAAGCTGCTATGAGGCACAAAACGCATGGCTGGAAATGCTTCTTGGACAAGCTGCTTACTTTGGATCATATGAAGAGTAGGGGGTTTCAATTCCCCTCCAGATGTGTGTTATGTGAGAATGATGAGGAGGATCTGATTCACATCTTGTTTAGGTGTGTGTATTCTCTGCAGGTCTGGGATGTTGCTGTCGGTGAAGGTTATATGGGCAGGTGCCCTATTTCTTTAACTGATGCTTGCTTGTTTGTAAAGAAGAGGGAGAGAATCACTATCCTAGTGATTTTTCATGGTCTTTGGGAGGAAAGAAATCATAGAGTATTCAATGACAGTAAGATGTGTGTAGATAGGAGATGGAGGAAGTTGAAGAAAGATATAGATATTCTTGTATAGTTTTGGTTCTGCATTTTTTGTTTTGTTTTGAGCTTTTGCTCTTTTCTTTACATATTCAGAAGAAAATATATAAAGAGGGTCCCCCGCTTTTCCGATCAAAAAAAGAAGGGTAAGTTGGCTCCTAGATATATGGGACCTTAGTGGCATGTGTTGGGAAGGTGGCCTACAAGTGGGAGTTTCCACCTGAGTTGCATAGGTTGTGTCTAGTGTTCCATGTGTCAATGTTGAGGAAGTGTCACCCTAATACAGAGTTGGAGTTGCATCTAGTGGAAGTTGAGCTTGATGAGGGCATATCTTATGTGGAAGGTCATATGTTGATCATGGATAGGTGGATCAAGAAGTTAAAGAAGAAGGACATCATGTCGGTTAAGGTTATGTGGCATTACCATGGCATGGAGGAAGCCATGTGGGAGCTTGAGGAAGAGATGTGTATGAAGTACCATCTCTTTTCACATAGGATTTCAGGGGCGAAATCCTTATTAGGGGTTTATGGTTGTAAGGTCCTTGGCCTAGATTTTGGGATAACCTTATTTTCTTTTCTTAATATGATGCTTAAACCTTAATCTAATATCTTGAGATATTTATATGACATGTGACAATCTTATGTTTTCAGTTTGGTCGTGTTTAGATGATGTTTGAGCTATGTATACTTATTTTGGACCAAGATGCAATTTACCCAATTTGAGGGGTTATCTTGCAACTTTTTACATGTAGAGTGTGTCTCTTGTGCTTTGGAATGATAAGAGAGAAGATGGTGTTGAGGGGCGCCTTGCTTGGACCCTAGTTGATGATGCGGCATCATGTGCTGATGTTAGGGTTTCTAGGGTTTTGGCTTTCATGATATGTTTCAACCTTGAGCTTGAGTTGGGAGTGTTACGATCATAACACCTACCCTAGATGATGGTTTTTTCGACCACGATGGTCTTGGTGAGGTTTGGTCAAGATGATTTGTCTTCCAGTGATGTGTTTCAACCATGTTTAGTTGGTGATCTTTTGTTGTGGTCGATATACGATTCCTTGATGTTTGTTTTGACCCCTAGGGTGGTGGTGACCCATGTGGTCCATACCCCACCTAGGTTGTATCACCATGTGTTGCATGTAAGTGTTTAGTGGTTGTATGGGTTTTTTCTTGGTATACAAGTGTCCCTTTGGTTCCCTCATGTGTTGACACCTCATATCTACCCTACCTCTGTCATCCCTTGAGTATATAACCTCTGTCTTCTTCATGCAAGCAATTCCTTTTCCTCTCTTTCCTTCTCCTTCCTTGATTGGCTGAACTTGGAGCATGGTGGAGCTAGAGGGTGTTGATCAAGGTGCTTTGGTGACCGATCAACTTTGCATGTGGTGCTTTTGGGCTTGATCACCTCCTTTGTGGTTATCCTTGGTGATCTTCTTCCTTGTTAAGTGGTTTTGGAACCTTTGATCTTGTTTTCTTTTGCACCCTATCTTCTTCTTCTTCCTTTCTTCTCAGTCATGAGACTATGGATCATCCATGGTGGTCATCTTGAGAAAAACTCCTCATCACAAGGGTTGGAGACTATGTTTTGACATGGTGGTACCCAAGTGGAAATATGTTTTCTTCTTTTCCTCCTTTCTTCTTCATTGGTTCTGCCTAGAGTTTTTCACCTCTTTCATGAGATCTCCTTTGACCATGGTGTTCTTCTCTTTGGAGGTGATCTTGTGGCTGAAGTGTTGATCTTGGTTGGAGCTTCATCTTCTTCCTTAGAGCTCGTGATGTTAGGAGCTTGATCTAAGGTGGGTTGTATAACTCTCTATTCTTCTATTATTGCACTTTATTTGAGATTGCATGTTACTGTTTCTACCTCTAAAACGTGATCTAAATATGGTAGATGTTGTTGCCATGACTTAGGGTTGATGACTTTGTAGTACTCTCATGAAGACTGCTTTCTTTCTCAAACCCTAATTTCTTGTACCCAATTTGCTATGTGATGGTTGAGGTGATTTTGATACATGCATTATGATCCTTGTATGTATCACCATGTTGTGGTTTCGATCTCATGTTTTCTTGAGGTTTTTCATCAGTTTTTCTTGAGGTTGAAGCTTGGTCTTCTTTACCTTAGTTTGGTTTCTTGATGGTACATGTTGGAGATCGATTTTAGGGTTTGTACATTCATCTTGTGTGGAGTCTTCCCTTCATAATGGTGCTTAGTATCTTGACGTTTACCTATGTTTTGATCATGGTTTATCCGTGTTTGAGGATGGGTATGTACCTTTGCGGTAGCGTGACCTTGGTGGTTGCTAACTCTTTGTTTTGGTTTCGGTCGATTCACCTTGACCTTGGGTATGGTCGTGATACTCGATTTTGTTTCGGTCAAAACATGTGTCCTTTGCAACTGGGGTCGTTACACCCTTGTGTTCGATGGTTGTACGCCTATTTTGGGTTGTATGGTCGAGTCTTCCCTTTTTTCATTTGTGACATCGAAGGGTCGATACATACGCTTTGTTTGATGTTATGTTGTCAAGACACTTGTTTTGATGGTTGGTCGAGACACATATGGGTGTTGCGGTGGCAACACCATGAATTGACACCTAGTTGCCACACATACATGACACATGGTGTAACGACCTCGAATCGAGGTATCAACTTCCATTTCCTTTTTTCCTAAAAACGTAAATTTTATTCCTCGCCTTACATTATTATGAGTAATTGTCCTTGACCCTGAAACAATGTATCATAATATTAGACTTTATGTGATTTGAGAAAAAAATTACATTAATTTCACATATTTTAGTATAGCCAGACTTAATATGAGATGTGGGGTCG
Organism: Alisma plantago-aquatica; assembly: GCA_963693085.1. Lineage (NCBI taxonomy): Eukaryota > Viridiplantae > Streptophyta > Magnoliopsida > Alismatales > Alismataceae > Alisma > Alisma plantago-aquatica. The sequence continues at coordinate 1,034,443,070 of OY856409.1, forward strand.
AGGTTTATATAGTATCCCTTTTATCCTAGAAAGAGAGACTAGAGGAGAGAAAACATCTAGAACCAATACTAATTATAAGGAAAATAATTATCATTATATTAGGCTATTTAACACCTATTTGTTAACTTTAGCATCTAGTATAATTAAAAGGGAGTTTTGAGGCCGGAGTCATATTCCTCACTAGTTTAATAACCAACCAGCGTATTGAAAAGTTAAAAGGGGATCCATGCATAATTGAATTGCATTAAGTTCCGGTATTTGCATGTAGGAGCCATGCTGAATTTTCATACCACTGCAACCCCAACGGACAACCGATTGGCATGGCCATCTCTCTGAAATCGTCCTTTCTAAATACAGTCACGCATGACGTGCTTTAGAAGCTCGCCTAATCTAATGATACGAATACCGGATGAAATGCCCAGCGGCAATCGAACCGTTACATGTACTTGAGATGATGGGGGCCAAACGACCCCTAAAGGAAATTATGTAAACTTAACATTGCACTTGAATGTCACGCTGGCTTGACTTTGCTGCGAGTCGCTTATTCGACTAGTCTAATGCAAAACACTTGTTTTGGGTCAGCGGAGAACCACATCTTCGTCCCCGATGAACAGCGAGTTGCGCGGGCGTTACTCAGACCTGAGGGTCTCTTCAGCTGATCGCACGCCTGTAGCGCCATTAATGCTCGCGGATTCATCGGCAGCGGTTTCGGGAAAACGACGCGGACTGAGGGAACCCTAAATCACCGTCTCCAGTGTCTCGAGCTAGAAACGCCCAAAATCCTTGAACTGGCTCCCATCGTTCTCACCTAAAAACATCGAAGCGTCACCTCGTCTTATATCCCGCCGCCACAGGACCAACCAGAGACGAGTAACGAGTGTGCGTTGCAATTACCTCATTCCAATTCCTTCCAAACGCCGCTGAATTCTAGCTCTACGGCCAATATCGTCTCCGGCGAGCCTCGAGTAGGAATGCCGCCAGGTTGACTCTCCGCCAAATTAGAGGTAACCGTGCCAAATACGACTCTTGAGCCCTTATTTTCCGTTTTCGCTTTGTTCTGGATTAGCCCCAATAGGTGAGTCGACGAGATCCCCTGTTTTCACCATGGCAGAACCTCTCCCTGTCTTCAGGCCGTCATGCCTATAGCAGTGTAACCCTGCCACCCCTTATACTGATTCACGACCCAGCGTCGAAGGACCTGGACAGTGACCCTCTGACCCGGCAGCCATGCCTGACCCTTCGCAGGTCGTGGGGATGGTCTTGTACGAGTGGATTACCGTCTGGCCTGATTGCCTTCAGCCTGATTTACGTCGTGCAGGGACTCCGCACCTTCCTTGATGCAAGTGAATCTCAACCGTATTTGGCATAATCGGGGAACCGGGAAACTGTCCGCCGGTGAGGACGAAGGTGCGGGCTGGAAAGAGACTCTACTCCTTCGTGATTGATCCGCATGGGTTATCGCCATTGCCTTCAAATCGTTTTAATCTCCTGAATCACGGTCGTGTGTTAGAGTCCAGAGAACACAGATAATCCCTATGGAAAATTTCTTCCTTGTCTTAAAACCCAGTATTTAGCCTAACTCGGTAAATCTATTCTAGACCGGAACTGAGTGTGTTGAATCAGTGGACCTTACGGAATTACCAACGCTGGTTCAGGGACCCAATTCCAAGTTTTCTAGGGGAGTGGCTTGGTGGGTTAAATGATTACATGAGATATGATATTAACGCTAAGTATAATTTTGTCCATAGGTGATGCCAACCCTTGTTCAGATCTAGGTGTTCTAAATTTTGACTTAAACATGACTGGAGGTATGTACTTCTCCCTATTTATAATTGGGCATTTATATGACTAAATTTTCTCATAATGAGACAACTTTTGTAATACTTATTTTCATTCCATTTGTTGGACAATTCTTACACTCTCATTTGGCTTATTGTTATTCTTCTAAAATTTCTATTATCATGTTAAATTGGGTCAATGACCCAACCTGCTATTGTGCTTAAATCATGCCAAGTATGTCTGTGAAAGTTGTATCTTGTCACACTATTTATGCATGTTAGATAATTCGACTAATTTAACTATCCTAGACGTTATTGTGTAACCATTAGGATATGTGTTTCTACCCGGGGTATGCGTTTCTACCCTTATAAATTGATGCAGCCCTATTTTAGGGTTCCATCCTGTGCCATTTTTATATTTAAATCACATCTAAACATGTTAGATTACAAACTTTTACCCCTAATGTGCTTATCATTGCAAACACGCTTATGGATGTTCTTTGTATTGTTTTCAGGTACTTGGACCATGCTTAGATAGACGAGAGAGAAAGGAGTTCTAGGGTTCCCCCACTCATGGAGGGACCCAAAGAAGGCCCCAAAGTCTCCCTCAACCTACCTCCAATGGCCAAGAGTCGTCCCCAAGCAAAGACATCCAAAAATAATGAAGTTTGAAGTGAAATCAAGCAATTCAAGCCTCACCACGGCCGTGGCCACAACACCACGGTCGTGCATTTTTTAGCAAAGAAGTGCTCTCTTCAACAGGATTTTTCCAAAGAATCACACGGCCGTGGCCTCCTGCCACGATCGTGGCCATTGAAGACACCACGGCCGTGGCCATCAGCACGGTCGTGGTTAGAAGAAGAGAAAACGAACGTGGGCAACCATCACGGTCGTGGGAATTAATGACCAGAGTTCCTGTTTTCAACAGGTTGTCACCCCAAATCGCCACAATTGTGGCCCTCTGCCACGACTGTGGCCGCTGAAGAATAAAACGCCTGTGTTGCTGCGCCACGATCACCACTCCCTCCTCCAAAACGGTCGTGTTACCCAACACGGCCGTGATGCCTCTCACCCACCACGACTGTGGCACTCCGCCACGGCCGTGGCCACCACCACACTTAACTTTTCACCACTCCCATCTATACCACGACCGTTCTACTAACCCACGATTGTTCCCTACAACCCTCACCACGGCCGTGGCACACCAACACGGTCGTGGTGATCCACCAACCCTACCCTACTTTACACTGATTTTCCTAAACTACCCCCCACTTACCCTAGTGCCTCCCCACCACCTATATATACATAGGTGGCGTCTAGGGCACGAAGGTTAGACGCCCCTACAGTTGCTCCAAGCTCCATTCTCCTTCCTTGAGCTTTGAGTGCAAACCCTTTGCATTTTGGCTCACCATCCACCATTTCCACCCTCATTTCACCATGGAATCATAGTTTCCTATGCTTTCATCCATAATCCCCTACCATTTCATGCACCCCTGCACCCTTGGAGGAGGGAGGACGTCTACAGCAAGCTTGGAGGTGAAAAAGGAGGCTTCCACATCAAACTTCATGGAGTCCCTACTTCTTCTACCCCTTTCTTTTCTTATTTTCTTAATCATGTCTAGCTAAGCCCCTTGTGGTGGGCTGTTTGGGATTTAAATTGACTTTGATACCATGTTGGGGGATAATTTCTTATAATGAACTTAATTCGTATCTATGATGATTACTTCTTGCTTCTATCTCTTTTCCTATCTTATGGCATATGGTTTGTGCTTCTTGTATGAATTTCTTGTTTTGAGGTTTTTGATGGCACTTAGTTTTTAGGAGGAATTGGGGTGTATGTGGCAATCTTAGGAATGGATCCTAGGTCCAATTAGTGGATCCCTAGCTAGCCCCCTTTGTTCCTACATACACATCCCTCCTCCTACAAATGAGTGTGAGATATAAGTAGCTAGTGTAAGTGAGATTGATGTAATTGTCTAGGGTCTTCTAAAGGCTAGAGTGGCTAGTGGCATGAGGTTAAATACCCTCATATCTGCTCCCATCTCTACCCTCAACCCTCAATTACTCACTATCACTCACCCTAGAAACCTAGATTTGGTTGATCTCATTAGAATTACACCTAACCCTAGTCTTCTACTAGTAGTATAGGGTATGTTCTAATGGCATTGACCTTATTGTTTGATTTGGTAATCTAGATATGAAATGAGAACCATGCATGTTTAATGATCTCCCCCCAACTAATATCAAAGTTACATTCCCCAAACAGCCCATCCACCTTAATCACCTTGCTTAAAACCCTAATTACTTAGTTTGCTTGTTAATGCTAGTTTAGTCCAATTGCTTTAGTCTAACTTAGTCAATTACTTAGTTTTGCTCTTTAGTATTAAATTAGGCTCTTGTTCCTGCTAGTGGTTAGTTTAGTTCTTAATTGCTTCTTGCCTTGCTAGAGTAGTGTAGCTCTTCTTGCTCTTGCTTAGTTAGCTTGTTAACTTAGTTTACTAATTTGCTTGCTCTTCTATAACTTAGTTTTCATCTTGCATTTCTTACTTGCTCATTAGCGTAATCAAACAACCAAACCTTTTAAAACCTTAAAACCCTAATCTCCGCAATAGGAACATAGCATACGCTACCTAACTCTAGTGCCCCATCTATCTCTGTGTTTCGACCCCTTATCTTGCCAATCACCTATACTACAACAGTACCACGTACGCTTGCAGGCGACCTGTTTTAGTCTTAGTGATCGACTCAGTTAGGGATAACATAAATTTTGAAAGCATAAGATCCCATATCCCGTGCGCTCCGACCTCATGGGGTGTAAAAGCACCACTAGCGGGGACGCACCAAGCTTTCTAGCACCGTTGCCGGGGATAGAGGCGCTCGGCCTAGTTAGATAGTGTAGCTTAGCCTTTCCTTTTTCCCTCACCATTGCTATTATTTATTCTTGTGTTACTTTTTCATCTTGGTTTGCTAACTTGATTTCTTGTTGTTTGTTTGTGTATTGTGTAGGTGACAGTTGTGCATGTGTAGCACGCGTTCTACTTGCACCGACTTGGTGGTATACGACCCCGAGATTGGTAGAAGGAGGTGTTAAGCTCGCCGCAACCTACACCGAGAGGCCGAGATGGCTAAAAACAACCCGCAACCGGATGTTCAACCTCCATCGCCACATCGTCCGCTCCACGAGTACTTTACACTGGGAAACTACAACTCCCCCATCGCCACCTTGGTTGACCAGATGCCCGGTCAACAATTCTCCATTCCGCTTGCACTTCTGGGACTCCTCCCTACCTACTTCGGGATGGAGAGTGAAAACCCCTACCACCACATTCATGTGTTCCTTGAGACGTGTTCAACCTTCCGCACTCCCGCCGCCACTGACGATTCCATTAGAAGGACACTCTTTCCTTTCTCCCTCAAAGAGAAGGCTAAAGAGTGGTACGTGTCCAAACCGGAGTTGGTCTCGTGGAACGACGTCAAAAATGAGTTCCTCAAGAAGTTCTTCCCCATCGCTAAGATGTCTTACATGAGGAGGTGCATCACGTCATTTTCTTAGAAGGAAAATGAGCCCTTCCACGAGGCGTGGGAGAGATTCCAGAAGTTGCTCTGTGATTGCCCTCACCATGAGGTACCGCTGTGGCAGCTCGTTCAGGCATTCTACATCGGGCTTGAAGAGCAAAGCCAGAACAATGTGGACTCTTCCTATGGGGGCACTTTTATGGCGAAGCCGCCCGAAGAATCATGGTCGTTATTTGAACATCTTGCTGAAAATTCCCGCCATTGCGCTTCTACTAAAGGGGGGCATGTCGGCTGGAGCTACACTCCTCCACCTTCCTCCGTGGCCCCGACCCGCAATGCTACCGACCCCAACATGATGAAGATGATGGCGGACATGATGGCCATGACGAAGAATCAAGTCGGTGGCTCTTCTAGCCAACCCACTATGGCAGTTGACACTGTAGATGAGGAAGTAAATGCTCTACACTCCTTTGGTGGCCGCAACAACCAAGGCCCTATGTCCAACTCCTACACTCTCGAGTGGAGAAACCATCCGAACTTCTCTTGGAAACAACAAAATGAGGATGGACCAGGACAAGGGAAACAAAAGTCATGTTACAGTTCAAAGTTTGAAGATGAAGTGCTGGGAAGGCTAAGAAGTCTGTATGAAGTGAAAAAGGATGTGAAATCACATGGACAGTCCATCCACCGTCTTGAGAAAAGGTTGGATCAGATTTCTCTCTCCCTTACAAGGAGGGAGGAAGGAAGACTACCTTCTCAACTGATGCCCAATCTAAACAATGACGGTGCCCTCTTAGGGAGCACTTCAAATGCATATGCTCTGCCACAATACCAAGCACCACCGAACCTCTATGCTCCACCACCTCCTCATGCACCTCTCAACTATCAATATGCTCCACCTCCACCTCATACATACCAACAACCACCTCCGCAATATCACCCCCGTCCACAACAACAACAACCACCACCACAACTGCAACCACAATTCATTCTTCAAAATCCCAACTCCCCTCACCAAAGGCCTCCACCACCACAACAACCACAACCACCTCCACAAGCTTCTTCTTCTACTACCCATGAGCATGTGAAGGCAGTGACTACATTGAGGAGTGGCCAGACTTTGGAGTGTCCCCATGGTATTGTTGCTGGTGACAGAAGTGATACTGAGGTTGAGCATGTTCATACTGAGAAACAGGTTGAGGATATCGTGACAAGAGGCAGTGTTGATACCGTGATACCGAGTGTTGATACCATGATTTCTATGATTCCAGTTGATGATACTATTGATATGGACCGTATGGGGTCCCAACTCCCTCCGTTTCCCGAGGCTCTTAAGGAGACATTGCTGAGAAAAGAAGAAAGAAGCACACTGAGGACATTCTTGAAACCTTCAAGCAAGTAAAAATCAACATCCCAGTACTTGATGCAGTCAAGCAAATACCCTCATATGCTAAGTTCTTCAAGGATCTTTGTACTTTTAAAAGAAGAACTATGGGAAGAACCCCGAAGAAAGTGAAACTGACCGAGCAAATGAGCTCGATTATGCAGCACACCATTCCAAGAAAGAGGAAGGATCCTGGTGCTCCTATCATATCATGCTACATTGGGGCGCACCGCATAGACCAAGCTCTCTTAGACTTGGGCTCGAGCGTAAACCTCATGATGTATGACGTTTTTGCATAATTACAAATGGGACAGTTGGGTCCGGCCCATTACACTTTGCAATTAGCTGACAGGTCGGTAAAGACGCCTAGAGGGCGTGTTGATCATGTGCTCGTGAGACTAGATGATGAGACATCTACTTTCTTTCCTTCTAATTTTATCATCTTGGATATGGATAAAGACGCGAGGAGGGTTCCTATCATCTTGGGGAGACCCTTCCTGGCCACAGCTGATGTGGTTATCCATGTGAGAACCGATATGATGTATGTGACGTTCATACACATGAAGATCCGGTTGAACATCTTCAAATCGTCAGCCACAGCCAAAGTGATAGGGGCGACAGAAGAAGATTGCTATCTCGTCGAGTGTCTAGATGAGATTGTGGAGGAATGCCTACCCTCGTGGATCCAAACTGCCACTCAAGGTAGAGGATTGGAACCGATAGTTGAGTTTTCTGACGACGATGAGGAAGATGATGAAGAGAATGAGCTAGCCTTAGTGGCTGCGAGCGAGGATCTCCCTTCCATCTCCGAGCCACTAAAGAACTCTCTTGAAGAACCCCCTACACTTGAGCTGAAATCTCTTCCCGAAGGTTTGAAATATGCTTTTCTAGGGGAGAATGACACCCTCTCGGTGATCATTTCGTCTATACTCTCGCCCGAATAAGAGGAGGCTTTAATGAAGGTTTTAAAGAATAACATCCAAGCAATTGTATGGTCCATAGCCAATTTGAGAGGTATCGATCCCTCCATCTACTTGCATAGAATCTATCTTGAGGAGGATGCAAGGCCAACCCACCAAATGCAAAGATGGTTGAATCCAAAGTTGAAAGAAGTAGTGACTCAAGAAGTAGTAAAATTGCTTGATGTTGGGATCATCTATCCCATTTCTGATAGTACTTGGGTGAGCCCCATCCAAGTCGTACCCAAGAAGGGTGGAATCACAGTTGCTGAAAATGTTGATGGGGAACTAATGTCAGTTAGAGAGCAATCCAAATGGAGGATGTGTGTGGACTATCGAAAACTCAATGAGAAGATAAAGAAGGACCACTACCCCCTCCCATTCCTTGATCAAATTTTAGAGAGGCTAGCTGGGCAAAGTTTCTACTGTTTCTTTGATGGATATTATGGGTATTTCCAAATTGATGTGCACCCTGCCGATCAAGAGAAGATGACATTCACTTGCCCGAGTGGCACCTTTGCTTACTGGAGAATGTCGTTTGGGTTGTGTAATGCTCTGTCTACTTTTCAGAGGTGTGTGACCTCCATCTTTGCATATATGCTTGATTCATCCTTGGAAGTGTTCATGGATGACTTCTCGGTTTTTGGCAAGACATTAGATGAGTGTCTGTTACATTTAGCTCCTATCCTCGAATGATGTGAAAGTCCGACTAGTTTTATCTTGGGAGAAAAGTCACTTCATGGTGCCCGAAGGCATTGTTCTAGGCCATCGGGTTTCTAAAGACGGAATTGAAGTTAACAAGGCCAAAGTGGGCCTCATTTCTACCCTCACTGTTCCTTCCACCGTAAGACATGTCTGGTCTTTCTTGGGACATGCTGGTTTATATCGCCGCTTCATAAAAGATTTTAGCAAGATCTCAAGACCTTTGTGCCACTTACTCGAAAAGGATGTTGAGTTTAGTTTTGATGAAAAGTGCATTGAAGCCTTCAATCATTTAAAAGAAAGACTCATTTCTGCTCCGATCATGTAGCCCCCCGACTTCTCTTTGCCATTTGAGATCATGACTGATGCATCCGATATGGCAGTGGGGGTTGTGCTGGGCCAAAGGATTGGCCGATTTCCTCATGCCATCTACTACGCGAGCAAGACTCTTGATGAAGCACAAAGAAATTACACAACTATCGAAAAAGAGTTGCTCGTCGTCATCTTTGTTCTGGACAAATTCCACTCCTATCTTCTGCAAAACAAAGTTGTGATTTATACGAATCATGCCACACTCAAATATCTCATGTCTAAGAAGGATTCAAAGATGAGGTTGATAAAATGGATTCTGTTGCTACAAGAGCTTGATATAGAGATAGTGGACAAGAAGGGAGTAGAAAATGGCATACTTGATCATCTCTCCTGGATTGATCACCCCTTTGATGAGACAAGGCTAATCAAGGAAACCATGTCGCATGAACAACTCTTCCTCCTCTCATATTCTCAAGGGCCATGGTACCAACACATAGCTAATTTCTTGGCTAGTGGGAGGATACCTAGCACGTGGACAAGGGAGGAGAGCAAAAGACTATTTTCCATGGCGAAGAATTATGCATGGGATGACCCTCACCTTTTCAAGTATTGCCCTGATCAGCTTGTAAGAAGATGTGTGACGAAAGTAAAACAACAAGACATCCTCTCCATGTGCCATTCTGGGATATGTGGAGGATACTTTGGAGGAAAGTGTACAACTTCCAAGGTACTTCAGTGTGGTTTTTATTGGCCCTCATTGTTCAAGGATTCACACAAATTCTACAAGAGCTGCTTGAAGCGCCAAAAAGTGGGCACTATCTCAAAGACAGACATGATGCCTCTATCACCCATTCTAGTGGTGGAGGTGTTTGATGTATGGGGGATTGACTCCATGGGTCCTTTCCCACCCTCTTTTGGATACGTTTACATTTTGGTTGTCGTAGATTACGTGTAAAAGTGGATAGAAGCCATTGCCACCCGAACAAATGACCACAAGGTGGTTTGTGACTTTGTAAAATCAATCATCTTCAGTCGGTTTGGCATTCCAAGAGCAATGATAAGTGACGAGGGAAGTCACTTCATCCACCGCACCTTTGAGGGATTGTATAAAAAGTATGAAGTGAACCATAGAGTAGCCGCTCCATATCATCCGCAAACCAATGGCCAAGTTGAGCTGGCCAATCGGGAGATCAAGCTCATTTTGGAGAAAACGGTGAGACTTGACCATAAGGATTGGTCACTCCGCCTCAATGAAGCTTTATGGGCGTACCGGACTACTTACAAAGCCCTGATTGGCACCACACCCTTCAAGCTCATCTATGGCAAAAGTTGCCACTTACCGGTAGAGATGCAACATAAGGCGTGGTGGGCTTTGAAAAATATGGACTTTGATAAAGAGAATGTAGCAATGAAAAGGAAATTCCAACTCAATGAGCTAGAGGAAATGCGCCACGAGGCGTATGAGTTGTCAAAGAGTTACAAGGAGAGAACAAAGTTCCTCCATGACAAGATGATTAGGAAGAAGGACTTTCAGCCCAGAAAGTGGGTATGGCTATACAACTCGAGAATGAAGTTCTTTCTCGGAAAACTTCAATCTAGATGGGAAGGACCCTATCTTGTCAAGAAAGTATACCCATCAGGGGCCGTGGTCATTTTTGAGAAAGAAGGTGCAAAGGAATTTGCCGTCAATGGGCAAAGGTTGAAATCCGTTGTTGAAGTCGGCCCGGACAAGGCCAATCAAGATTTTGATATTGTTATGCTTGTAGAGGAAGAATCCGATGAAGAAGAGTGCTTGGATGAGGATGAGAATGGAATCTACTATAAGGATATATTGAAGGTTCAAAGAAGTGACAGAGATCTACAATCAATAAGCCCGGTTGAAGGCGTAAAATTTAGCGCTAGTGGGAGGAAACCCACGTGGTTTGAGATTCTTGAACCTTCTCCTTTTTGATACTTTTGTTTTTCTTTACACAAACACACACGCACACTTGTGCTTGATAGTTTTCTTTTGAGTTTTGATGCTATGGCAGGTGATAGACATTAGAGAGAGAGGGTATAGAAGTGAATCGTGGTCATTCAGTCAGATTTGTGGCCAAAGAACAAATAAAAATGAAGTTCAAGTTTTAAATATTAGAAAATTGAGGAAACAACCCCAAAACGGACGTGGAGCTCGACCACGGCCGTGGTACATGTAGTCAAGAACGATCGTGGCCTACTGCCACGGCCGTGGGAATTATTGCATCAACTTGGCCAAGTCTACCAGATTTTTAGAAGAATGACCATGACCGTGGCTACCTGCCATGGCCATGTTGAAGAAGACTGGCCACGACCGTGGGAATTTTTGCATCAAGTTGGCCGAAGTTACAGGTTGTTTGCAAGAATCGCCACGACCGTGGGCAGCAGCCACGACCGTGTTGAAGAGAAATGAGCATGACTGTGGCACCCTGCCACGATTGTGGCGATGTCAGCTTGAGAAGTTCTCCATCAACAACACGACTGTGGCACCCGCCACGGTCGTGCTACCCAACCCTGGCCACGACCGTGGCCACCTGCCACGACTATGGCCGAGCCCGGTTCAGCCAAAAAACAATATATGTTTTATACGTCCAAAACCGACCCCCACCCTCATTTCTTCGTCTTCCACCTTGAGAAAATGACCGTGGCGGCGGTGTGCGACCACGAGCTTCCCCAATCTCCACCTCTAACCCCCAAAAACACCCCCGTTTGGCCTCCAATCAATACCAAATCGATCCCCAGCCATCCCTCTACCATTTCCACCGCCTATTCTTCCACAATTGCTCCTCCGTCTCCACATCTGCCCAACATCCACCTCCACCAAAACTCCACAAAAACCCTTCACTTTTCGCTCAAATCCACCACAAATCATATTTCCACCATCTATACATCACCATCCTTCCATTCTATACCCAAAACCACATCCACATCACCTGCCCCACCAAAATCCGAAAATCATCACCTCCACCTCCACAATCACAATGAAAAAGATTGGAAAAGCCATAAATAAGGGGACCAACATCCTCACCGGAGGGAAACGGCGTTCCAAAAATGCCTCCTTTGAGTTGTCCATGCCCTCCCATACCCCTACTCCAACCCATTCCGCCTCCCAATCCCTCCACCGTTCACAATCGGTGAGCGGATCACACTCCCGCTCATCCAATAGCCACCACATCACCGACGCCACCTACGAGGGTGAAGATGACGAAGACGAGGAATCTATGGGAGTCGATTTGGATAACCTTATTGATGAGATCGAGCCAGTGGCCGCGAAAAGAAATCAAAAATCTAAAGCGGCATCGTCCTCATCCCGACTACCACCAAAGCTTACACCAGCCCGCCACTCGACGTCCCAGGTGATGGTGAGGCGTGGTGTGCAGACGTAACCCTCGTGGCAACTATAGTAAGATGATGAGCAGTCGACCCACTAGTATACCTTGGATACTAGCTCGGGGTCTCAGTCCTACATGATGGAGGAAGAAGATGGTGACAACAAGGAGGATGAGGTAGAGCTTGAGCCTGAAGGAGATGATGTTCTGGCACAGCTGGAGGCAGACAGAGCAAACACCTTGGGCAAAGCACCGACATGGGTGTCCTATGGTAGAGGACACATGCAAAAGAAGGTTGATCTTATCTACCCCGAGTGCATGACAAGGCAAGTCGTCGCCACCAAGTATGTGTCTAAGAAAGTGATTGACGATCTAGGGATCAAGGAGGTTGTGGAAGAAAACTTGAAGAGAATAGGGTTGTGGGATATTCTTTTCACACCCCAACCAGCCTATGTCACCTTGACACAGGAATTCTTCACCACTCTCGAAAGGACGAAAGTGAGAGGTTGTGACGCAATCAAGTTTGCCATAATGGGCAATGTGCACATCCTCACATCCACTGAGCTGAATGGGATATTCGCTGCAAGTCCTGAAGAACCTGTGAAAATGGATGACGGCTTGTTAGAGAGGGAGAAAGATCTTTATTATGCCTATTTCTGGGAGACAATCACAGGCAGTGGTGTGTACGATGCAGGAAGATAAAAAACAGCCGCCATAAGCAACCTGATGATCCGCTATGTGCAGAAGGTCTTGGCAAACACAATTGTGGGGAGGTATGATAATCAAGGCTCCATTTCACAAAAAAATATGTTTGTCTTGATAATGATGCACCTCAATAAGTACCTAGACCTTGGCGTTCTATTGATTGACCATATGAAGTCCATACCCTACAAGAGCTCAAAACCCTTTGTTATGGGGGGGTTTGTGACTTCAATTGCACTAGCATTAGGGTATGATCTCTCTGGGTTACAAGATGAAATTGAGGCGGAATTTGTTGACCTCAATTACCTGGTGCGCTCACACACTATTAAGGTGAAGGACAAAAAGATGATGTATCTTACTACTAGTGTGCCAGACTTCGAGCTTGAGCTACCATACCACGCAGTGCCTCTTCTATCCGCATTGGGAGTTCTCTTTAAATTGAAAGAAAAACTTTTGAAATGGCAGCAAGAACACCCAAGAGAGACATATACCAGGGGAGCCACTGCCGTACATGAAGACATTGTTGAATCTAATGTGCAAGGGAAGGAGTAAGAAGATGCAAAACAAAGGCAGCCCCAAAGAATAAGAAGGAGGGATGAGGGGACATCCCAGTTGCAGCCACCCTCTGGGAACGCTTATGACATGGAAACCATCCAGGCACACCTTGAGAGTATTCAGAAGACCTAAGGTGACATGCAACTTATCCAGCAGTACATGTGGCAAGATCAACAACAGATGCACCATCAGATCAACCGCTTGTATCACTACAACCACGCCCAAGCAGCATGAAACCCCGAATGGGGTGCAGATTTTTGGGGTGGTTTGGCTGGATATCCAGAGACGTACCCACCACCCCAGGATGACTACTGGGGGTATTATTACCATCATCCCCCATCAGGCTCAGTCCCATCCTCATCTCCTCCTCCAGATCCTCCGTAGATGCCAGACCAGCCACCGCAGCCATGACACTTCCCCTATCTCCCCTAAGATATAGTTTCATGTTGAGGACAACATGATTCTAAATTTTGGGGTGAGTAGGGCGGTATGCACCACCCTATCTCTCTCATTTTGTCATTTTGTTATCACCTATTCCATTGAGTTTAGTTTTATCGTTATTGTTCTTTTCATTGCATCTTTGCATGGCATGTAGTTGACTTCTTGCATTTTTGTGTAATTTTTCAAAATTTTTGCTTTTCCATACCATGCATTGCATCTTCATGTAATTTTTGTAGTTTCTTGTACATTTTAAGTAGGATTTGCTGCTTTATGCTTTAAATTCCCCTAAAGTAGGTTTAGATGTGATTTAGTGCAAATTGGCACCATTTTGGCCAATTTTGCCCAAATTTGAGATTTCTTGTCTAAAAAGTATGTTTTGACCCAATCTCTACTGTTTTGAGTAAAAATGATGACCTTTGACTAGTACAAGTGAAATGTCATGCTTTATTGCTAAGTGGTATCAATGTTTGACTTTTTCCATGTACATCACCTCTCTTATGATTGTGATTGATTTGGCTGAACTGTGAACTTGAGCAAGCTTTGAATGCTTAGTGTTTGTGGAATCACTTGTTTGATATATCAATTCCATCTTGTTCATTCATGTGGTGTGATATATTAGATGAAGTGTTGGTATAAGCAGGATGTCAAATGTGGAAAATCATACCAATAACCCCTCTTTGACCCGACTCTTCTTCCACCATCTTCATACCCCTCTGCCTCATAAAAAGATGCCCTAGTGCACATAATCAGCCTTGGCCACCTCCAAAAGTTAGGGGTGGCCATATCTTTATCCCCTCGCTTCACTCTATCCACCATATGCCCTATCTACACCAAGGCAAGAAAGAAAAGAAAAGAAAAAGAAAATAAAAAACAAAATAAAAGGATGCTCATGTTTAAGAGCATTCAAATAAAGAAAAGATGACTGTGTAAAAACACTCCAAAAATCTTACCGCAACCCTTTCTTCCACTTTCATACCCATTGAGCTAAGAAGCATCAAACTTAGCTCATTTTGCCTTTTTCCGCGGCCACGTGGGTCATTTGGTATGATTTGAAATATAAGACTGAATGCATGAATGTGAAACAACACTCCTAGTCATCCTCGATTAACACTATCATGAAATGATTTACCTAGAACTTTATGGAAGAAGTATGGATAACTTGTCTATTATATGCGCTATATTTGAATCTCATGTGCTTTGTGTTCTTTTCATGATTGGATTGTGAAAGTAGGAGAGGAGAGAGGTGAAATGCATGCACTCAGTCATCTTTGATCCCATTTAGCAATAATCATATTTTACATTACATATGTCATTTCTTTTTGTGGAAGTTTTGTAGGGAGATTGAGTTGGAGCATACTTGAGGATACGTATGTTTTAAGTTTGGGGTGGTGATGTAGCCCTATTTTAGGGCTCCATCCTGTGCCATTTTTGTATTTAAATCACATCTAAACATGTTAGATTACAAACTTTTACCCCTAATGTGCTTATCATTGCAAATACGCTTATAGATGTTCTTTGCACTATTTTCAGGTACTTGGACCATGCTTAGATGGACGAGAGATAAAGGAGTTCTAGGGTTCCCCCACTCATGGAGGGACCCAAAGAAGGCCCCAAAGTCTCCCTCAACCTACCTCCAATGGCCAAGAGTTGTCCCCAAGCAAAGACATCCAAGAATAATGAAGTTTGAAGTGAAATCAAGCAATGCAAGCCTCACCACGGTCGTGGCCACAACACCACGGTCGTGCGTTTTTTAGCAAAGAAGTGCTCTCTTCAACATGGTTTTCCCAAAGAATCCCACAGCCGTGGCCTCCTGCCACGACCGTGGCCATTGAAGACACCATGGTCGTGGCCATCAGCACAGTCGTGGTCAGAAGAAGAGAAAACGATTGTGGGCAACCACCACGGTCGTGGGAATTAATGACCGGAGTTCCAGTTTTCAACAGGTTGTCACCCCAAATCGCCACGACCGTGGCCTCTGAAGAATAAAATGCATGTGTTGATGTGCCACGATCACCACTCCCTCCTCCAAAACGGTTGTGTTACCCAACACGGTCGTGGTGCCTCTCACCCACCACGACCGTGGCACTCCGCCACGACCGTGGCCACCACCACACTTAGCTTTTCACCACTCCCATCCATACCACTACCATTCTACTACCCCATGACCGTTCCCTACTACCCTCACCACGGCTGTGGCACACCAACACGGCTATGGTGATCCACCAACCCTACCCTACTTTACACTGATTTTCCTAAACTACCCCCCCACTTACCCTAGTGCCTCCCCACCACCTATATATACATAGGTGGTGGCTAGGGCACGAAGGTTAGACTCCCCTACATCTGCTCCAAGCTCCATTCTCCTTCCTTGAGCTTTGAGTGCAAACCCTTTACATTTTGGCTCACCATCCACCATTTCCACCATCATTCCACCATGGAATCCTAGTTTCCTAGGTTTTCATCCATAATCCCCTACCATTTTATGCACCCCTGCACCCTTGGAGGAGGGAGGACATCTACAGCAAGCTTGGAGGTAAAGAAGGAGGCTTCCACATCAAACTTCATGGAGTCCCTACTTCTTCTACCCCTTTATTTTCTTGTTTTCTTGATCATGTCTAGCTAAGCCCCTTGTGGTGGGCTGTTTGGGATTTACATGTGACTTTGATATCATGTTGGGGGATAATTTCTTGTAATAAACTTAATTCATATCTATGATGATTACTTCTTGCTTCTATCTCTTTCCTATCTTATCGCATGTGGTTTGTGCTTCTTGTATGAATTTGTTGTTTTGAGGTTTTTGATGGCACTTAGTTTCTAGGAGGAATTGGGGTGTATGTGGCAATCTTAGGAATGGATCTTAGGTTCAATTAGTGGATCCCTATCTAGCCCCCTTTGTTCCTACATACACATCCCTCCTCCTACAAATGAGTGTGAGATCTAAGTAGCTAGTGTAAGTGAGATTGATGTAATTGTCTAGGGCCTTCTAAAAGCTAGAGTGGCTAGTGGCATGAGGTTAAATACCCTCATCTCTGCTCCCATCTCTACCCTCAACCTTCAATTACTCACTATCAGTCACCCTAGAAACCTAGATTTGGTTAATCTCATTAGAATTACACCTAACCCTAGTCTTCTACTAGTAGTATAGGGTATGTTCTAATGGCATTGACCTTATTGTTTGGTTTGGTAATCTAGATATGAAATGAGAACCATGCATGTTTAATGATCTCCCCCAACTAATATCAAAGTTACATTCCCCAAACAGCCCACCCACCTCAATCACCTTGCTTAAAACCCTAATTGATTAGTTTGCTTGTTAATACTAGTTTAGTCCAATTGCTTTAGTCTAACTTAGTCAATTACTTAGTTTTTCTCTTTAGTGTTAAATTAGGCTCTTGCTCCTGCTAGTGGTTAGTTTAGTTCTTAATTGCTTCTTGCCTTGCTAGAGTAGTGTAGCTCTTCTTGCTCTTGCTTAGTTAGCTTGTTAACTTAGTTTACTAATTTGCTTGGTCTTCCATAACTTAATTTTCATCTTACATTTCTTACTTGCTCATTAGCGTAATCAAACAACCAAACCTTTTAAAACCCTAAAACCCTAATCTCCACAATAGGAACATAGCATATGCTACCTAACTCTAGTGCCCCCTCTATCTCTGTGGTTCGACCCCTTATCTTGCCAATCACCTATACTACAACAGTACCCCGTACGCTTGCGGGCGACCTATTTTAGTCTTAGTGATCGACTCGGTTAGGGATAACATAAATTTTGAAAGCATAAGATCTCATATCCCGTGCGCTCCGACCTCGTGGGGGTGTAAAAGCACCACTAGCGGGGACGCACCATATATACAAATGTGTGCTTTTCCGCCTAGGGTGTGCTTTTCCACCCATTTTACTTAAGCCAATTATCTAGTGGTGTCATGGCCCTACTATAGTTACTTTATTCATATATATCGAAATACAAATATTTATGTGATTGGATGGTTGATTATGTCAAGAAGTGTGATTTCAATGGTTTGATTATATTGCCTCATTCTTTGAACATTCTTTCTCTTGTTCTTCTTATTGGAACTTATTAGTTTTTATGACCTCCTCTTTGATGGGAACATCTTACTTTATTTTTGAAATAAATAATGCCCTAGTTAATCTTGTAACGTACATACTCAATTTTACTATACTCAATTTTACTGACTCATACTATTTATTTCCCTTCCTAGGTGATGTTCCCCACTACCAGGTGCAGATCAGGATGTAGACGCCCTGCTTGAGGGACAAGTGCTAGTAGGACCAGAGGTTGAGGATAACGTGCCACATTAGTTCGTAACTTCTGAGATGGCTAGGTTGCCAACTGCAATAGATCCATTTAGTTATAGTTCTTTTTTCTAGTTGACATGAGAACAGTTAATCAGACTATCCTAAATATGTAATAATTTAGTTTCTTCCGTTGTTATACTTTTATCTGCTCTTGATGGACCATCTATTTTGAGAATAATTTGGCACCCAATTATCTATTTGTGGTAAATGAAATTATGGGTTGAGCTTGTTTGTTTTCAAATTACTAATAGAGAGTGGTCCCCATAGGGTCCACTCTTTACATAATGGTATCAGAGCATAGTAGTTGGTAGTCTTGGATCTCATAACCCTATACTAGTTATCTTACCCTCTTTATCCCTTTTCATGAGAATCAACTTGTTTGGAGGGATGAACAATGGATCCTACCAAGTATTCAATAGGGATGATGGATACACCACACCGCCAAATTCTCAGTTTGGCATGCCCCATATGGAGCCTCCCTTGGAGACCCAAATGCACAAGCTCACCCTGTGGGTCAACTGGTGGTTACCATGCCGCCTCCTATTTCAGAGATTCCACCTCTGTCGGTTTTCACTCAGGATCAAGAGTTGGCCTTCCTGTGCCAGTTGGTGTCTAATTCGATGATAGTCAATACCGCCTCTTCGTCAACCAAGCCCAAGGAGTACTCCCTCACCGAGTTTATTAAGATGCGGCCGCCATGCTTCAAGGGTGAAGGAGAGATCGACATGGTGGATAAGGCCGATGACTGGGTCTTATCTATCAAGCGTACTTTCGAGGGTATGGTGTGCCCTCAATAGAAGATCCACTTTGCTGCTTATATTCTGGATGGGCTAGCTAGAGTTTGGTGGAATGGAATTACGCGTACGCGTGACACCTCACAGATGATCTGGGAGCAATTTCTTGTGCTTTTCCGAGAGAAATACATTTGTTCTACTTCCCCGAAGAAGAAACAAATTGAGTTCTACAACTTAAGGTAGGGTTCGTCGAGTGTATATGCGTACGTCTAGAAGTTCTTGTTGCTGAAGCGATATGCTACGAATCTGCATATCACATGAATCTCATTGTTCAGGTAATGGCTACAATGAATCTCATGGTGGAAATATTGACAGTGCCTCTGCCAAGAGAATAGGCTCCCCATGGTGAATTTTCAGGTATTGGGAAGACCTTTGAGCGTCTTCACCAAATCAGAGCTTCAGATTATGCTGGAACGGTTGATCCAGCGGATGCATATCTATGGCTGACAGGTCTTAAGAAGGCCTTCTGGATCCTTGACATCGCTAAAGCAGACAAAGTCAAGCACGTTGTCTACCTTTTGAAAGGTAATGATGGCCACTGGTGGGCCATCGAGGAGGAGAAACGACCTGGTGAGGTGATCGGTTGGGACGTCTTCCGGAGGGATTTCATGAGCCGATACTTCCTGAAGACCTACCTGGACAAGAAGATCAACCAATTTGAGCATCTACACCAAGGATCGATGAGCATCACTGAGTATGAAGCCAAGTTTATGGACCTACTGAGGTTTTATCCTCACATGGCGGCGACAGATGATGAGAGAATCAGGCAGTTTGAGAAAGGTATGAGTGCTGAGCTGACGACACATGTTGCTGCTTTAGAAAACCGAGAGCAATTTTCCACATTGTGGAGTCTGTCTAAGGATCGAACGGTCAGTCAGAGAAGAGAGAAACCATGTCCAAGAAAAAGCATGCTCAGTTCCAGAGGCAGAGGTTTGATGGCTTCAAGAAGACAAGGTTTTTGGTACCATCTGCGATGCAGAGTTCTAGTGCACCGTCATAATGGTCTCTGAGTAAAGGAAGAGGGTGAGGGCTTCCGCCATCTAGAGCCCACAATATAGCTTCAGTAGCTGTGACAGGGCCATCTAGGCCACAGATAGAAGACAAGTCGTGTTATCACTGTGGATAGATAGGGCATTTGAAGTCAACTTGCCCAAGGAGAGAAGTCGAAGTGACGCAACAGCCAAGGCAAAATCAACAGGGACCAGATAGACAGTAGTCCAGTTATAACATAGGGTGAGGACGCGGTCAAGCATCGCAAGCTGGATCGTCTACTCAAGGAAGCAGAGGACGTGGATGATAGCAATCAACGACTCGATTCTATGCTATGAGTCATCCTGAAGTGATAGTCAAACCACGAGTGGTGGCAGGTCAGATGGAGTTATTTCATTCTGATTTGTCTTCTTCTTTCTTTATATATGTTTTGGTTGACCCGGGTGCTACACACTCTTTTATCACTTGTAGTTTGCTTGATATCTGTCTCTTACCGGTTAGTTGTAAGAAAGATATCATGTTGTTAGATACCCCTCTTGATGGTTCCTCGATGCTTCAAGAGGTGTGTCCATCTTGTATTCTATCCTTTTTGGGACACAACATACAAGTGGATCTTATACCACTTGATATGCATGGATTCAATGTGATCGTTGGGATGGATACCCTAAAGAGGTATAAGGTTGTGTTGAACTATGGTTCCAAGCAAGCGGTGTTTGCTGAGGATGGTGAGAAGTGGATCTTCTAGAGAGATAGGAAGATTCTTCTGACATGTTTAGTATCAACCATGGTGGCAGAGAAGTTGTTGCGGCAAGGATGTAAGGCGTTCTTATCTCATGTTGTGGATACCAAAGTGAATAGTCCTAACCTTGAGGAGGTTCCTGTTGTCTGAGAGTTTGCAGATGTGTTTCCTGATGAGTTTCTCGGTGTTCCCCCACCTCGAGAGATTGATTTTGAGATCAATCTAGTACCAGGGACACAACCAGTTGCTCAGACACCGTATATGATGGCTCCAGCTGAGATGGCAGAGCTAAAGAATCCATTATAGGAGTTGTTGGATAAAGGTTTCATCAGACCGAGCACATCGCCGTGGGGTGCTCCAGTTCTGTTCGTAAAGAAGAAGGATGAATCGATGCGTCTGTACATAGATTACTGACAGTTGAACAAAGTTACGATCAAGAACAAGTATCCTTTTCTGAGGATAGATGATCTGTTTGATCAATTACGTGGTGCTACAGGGTTCTCAAAGATCGATATACGGTCCGGATATCATCAGTTGCGGATCAAGTATGAGGACATACCAAAGTCAGCTTTTAGGATGAGGTATGGTCACTTTGAGTTCGTGGTTATGCCGTTCGGGATAACCAATGCGCCTGTTGCTTTTATGGACCTGATGAACAGTGTTCTATCCGTTTCTAGATCATTTTGTTATGGTTTTTATAGATGACATCTTGATCTACAGTCGGGACAGTCAAGAGCATGAACAACATCTTCAACAAGTGTTGACTCTCCTTCGCCAACACGAGTTGTATGCCAAGTTTAGTAAGTGCGAGTTCTGGTTGAAGGAACTGACTTTCTTGGGTCATGTGATATCTGCAAAAGGAGTCAGAGTGGACCCCAAGAAGGTGGAGTCAGTTGTAGGTTGGGAGCAACCAAAGACGCCGATCGAAGTTCATAGTTTTCTGGGTTTAGTAGGATACTACCGGAGGTTTATAAGAACTTCAGTGTGATCGCGTTGCCATTGACGAAGTTGACCATGAAGGATGTACCTTTTGTTTGGGATGATCGTTGTCATCAATCTTTCCAAAGTTTGAAGGAGAAGCCGAATAGTGCTCCAGTGTTGGTACTGCCAGAGCCTGGGAAAGGCTATGTTGTTTTCTACGATGCTTCCAAGAAAGGCTTAGGATGTGTGTTGATGCAGGAAGACCATGTGGTTTCTTTTGCTTTACGCCAGCTTAAGAAACATGAGGAGATCTATCCAAAACATGAATTTGGAGCTGGCAGCGGTAGTCCATGCGTTAAATATATGGAGATACTATCTTTATGGGGAAGTGTGTCAGATCTTTACAGATCATAAGAACCTAAAGTATATCTTCTCACAGAGTGAGATGAACATGAAACAGTGTCGTTGGATGGAGTTGATCAATGATTATGATTGCACCGTTGAGTATCATCCTGGTAAGGCGAACGTGGTAGCGGATGCGCTCAGCAAGAAGTCTTCTTCTCTTCCTACGAAGAAGGCACAGTTGAGTTCTTTGATATGCCATAGGCGGGATATGTTCGTCTCATTGCGGCAGATGAATGTACAGTTGGAAATATCCTTGTTGGCAGGACTGTTAGCACAGATGCAAGTGAAGCCTACGTTGAGATAGTAGATCAAAGAAGCACAGCAGGAAGATGCTACAGTTCAGTTGATCAGATTAGAGTTCGGCAGCAAGAAGCATAATGGTTTCCATGAGTCCGAGGATGGACTAGTTTGTTATCATAACAGGATGGTAGTCCCAGATGTTGACAATTTGAGGAAGTTAGTGCTTAAGGAAGCACACACATCAATGTATGTTATGCATCTAGGTGTCACCATGATGTATCATAATCTAAAGGACCTGTATTGGTGGCCCGGCTTAAAGAGAGATGTAGCTGAGTTTGGGGCTAGGTGTGCGGTATGCCAGCAGGTTAAGGCTGAACATCAAAAACCGGCAGGTACGTTGCAACCCATACCGATACCACAGTGGAAATGGGATCATGTAACCATGGATTTCGTAGTTGGTCTGCCAAGGAAAGCTAGGAATCGTGATTCCATTTGGGTGATAGTGGACATGTTGAGGAAGTCTGCTCATTTCATACCTGTGAAGACAACATACACAACAGAAAAGCTTGTTCAAGTGTATGTGGATGAGATTGTGCGTTTGCATGGTGTGCCCGCAACGATAGTCTCCGATCGAGGTCCCCAGTTCATGAGTCATTTTTGGGAACAGTTCCACAAAGCATTAGGAACGCAGTTGAGGTTCAGTACCGCTTTCCACCCACAGACATATGGACAGTCTAAAAGGACTATTCAGACTTTGGAAGCTAGTATTTTGTAGTTCCTAGGTAGTTGGTACGTGCATCTTAGTTTGATATAGTTCGCCTACAACAATAGTTACCAACGGAGTATTGACATGGCACCTTATGAGGCTTTATATGGAAGGAAGTGCAGATCTCCTCTATGTTGGTATGAGTCTGGTGAGTATCAACTTTTGGGTCCTAAGTTAGTGCAGCAGACAATAGAAAAGATCAAAGTGATACAACAACAGTTGAAAGTGGCACAGGTCAGACAGAAGTCATATGTAGATAATCGTCGATGACCTCTAGAGTTCCAGGTGGGAGACAAGGTGTATCTTAAGGTCTCACCATGGAAAGGCATGACGAGTTTTGGCCGAAAAGGCAAGTTGGCACCCAGGTATATGGGGCCATATCCGGTAATAGCACGTGTTGGCAAGGTAGCTTACAAGTTAGAACTACTGCCAGAGTTGCACAAGTTACATCTGGTGTTCCATATCAGTATGTTGAAGAAAAACCATCTAGGCACAAAGACAGTGATACAACCGGTTGAGGTTGAGCTGGATGAAGATGTGACCTACGAAGAAGGTCCAGTGATGATCCTTGACAGAAGAGTAAAGAAGTTGAAAAGGAAGGACCTAGTGCTTGTGAAGGTTCTTTGGCATCATCGTGGTGTTGAGGAAGCCACATGGGAGCTCGAGGAAGAGATGAGGAGAAGTATCCCTTACTTTTCTCTTCGGATTTCGGGGGAGAAATCCCTTTGTAGAGGTTTATGGCTTGTAAGGACCCTGACCTTTGTTTTGGGCTTACCCTATTTGCTTTGCCTATACCTTGTGTTGAGATGCTTGCTAATCACCTGAAGTTGTGATTAGGGTTTGTTTGTGCTTTGTTGAAGAGGTTGAGGTGTAACTTGCAAATTACCCAAGTTTTAGGGTTGATGTGTAAGTTTTTCACCTTGAGAGATGTCTTTCTCTCTCCTTGCATCCTCCAGGGTTGATAGGATGGGTTGGGCTCTTTGTTTGAGTATCTTTGGGCCTGGTTGGGCTTTGTTTTACCTTTTTGAGCCTTATTGATGCTTGGTATCGGGCTGGATCTTCGTGTATCTGCCAAGGAGTGTTGTTGTGTCGGGCAGGGGGCTGTATCGGCCATGGTGTGTGGGGTTGCCATCTTGGGCGACACACACCCTCCACCTTAGCCTCGTTTATGTCACCATCTTTGGACAAGTGGTTGTTGCTTTGCTTAGTAGGTGGCAACTCATGGATGTGGGTTTTTGGGGTGCTAGCATGTGGCACACTCCTTGGACAAGTGTGCTAGGGGCGGGTGCCACATTGCCTTGCTTCCCCCCTTCACCCCATAGTATATAAATGAACCCCTCCTTTGCTTTCTAGGCTCTTTGGTTCCTTTAGTTGCTTCCCTTCCTTTGGTGGCCGAGCTAGGAGAAGAGTGGAGCAAGTGGTGGCCGATACTGCTGGTGTGTTGGGCGACACACCTTGCTAGCTTGTCCCTTTCCTTCTCTTGTGGTAGGTATCTCTCCCTTTCCTTGGCATCTTCTTCTTCTTCTTCTTCCTTCTCTTCGGCCATGGTGGTTACAAGTTGTTCTTCTTTGTGTTGGCTGAAGGTGGTGCCTTGGAGCTTGGATCTTGGTGCTAGAAGCTTGGAGCTTTAGAGCTTGAGGCGGGTTACATAACTCCTAACCCTAGCTATACTAATTCTTTTTCATGTTGCATGCTATATGTGCTATCTTGATCGGCCATGTCATCTTTTATCTATGTTTCTTTCTTTAATGGTTATAAGGTTGCTTTAGATGTACCCTAGACTTTCTGGAGATGGTTATCTTGGGTTGCCTTGGGTTGGCCGAACCATGGATGTGGAGTTCCTTGGGCAAAACCCCTCTCTCACTTAGTTGTTGAGAGGTGATCTTAGGGTCTCCAAATCCAATGGTGAGTTGAGCTTTGGTTGGTTGGTCGATATGATATGATGGACCTCCTTGTTGCCCGATAGATGATGGAAGTTGCACAATACCCCTCTCTCACTTAATTGTCTTGAGAGGTGAGCTAACTATCTTGAACTTTTAGGGCTTCTTGGTGGCAGTCTTGAGGTTGAAGATGACCAACCCATCATGGTCTTTGAACCCTTACACGATACCCCTTTGATGTGTTCTGCCCGATATCCCTCTTCTAGGGTTGAGCCTTGGACGATATGCTAAGTGGTGTTTTGTTGACCCTTTGACCGATATGGACCCTTACCCTAGATGATATTGTTGGGTGATATTCCTTGACCGATATGGACCTTTTCCCTAGATGGTGTTGTTGGGCGTTATACCTTTGGCCGATATAATGCTTGGTAGACATACCTTCTTGGTGCCTTAACCGATATAGGGTTCCAAACCCTAGCTTGAATGATAGACTACCTTGGGCGATATGGGAGCTTCTTGGGCGCCATGGTGGGTAGCCCATGATATTGCCTGATGGATGGCAGTAGTGTGCCTTGGGCGATATGAGAGTTCCTTGGGCACCATGATGTGCTCGCCAAGGGGTTTCTTGTTGGGCGGTAGGGTTTTGACCTTGGGCATTATGGTTGTGGGAGACATGGTCTTGTTGGTTGCCCGATATGTAAACCCTAACCCTAGTGGACGATATGGGGTCTTGGCTGATACAAGTGTGGTGCTGCCTGATACACCCTACACCTGGTTGCACGATACACCATGCACCTGGTTGCACGACACACCTTTGGTTCTAGTCTGCTCGTTACCCCTTGTGCTTGGGTGCATGTTATGCTTGTGGACGATATGTGTGGCCAATGCCCTAAGGTTTTGGTGCCCTAACTGTTAGCATTTTGGGTGAGGGATATGACCCTACCCGATATCCCTTGGGTGAGGGATAGTGCTACCCGCCACACCTTTAGTGAGGGTAGGCGACACCTTTGGCGAGGGATGCGCCTAGCCCAGGAACCCTAGTTGATGAGATATGAAAGATAGGTTGTAACCAGTGACATGTTTGTTACCTAAGGTTGATGTTAAGTGAGATGATAAGATCCTAGTTGTGTAACCTTTAAGGATGAAGCATTAGGGGTGGTTGTGTTCATGATGCCATGTGAGATAGGGCATGGTGAATGCTCACGGTTTGGTAACTTTAATATGAGTTGATTGGTTTACCATCTACAACTTCATGTTTCATGTGTTTATAATAATGAATGTTGTTTCAAATCATATGCACCCTAAATCTTAATGTCATGATAATCATAACATGTTCTCTAAAGATCTATGTTTGGTGATCAAGTTATCTCTCTTGATATGCATACTAACCATGCAGGTGTTATCAAATGAATTCATAGCCAGGTAAGAGTTATGAGGAAATATGTGTTTTGTATAACACTAAATAATGATACTCCTTGTTGATGAGATAACATGTATTTCCAGTACGATGAGAAAGGTCTGGTGACTTGACAAAGGCTGAGTGCTTATTTGAGGTGTTATCCTCTATGATGAGATAAAGGATTGATACCCCATGATGATGTATGGTGGTGAAGCCTTGAGAGGCAGTGGCTTTATGTGATGAGGGATTGAGATCCCATGACAATATGATAATGGCAGTTATAGTGTGACACAATGTTGTTTATGTTTTATAACCTGATTGCCTCAACAATCCACTTAAAATATACTAATTAATTACATATGAACATTTCATGTAGTTTTGCCCTGGCCATAGATCCATCATCATTAGTAGCTGGTGATGGTGAAACAAGTTTATCCTTTGGGATTACCTAGAGTGCATATTGTTGAATATGCGGGGTTTCTCCTAGCCGAAAATAGGAAGATTAGAGTACAACTTTGGTTGTAGACTCAGTATGGTTAGAACATGGTGAATAGGCCCATGGCTCGGTATGATGGAACATGAATGTGTTCATGGCTTAGGAGCACAGTGAATAGGCTCGTGGCTCAAGGTATGATAGCATCGAGACCGGTACCAAGGTGGGCTAGAGAAAAGGGTAGCCTGTGGAGTTGACCATGTGGCTGAGGCCACTTAAGTAAGAGAATGTGGTCCTACTTTGAATATCGTGCACAGACCATGAGGAGGTGAGGTCATGGAGTCTGACTCTTCCATTGACCTTGTATGGCATCGATTTTGGGCTTCACAGCCGAAGGTTGGATTTGAGCGGTACAGATCACTTCCTCAGGGCATAATAAATTGTAATCCAGCCGTATAGTATATATTACTTAAGGCAAAACACAGAACATTGGTTGAGGCCTTGATTGTATAGTTTCTCTAGTTATATCTTGCACTTAATTACACATTCCTCATATCTTATGACAAATGCTTATATAGATTATCTTGTCAATCATGTTCCTTAAGAAATATTTGGTTATATGCCTCCTGGATATCTTGGTAAGTTTGTTAATAAAGTTAGTTCTGTTCAGTATGCTGCATACATGAGCTGCCTGTATCAGTTATCTGTTTTACTTGTTCTAGCTTTCTGAAGTTTTATGATTTGGTGGGGAGTTATGTTTCTCGCTGGGACTGTATGTCTCACCCCGCTGGTTTACAACCTTTTTAGGTGATCATGCTAGACGTGGTGGTGGTCGTGAGGTTGTGGCCAAGCAACAAGAAGAATAGTAGGAGGAAAGATATGGATATGCTACTATTTTGGTTGTTTTATAGTAGAGTCCTAGAGTCATCCATGTACTCTCAGGTCCTTAGAGGTGTTTTGACGACGTTTCACGATGTATAGCTAATGTAGCTTGTTTATCCTGTTGTTGGCCTGGTATGGCCTGTTCTGTATATAAATAGGTGGTGAACTCTTTGTGCCTATGTGACAGCTGGATTCTATGAACTATGGGCATGTATCAAGGTTTATGTATGCTAATATAATATGTTTCCTTACAGGATAGGGATCTGGATGTAATAGTTTCCTTATTTATTTACTTTCTGCAATCGATTTTAATTAACCTGTATTTCTGGTCACATGTGGTTTATGGATGTTCCGCACATTTTCACGTGGCATTTCGTTGTCTATGTGATAGCAGGATGTCACAGATGGGGTTTGTTTGCCCAAGTGTTTCGCCTTGGAGAGCCCTAGTTTTGTTCGTGAAGAAAAAGGATGGTTCCATGAGAATGTGCATGGACTATCGTATGTTGAATCTGGTGACAATCAAGAATCGCTACCCTCTGCCGCGTATCGATGACATGTTTGATCAGCTAAAACCTTCTACCATATTCTCAAAGATGGATCTACGATGTAGATACTACCAGATGCGTGTAAAGGATGAGGATGTACCAAAGATAGTGTTTCATTCTCATTATGGGCATTCTGAATTCCTGGTTATGCCCTTTGGCTAGACTAATGTCCCAGCTGCCTTCAAGGACTTGATGAATTGAGTCTTTTGTCCTTACCTAGATAGTTTTGTGGTGGTGTTCATTGATGATGTGCTCATCTATTCTAAATTCATGGAGCAACATCGGGAGCATCTTCAAATTTTTCTTCAAGCCTTACGACATCACCAACTCTATGCAAAGTTCTCGAAGTGTGAATTTTGGCTAGATGAAGTTATGTTTTTAGGCCATGTAATCTATGCGGGTTGTATCACTATGGATCCTGTGAAACTGGTAGGCTATTACCAGAAGTTTATGCAGAACTTTTCTGAGCTAGCCCTTCCGTTGATAAAGGTGACCCGTAAGGATGCCAAGTTTATCTGGACGCCTGAGTGTGAGAAGAGTTTTCAAGAACTTAAGAAACGATTGACTTCTACCCTTGTGCTTGCCTTGCCATTGGAAGGAAAACCTTATGTCATTTATACATATGCCTCAGGACAAGGTTTGGAATGTGTCCTTATGCATGAAGGATGAGTAATCTCATACGCCTCACGCTAGTTGAAGCCGAATGAAACAAACTGGCCTACGCACAATCTGGAATCAGCATCCATAGTACATGCCCTAAAGATTTGGCATCATTACTTGTACGGAGTCCATTTTGAAATTTTTTGTGATCACAAAAGCTTGCGCAATCTTATGACGCAAAAGGACCTGAACCTACAACAAAGTTGATGGATGGAATACCTCAAAGACTACAATTTCACCATCACTTACCACCCTGGTAAGGCCAATGTGGTAGTGGATGCTCTGAGTAGGAAAAAGGAAGTTGTGTGTGCTTCTATTTGTTGTTTCTTATGGAGGAGTTTAGAGCAAGTTTCAAGATGGAGACCTGAGTAACCTGAAGTTGAGTCGGATCCTAACGTGAAAAAGTTGACTGTCCATATGGCAAGCTTGTCTGTTACACCTACCTGGTTATCTGAAGTTGTTGCCACAAAACTCCATAGTTCTGAGTTGATGGAGATGAAGTTGTTGACTGAGAAACCACAGTCTAACTTTTATGTCGGTGTTGATGGTTCCATTCGTTTCTCCAGAGGATGTGGATACCCGATGTCGCTGATATGAGACAAAGAGTTTTGTGTGAAACCCACGGTTCCAAGTACATATTTCATCCTGACACAATAAAGATGTACAAGGACCTTCAACTAGGCTTCTGGTGGAAGAACATGAAGCGAGACATTGCTACATATGTCGCAAAGTGCCTAACCTATCAGAAAGTGAAGATCAAACATTAGTGACCTGATAGCCTTCTCCATCCGCTCAAGATACCAGAGTGGAAGTGGGAGAAAATCACTATGGATTTTGTCACCAGATTTTCCAAGTCAAAACATGGGTACGATGCGGTATGGGTTGTTATTGGCGCCTAACCAAGTCGGCTCACTTTTTTCCCTTTAAGAGAACTTACAAGGTACATGATATGGCATAATTGTATGTGGACTGGATTGTTCATTTGTATGAAGTTTCTAAGATGATAGTGTCTGACCGAGATCCAAAGTTCACATCACATTTTTGGAAGCAAATATAGGAAGAAATGAGATCTGATTTACGTTTCAGCACTGCATATCATCCCCAGACAGATGGACAGTCTTAGAGGACAGTATAAATCTTGGAAGACCTACTCCGTGCATGTGTGGTGGACTGGGGAGGTGCTTGGGACAAATATCTTCCGTTGCCCGAGTTTGCTTACAACAATAGCTACCAAGCCAGCATTGGCATGCCCCCTTTTGAGGCACTCTACGGTCGACCTTGTCGTTCCCCACTACATTGGGATGATGTTGGGGAGTGTACGTTGATGAAGAATGATGACTTGCATATGATGACTAACAAGATATGCTTAATTAAGAAAAGAATGAAAGCTGCTCAGGATCGTCAAAATATTGTATGCTGACAAATAGAGATCGGATGTGAATTTCTTAGTAGGTAACTATGTGTTTCTAAAGATAAAGCATATCTGATCGATTGCTAAATCTAAGGAGACAGGGAAGTTAAGTCCTCGTTATGTGGGACCATTTGAAATCTTAAATTAAGTGGGAGAGTGTGCCTATCGCCTAGATCTTCCTCCATCTTATGACAAGATCCACAATGTCTTCCATGTGTCAGTCTTGAAAAAGTATGTGAAAGACTCTTCACACGTCTTATCTGTTGAACCTATTGAATTGCGAGAAGATATATCATACGAGGAGTTACATGTGAAAATCTTGGACTCCAAAGTGAAGCAGTTAAAGAACAAAGAAATTGCACTAGTGAAAGTCCTCTAGAAGTATCATGGTCTTGAAGAGACCACGTGGGAGCTCAGAGAAAAGATGTTGTGGACCCACCCCTCATTGTTCGCTTGAGATTTCGAGGACGAAATCTCTTTAAGGGGGGTGTGCTGTAACAACCTCAAATCTAGGTATCAACCTCCATTTCCTTTTTCCTAAAAACATAAATTTTATTCCTCACCTTACATTATTAAAAGTAATTGTCCTGGACCCTGAAGCAATGTATCATAGTATTAGACTTTATGTGATTTGAGAAAAAAATTAGAATTAATTTTACATATTTTGGTATAGCCAGACTTAATATTAGATGTGGGGTCGAGTATAAACCCTTTTATCCTAGAAAGAGGGACTAGAGGGGAGAAAACATCTAGAACCAATACGAATTATAAGGAAAATAAATTATCATTATATTAGGCTATTTAACACCTATTTGTTAACTTTAGCATCTAGTATAGTTAAAAGGGAGTTTTGAGGCCAAAACCATGTTCCTCACTAGTATAATAACTAACCAGCGTATTGAGGAGTCAAAAGGGGAATCAAATTGAATTGCATTAAAGGATATTATGTAAACTTAACATTGCACTTGAATAGTTGAATGTCACGCTGGCTTAACTTTGCTGCGAGTCACTTATTCGACTAGTGTTAACGCAAAACACTTGTTTTGGGTCAGGGGAGAACCCCATCTTCGTCCCCGATGAACAGCGAGTGCGCGAGCGTTACTCAGACCTGAGGGTCTCTTCAGCTGATCGCACGCCTTTAGCGCCATTAATTCTCGCGTGTGCGTCGCAATTACCTCAGTCCAATTCCTTCCAAACGCCGCTGAATTCTAGCTCTACAGCCAATATCGTCTCCGGCGAGCCTAGAACAGGAACGCCGCCGGGTTGACTCTCGGCCAAATTAGAGGAACGCCGCTGGGTTGACTCCTGAGCCCCTGTTTTCCGTCTTCAGTTTGTTCTGGGTTAGCCCTAATCGGTGGGTCAACGAGATGCCCTGTTTGCACCATGGCGGAACCTCTCCATGTCTTCAGGCCGTCGTCCCTATAGCAGTAACCTTATCCTTGTCCTCGATGGAGTTAACGTTGATTCTCGGAAATACTCATAAACGACCCGCCGTTAGCTTTGCGCTCCACGCCACCCACGATGTATTATTACCTATAACCCCACCACCCCCTATACTGATTCACGACCAAGCGCCGAAGGACCTGGACGGTGACCCTCCGACCCGACAGCTATGCCTGACCCTTCGCAGGTCGTGGGGATGGTCTTGTACGAGTGGATTACCGTCTGGCCTGATTGCCTCCAGCCTGATTTACGCCGTCCAGGAACGCTGCACCTTCCTTGACGCCTGTGAACCTCGATGGCCTCCACTGCCTTACAAAATGTGAAAGTGTGCAGGGCCATAATCGGGGAACCAGGAAACTGTCCGCCGGTGAGGACGAAGGTGCGGGCTGGAACCAGACTCTACTCCTTAGGGATTGATCCGCATGGGTTATCGCCATTGCCTTCGAATCGTTTTAATCCCCTGAATCACGGTCGTGTGTGAGAGTCCAGAGAACACAGATAATCCCCATGGAAAATTTCTTCCTTGTTTTGAAACCCAGTATTTAGCCTAACTCGGTAAATCTGTTCTACACCAGAACTGAGTGCGTTGAATCAGTGGACCTTACCGTATTACTAATGCTGGTTCAGGACCCAATTCCAAGTTTTCTAGGGGAGTGTCTTGGTGGGTTAAATGATTACATGAGATATGATATTAACGCGAAGTATAATTTTGTGCATAGGTGGTGCCAACTCTAGTTCAGATCTAGGTGTTCTAAATTTTGATTTAAACAGGACTGGAGGTGTGTACTCCTCCCTATTTATAAATGAGCATTTATAAGACTAAATTTTCTCATAATATGGCAACTTTTGTAATACTTGCTCTCGTTCCATTTGTTGGACAATTCATACACTCTCATTTGGCTTATTGTTATTCTTCTAAATTTCTATTATCATTTTAAATTGGGTCAATGACCCACCTGCTATTGTGCTTAAATCATGCCAAGTATGTTTGTGAAAGATGTATCTTGCCACACTATTTATGCATGTTAGATAATTCGACTAGTTTAACTATCATAGACTCTATTACGTAACCATTAGCGTATGTGTTTCTACCCGGTGTATGCTTTTCTACCCTTATATATATATAAGCGTGCTTTTCCGCCTAGGGTGTGCTTTTCCATCCATTTTACTTAGGCCAATGGCCCAGTGGTGTCATGGTCCTACTATAGTTACTTTAGTCAAATATATCGGCATGCAAATATTTATGTGATTGGATGGTCAATTATGGCAAGAACTGTGATTTCAATGGTTTGATGATATTGCCTCATTCTTTGGAACATTATCTCTTGTTCTTCTTATTGGAACTTACTTAGTTTTTATGGCCCCCTCTTTGATGAGAACATATGCCCTAGTTAATCTTGTAACATGCATACTCATTTTTACTTACTCATACCTATTTATTTCCCATCCTAGGTGATGTTTCCCACCACCCAGGTGCAGATCAGTCTGCAAATGCCCCACTTGAGGGACAAGAGCTAGTAGGCCCAGAGGTTGAGGATAACGTGATGCATTAGTTCGTGACTTCTGAGATGGCTAGGTTGCCAACTACAATAGATCCATTTAGTTATAGTTCTTTTTTTCTAGTTGACATGAGAACAGTTAATGAGACTATTCTGAATATGAAATAATTTAGTTTCTTCTGCTGCTATACTTTTATCTTCTCTTGATGGACCATCTATTTTGAGAATAATTTGGCACCTCAGTTATCTATTTGTGGTAAATGAAATTATGGGTTGTGCTTGTTTGTTTTCAAATTAATAATAGAGAGTGGTCCATGTGGGGTCCACTCTTGACACATGGTCAACACACATACATGATACATGGTCGTTACATATGCATAACATAGTGAAAAGATTACACGTGTACATGTATATGATGTTGATACTTAGTGTTGTTGATATGATAGTCTAATCATGATTAAGAAATGATGATCAACCCTAATCAATTCCAAGAAAGTGGGAGATGACATAACAAGGATTTGGTGGTTGAGTCATGATATGAACCCTAATTGGCTATGTGTATGAAACTCTAACCCTGATTCTAGGGTCTAATATGCTTGTCGAGCTTGTTTTCATAAATAGCATGTGATTGTACTTTCTCTCTCTCTCATTTGTATGATTCTAACCTTGTAGGTGAAATGAATTACATAGCTTGTGATTGCTATGGTGATGGTCATGAGCCTTCGAGGCATGTCGAGGTAATGATGTGACAGAGAGATATGTGATTGGATCTTATGACCTGGAAGAGGCTTTATGCCTAGTGTGAGGTGTTATCCTCTAGTGATGTGATGAGGGATTGATATCTCATGGCAGTGTTATAATGTTGATAGACTCGTGTGGTTGTGTGATGGCAGTGGAATTCTGAGAAGATGAGACAAGTTTATACTTCAAATGTTTTATACCTTCTAAAGTTGCATTATGCCCTTATATTTGTAGAGCTTTTTTGGGGTTTGTACGTTGTAACTTGATTGATGCTAAAAGATACCCAATTGACTTAATTAATCAAGTGAAACCATAATCATATAGTTTTCATGTGCCATAGATCAATCTTCAGTGTCAATACTAGCTGGATGGTGAAACGAGCAATTCATGTGGGAAAGTCGGAGTGCATATTTTCAAATATGAGGGGTGCAAGTCGAGGTATCTCCTTATATCCTTAATACATTGGGATGGCTAAGCTCATACCCTACCAGGAGAATGGTCTAGATCATATCTCAGATGATGTGATTCCCTACATGTGATGTGATATGTTTACTGGGATGATTGTAGTCATACCCTGATAGGAGAATGGTTGCGGTTGTATCTCAGTTCACTAGCACCTTGAACTATATACTAAGGCGGGCTAGGCTGTTTTGCAGTTGGACTTGATATGTCACTACGACGGGCTCAAATGAATGAGGGTGTGGATAGATCATGTATTCTGTCTCTTCCATTGAACTTGTATGGTACTGATTTTGACTTAGTAGTGTCCAGTTGGAGAATGAGTGGTATACGTCATCTCTTCAGAGCGTAATAAAAAACATAATATAGTCGTATAGTATATTTTCTTAGGGTTAAATACGCCTCACATTGGATGACCCTTTGCCTTATCTTTATACGATTTTCTTGAATTATAATGTGGTATGAGAAATCAAGTGTTATACATATTCTTCATATTCCTTCTTAAAATGTTAATTGTTCTACTACTCAATGGTGATTGCTTTAATTTCTTAACTTATATTATCTGTTAAATACATATCATTTAGCTGAATCTGCTCAACCTGATAATATGTTATCTATTTGCTTTAATCTACTTGTAGTTTTAATAGTTGTTGGTGGAGAGTTATATCTCTCGCTGGGACATTTGGTCTCACCCCATAGGTTTCCACATCTTTTAGGTGGTCGAGCACGAAGAGGTAGAGATCGTGTTGTTGAGCCTAAATAGTAAGAGGAGCAGTTACTGAGTAAAGATGGATAAGCTACTTGTGTTTTGTAGTAGAGTCCTATGTGTCATCCATGTACTCTCAGGTCCTTGGGGAGCTTTTGTAGATGTTGTATATCGAGATGATGTTTTGGCTATATGCATTTATGGTTCAGATATGGTATGCATGTATATGAACATGTTATCATGTGTAAAGGTTGTGGCAAGTGAACTAGTGAATAGTGTTATGTAATAATCTTTTGGCATGAGTTATATAATACATGTGGCTTTTGTTGACTCAGAAGTTATATGTTTTCCACTGAAGGTGTACATGTGATATTGGTTATAATTTACTTGGTTTTATGGTAATCTGGTTGTTAGTGATAATTCCGCGTTTGGTTTTGAGTAATCTCACTTTTTGGCATGTTAGGGCATCACAGGAGGGATTAGGAAGCAAGGCACAAAGGCCTCATGAAGGGAGAAGAGATGTTAGGAGAGGCTGCATTGACCCCGTAGGGCTATGGTAGAGGCCAATCAGGCCTAAAAGTAGGGGCACATAGCTCGCTAGAGCAGTAGCAGCACAGGCGCCGCCAAAGCTAGAAGGGGAAGAAGAAGAGAAAAGGGGAACGTTGTGGAGCACAAAAATAGATAAATGAAGGATGGGATGATCTGAGTGATGAAACCAATTGCAAGGAGTACTCAAGTCTGCCCCAAGCATAAAAAAACAAAGTGATTAGGTGCCCAAAAGTTACTTCTATAGTAGCAAACGTAGCTATACGGACCAAGGTAGGCAAAGATGTCACAACTATTAGATATTTGATATGCGATCCAACAGACAGGAAAGGGGACGCATTAGGGTTTGCCCCTCCTTGTTGGTGGCAGTTGTTGGGCCATGAACCAAGTTTGGTCCCAATAAGAGTTAAATCTCACTTAATTCAAGTGAAAAGGTGCATCTTCAGTATATCATAACTTTTGATTCAAAAGTTTGATCGAGGTGATTTGTGCGCCATTAGCTTCATAATTGAAAGCCATACCGTATTATATACATTAGGGATAAAGGTGGTCACATTTATTAGGTTAAATTTACCTTGAAAGTTGGTGTTATAGCATGATACTTAGTTCAATTTCTCAAATTAGAGCTACATTATAGGAAATTAGTCATCGAGGTGATCAAATAGGGTCATCAACACACTCAAGTACAGTGATTAAAATGAAATTCAGTGAGATGGGTCTCTTTAAGAGAGAGAATGAGCATAATAGATGAGAGAGGAAACCAAGTTGTCACATCCTTCCCTCCTTCAAATAAATTTCGTCCTCAAAATTCATTCATGATCGTGCTCAAGAGTCAAACTCTATATCTATCATATATAGGTATCCAACCTTAGCTGTCAAGGAACTCCCCACCATAAGATTCACACTTAGGTGGTCATCAAAAAGGATGTACCCATCCCAATACATGCATACATTTTACTTAAGATTCCTTCATTTTATAATGTCGCCTTGACACTAGGGTTTTTGCACCCTTTATTATCATGACATTAGGGTTTGTGTTCATATATTCATACAGGTCCAAAGTGTGTTATCAAACTCTATGTTACCAATTTAAACAAACTTATCATGACTTCTAAATGAGATTATTATTGAACATGTATATAATCACTATATTATATTTCATGCATGATTTAGTTTTCCCCCAAATTCTGCCAACTATCCTCAATTATGTTCATCATTTTTTATTTTGGGTCTAAAATTCAGCATTATATTCATGATTATTCAAATTAAGATTTCAATGACATCATCATAATAATATCATGATTCCAAACTTACATATTTCATGTATGGTGTGGTTTCATTTTAGGTCTAGCTTATTAGAGTGACTTATCATTCATATATATATATATATATATATATATATATATATATATATATATATATATATATATATATATCATGTCTTAGATGTAGGTGAGATATTTCATGTATCAACCATCATTTAAGGAACAAGATTATCATGAACATCGACGTTTTGTAATTATCTCACTTGTATTTCAAAGTATCTCTACAAGATCAAGCCACTCAAGCTAAGACTTATCTATGTCCAACAAGACATTCTAACCACAGTCTTGTACCCATAACAAATTTCTATGAAACCATTAAAAACAAGGGCCACCACTAGATTCCTTTACATACAACCACTAACTTGAGTATGAGGCTCATCATGGAGATCACATGTCATGTACATAACCTTAGGGTCTTGGGACATCTCACGTACTTGTATAGAATACATCATATATTGAATTGCCTCTTTCTCTAGGGTTAGATTTTTACATAGGAAATCTAGGGTTTAACATTTTCAAGGGTACCACATGCTAGGTGACTCGACTCCCATACTTGGAAGTAATATAGCTAGGGACTCATCATCATGTATATCATTGTGCATATTTTGCAACATTTCATATGTTTTGTAGGTTAGGTGCTCAAACCTTCTCCTGTGGCGGGTTGATCAATATCAAAGATTCACCCTTATTTGTACGTATTGTACTAGACGTCCTTCTCTGTAAGAAGATCAAGGTCCATGTTGATCCCAAACTATATCTCACATATCATATATCAACATGTACAAGACTAGGCACAAGCAAGCATGCCAACCCACTAGCTATATTTAGCACATAAACCAAGTTATATACATCAAACATGGTGCTATATTAGCTAGGGTTGCATTGTCAAACTCATTTCATGCCATTAAGATGTACTCGAATCTTTTGAGAGTGAGCTTAGGTCATTTTGAAGAAAACACATATCATCAACATCAACATTAACATCATCATCATCAACATCATCATCGTCATCGTCATCATTTTCATCATCATCACGAACATCTTCATCATCATCATCATCATCAATATCATCACTGTCATCAACTTAGAACATCTAGACTACTACTATCCTAACCTTTTTCATGGCTCTAGATAGATCTAGAGACTACAACTATCATCTAAATACTTTCATCTAAACTTGATGTTGCATCTAAATCTCTTAGGTTACATGGACATTCATCACCTTTCTGAGTGTGGTAACATTTTCATATGTACATATACTTATACTTGAAATATGTTTTCTCCAACGTTGAAATGGGTGATGGAAACCAACATACATGATTCATATAAAACCAAAACCAAAATGAGTTACCACACCCATTGGGTAGTCTAGTACCATGACACCTAGGGAACTAGAAAAACATTGTGCACACTTATGTATATACCCTAAACACATGTCATGAACATACAACCCATACTACAGGTCAGAAGGAGGAGAAAATAAAGGCTCTCATGATTGCACAAGTCTACACTTAGTTCTAGAACATGTAGGTTCTAACCTAGAGGCTAAGTCAATATAGTCCATAAAGGACACCTCAGTAAGTTTCTAAGTTTCAGATGTAAGGTTGTGTTTAGTTTGTGTTTCATGAGAGCAATTTTTGATGTAGTTATTGTTCATGTTGTAATACCA
The DNA here is from genome assembly GCA_963693085.1 of Alisma plantago-aquatica. Lineage (NCBI taxonomy): Eukaryota > Viridiplantae > Streptophyta > Magnoliopsida > Alismatales > Alismataceae > Alisma > Alisma plantago-aquatica. Next base: position 1,034,481,527 of record OY856409.1, read on the forward strand.
TCTGTCATGAAACCATTTATTACCCAACTCCCAACTCCAAATGACTACAAAGTCAATGGCAATAGGATCTAGGCATCCATCCTTAGCAAGGTATATCAAAGCGTGAATGTGAAAGCATAAATCTTAGCATACATGAACAGATAACAAGATAAAATCACCAATCATAATCTCAACATTCAACAAATATTATTAAGCAACATTGTCTTGTTACAAGATTTTAGTTACATATTAGAGAGTACAATTAAACAAGTTTTCTCATGTACACTAGGGATCTTACAACAAGTAAACCTAACATAGCTCACCAAGACAATCAACTTCTAGCCATCTTTGAACCTATAAAATACGTGAAATAATGTGGGTCAACACGAGGTGTTGAGTACATGGCATAAATATACAATATATAAGCTTTGCATAATTTGAAAAGATTTGTAGAAGTAACAAACAAGAATAAACAAGTTAAGTATTAGCAAAGTGAAAGTCCATGCTTTATACCATTTTACTCCAATGATACCAACAACATCATTTACTATAAGGCCTTTTTGACTAACTTCCTATTGGAAGAGTTTGTATGGGTGCTCAATATTATCTAACCCTTTTCTACGTAAGGGACTTCAAGGCCATCGCCAATAGCTAACCCTTTTATCAACATGGTCTGCCTTAACTTTACAACTCAAGTAGGATGCCCAGCCTCGTGACCTTACCCCAAGAATATAGGAAAGTACACAAGTTTTATACAGTTGAGCTTCTATATTATGTTTGCAAGTTATAAAACAACAACACAAGACAAACATCAAGTACAATACTAAAATACTACATGGAAATATTTGAGCAAGTAAACAAGCATACATATGTGTCACATTTCAAGTAAGAAATCTATAGTCATATAATTATTAAATCATGTACATGCTTTAGAGATTCATTACTTAGCTTATCCTTGATCATCTAGCCATAAGCAACACCTAACTAAGCATAAGATAGCACAAATGTTCTAGATTCTTGTCATTAACCCTAACTAGTTAAATTTTAGGGTTTTGGCCAAGTTAAGGGTTTCAAGGTTGGTTATTAGTGCATGTATTATCTCTTATTGATTTAGGGTCCATCATTGATGTGTGGTTCAAGTTTCATGTCATTCTAAGGGTTCCTATGGACACTACAAACTTTGTGTCACTTATGTAAATTCTAGGTCATAAGGCTCATGCTAGGGAAATAAAAGTCAAGTGTTATCAATATATGAGAGACTAGCATTAAATATACTTTAGATCAGCAAGATATAGACAAAAGTATTATACTGAAGATTAGGTGGATGCCTCCAAGTCTGGGCATCATACGATTCTACATTATCAATATGCATTCCAAAATCCAACACATAAGACCTAGGACATAAGTTCTAAAACATATGGGATAGATTGGACATATGTATAATGGGGATCATGAAGTATAGAACATCTTTGATTGAGAAGATAAAATTTAAGAGATTAAGATCCATGTCACATTTGGGGGACAATGAAGACGATCCAACCACTTTAGGATATATAAGGTCATTATGGATGTGTGTAGTGTCACACGTACAATCATAGCATAAAAGGGGGTAGACATTAGTCATTTAAATTCACAAAGAATCACAAGATTACTAATTTTAGAGATCCAAATTGGTTTTATGCATGAAATAGGTTCAAGACCCCATATGACTAGGGTGAATCCATTTGTTGCCATACAAATTATATACAAAAGAATGGGAATATCATAGTATCAATTGGAGTTAAAGAATCCAAAAATAAAGTTCTACAATATAAGTGTATTATTTGGAAAATTAGGTGATATAATCATTAACTCAAAATGATTATACAAAGTGGTTCTAAGAGTTTATAAGTAAGTCATGCATCATTAAAAAGAGATATAGATTTAGTCATATAAATGCGAAATTAAAATATGGAGATGAACATACCTTAAAGATTGGCCAATTATATCCAAGTTCAAACCCTACAATCCAAAATCATGTATGCATGATACAAATAACATTTTATTCAATGACTAGGGTTAAATTTGGTAAGGAGTGAGACCTGAGAGGAGATCCAATCCCTACTAGATTTAAGGAATAAACTCAACTAATCCAAACACACCAAAAAGATATGCTGGAATAGGTGTATTTTTTATTTATCAAATAGTGGTATACAAGACAAATGTTTAGCAATGGAAAATAAAATATCTAACTATTATAATGCTTATATTATATCATCATCCTTCACCATGTAGGGTGATATATAAGAAAACTAAACTATAGTATATGACCGAAAGAGTGTTATGTAACCACCTCAAATCTAACTCCCAAGATGGTTCAACTACTTGAAGTTTTCCTGGTCAACCTTGGTTCTCTCCTCCTTGCTCTCTACCTAGGGGTTGGAAGCAACCCCACAACAGAAGACAAAGATGGAAATTATCAGCATAAAAGCCAGTATGATCATATTGATTGGGGTCTGAGCAACATTTTGGAAAAGGACATCAAATAAAACAAGGCTTCCCATCGAAGAGAGAAGTACTATCCAAGTGGAAGTCAAGAGATTATGAATTTCAAGAAGATGACATATAAGAATTACACTTGCCACTAATAAAACATAAGTAGTTCCATAAAAGCATATATGAAGAATTTAAGGCAAAAAACTCATCATAATAACAATCAACCTGCATGCATGTGAGATATATAGAGCACTAGTGAAATGTAAGTAACAATGGCGACTAAGGATTGTAACCTTAAAACCAGATAGAGTAGGGCACATTACCAAACTCCCAATATAAAATGGGCACAAAACCCGAGTATGGGGCACATAACCTCCATCTCAAAATATCATGAGCACATAACCCAGTGTATGTGGCACATAACTTCCATCCTAAAAATAAAGGGTACTAACCCCATAAAACCAACGAAAACTTATATGATTGTGAGGCCCCAATTCTTGACTGGAAGGGACACCAAAGGCCTCTGCCCTCCCTCTCTATCAAGGGATGGGGGGGCAGAGCTTTTTTTGCTTTTTCATGTTGTCAAACAGTTGAACAATGGTCCATAAGGCTACTGATTCACAAAGCATGCAAACCATAGAAGCAAGTGAATGTTCAGTCATATATGTAGAATTAATGATATTTCCATCACATAAATGGACAATATAAAACATTCACCTCAAAATTGAGCAAGATTAGGGTTCCATCTCACAATGAGAAACAACTTAGTTTAAATTTCACAATTAGGGTGTAACATGAAGTAAAGTACACTTTAGGGTCAATATGAATATCCAAAACAAAGATTCATATCAGGTAATTCACATGAGTTAACCTCTCACAGTAGAGAGAGTAAAGTGTGTAGGGTAACATGTCCCAAAATACCAAGATACATAGATAAAAAGTGGGTGATTGCTCAATATGATTAGGGATGCAACATACATCAAGAGAGATAAAATTTAGATCAGTTGCACAATATAACTCATAGAGGATGAAACATACATCAAGAAAAATAGAACTAGATCAATTGCTCAATATGGTTTATGGGATGCAACATACCTCTAGATTTGAGTCAACTTGTTAAAGTCCAAACCTTTGATCCAAATCAGGTTTTCAAGGTTTGAAACACTAATTGTTGAGAAAAAATCACCATAAAAATTCTTTCATGAGATTATAAAGCTTTGATGATCATCTAAGGGACTTGAATAGGAGGATAAGGGAGAAGGTTAGGAATCATGTCCTATTGATCAAGTGATTTATATGTGTGAAGTCCATGGATAGGGGTCTATTTATAGAATTGGGTAGAAAGAAAGTTATCTATTTTTGTTTACTAGGTAAAATAAGTAATTTATATTGCAAAAGGAGAAAAGTTACGTATTCACTAACACATAATATGAAAGAACAAATATAAAAATCTCAAATATAAAAATAGCACTTTCTTCCATTTCTTTATGTCTACATTTTTGTTATATGTTTCCTTTTTTTCTGACAACTTGGTCACAAAAATATTGACTACTAAATTTACAATTAAGAGACTTCTAAATATCTTGTTGTGTAATTATTTACTCAATGTAAATGTGTATAATCTAATGTACAAATGTGTATGATGCACATATTGAATTCCTTTTCTATCCTTCCATATAAGAACATCTTTTATATACTTGTTCATCACATTACAAAATAACTTTCTCAAAATGTTTCTCTTCACACTTTAGAGTCACTAGAAACATATATAACAATTTTACTTCAATAAAAGACATATATGTAATTAATATTAAGTTAGATCCAAATTCTAAATTTGAGGCAACCATATATATTTCTAATATAGTTTACATTAATTATTCACAGGGTAGATAGGTGCTAATAAACTTTTATATCCAAAACCAATTATTATAGACACATGAATTTCAAATCAAAAGTGTGAAAACATTATCTATCGAATCATTTTCTTTTTTTCCTTGTTGTTAACAATTTTAGGAGGTAAAAGAGAGGTTTACTTAGAAATCATTTAGTCAAAATTATAATTATTTCTTATTTGGATTAAGTAATTGGTTATTTAAGTTTGGGAATATTTATTTGTTTCCAACAAAATATAAATTGAGTTAAAATATTTATTTATATTATGATATGACAACATGATCATTTTCATTTATTTATTGATTTCAAACACTAAGGAGAGAGAATTGAACCATTAAACTTTTTTCTAATTTTATTAAATATTTCTTGTATTTCACATTGTTGCCTCAGTTTATATTCCTATTACTCATATTATATTTGGAATGTAAGTCCATATTGAGATTTTCTACCATGATAAATTTTCTATAGATTCAGATTAACATTGTTTCATATATGTTATACCACAAATGTTATTTATTACAACTTCACATAAATTATATACATATAATCCAAAAAACTGGTTTATATTATTTATTTAATATATTAGATGTTATAATTTAATATTTCTCACCTTATCTTACATTTTCTTTCTTAATGAAAATAGGGTAGTTATGATAGTTCATATAAGATGAAACTTGACACCCAAGGTAGTTCAAACCCAAGGAACACATTTTCACTATTATATTCCGTTGTGAAGATTCTTTTTATGAGTTTTAATACATTAGAGTTTTGGGATCATCATCATTATATCATTATAACATTACATAATTACAACCATTATTTATTATTTAAAGTTCCATTGTGCTCACATTGTTACCAAAAGTGTTTCCTTATATAATTGTGCACAAATTTCCATATTTTGATTATTTATCATATTAAGCCCATTAATTCAATATTTATTTAGATAACTGTATACCATTCATATATATGGACATAAGAATGCCAATTGTTATTTCAAGGAACGGTATACCTCGTATTAAACACATTTTAGCCATTATTTGCATATTAGTTAGCAAAAGAAATATATGTGACATTCTTAATGAATTTACTTACATGTTAGCACATACCTAAGTGATTATGTTAATATGAGTGTATTGATATGTGATGTGGATTATAGAACTTTATACCATTTAATATGTTATATGTTTTTTCAAGCCTAAATATGTAATGGTTACCGTTGAGTTATTCATGGTATATGCATTACAATGTTCATTAAGGCATAACTTTATCCTTATTTAGTCAAATCTAAGGAACAAAGCTTACTAACCTCCTAATCATGGAATAGAATAATATCCTAGATTTTAGTTCATTACAACATTCCACCCTTAAAAGGATTTCATCCTCAAAATCACATCATCCATATATTACGATCCAGTTATTGTCCACCCTTTAAAAGGTTTTCATCCTATCACATCATCCATATAATATGATCCAATTACTCTCCACCCTTTAGAAGATTTAAACTAATAAGACAACTCTTATAGATATCATGGTCACTTACACCTTTAACTCATAAACACTTTTTATGTTGTTAATTCATCTAACTAACATATCGTATACAACTAGGGTTGAATTTGGGTTCTTGTGATTCTAACCTAGAAACCCTAAGGTTCACATATTAAAACTAATGATTCACCTAGTATATATACACATATTAGAGGGTAAATAGGGTAGCCATATCTTCCTAGGGTAAACATACTAAGGGAGACAAGATTGAAATAGTTAGATTAAACGACCGCTAATGACTTTGATACCATATTGTAAGGAGTGAGACCTGAGAGGAGATATACTCCATACTAAATTTGAGTAACAAACTTGACAAATCTATACTCACCAAAAAGATATATTGGAATAGATGTATTTTTTATTTCTCAAATAGTGGTATATATGATCAAACATTTAGCAACAAAAAATAAAAAATCTAACTACTATAATGATTTGATTATACCATTATCCTTCCCCATGCAGGGTGATACATAAGAAAACTAAATTATAGTATATGAGAACCCAAACGGTTATCTAACCACCTAGAATCTATCTCCCAAGAAGGTTCAATTACACTTGAAGTCGTCCTTGTCAACCTTGGTTCTCTCCTCCTTTCTCTCTACCTAGGGGTTGGAACTTACCCCACAATAGAAGACAAATATGAAAAGTATCAACATAAAAGTCGGTATGAGGATATTAACTGGGAATTGAGAAACATTAGAAAAAGGGACATCAAATAAAAGAAGGCTTTGCATTGAAGAGAAAAAGTACTATCCAAGTGGATATCAAGAGATTCTGAATTTAAAGAAGATGATAAATAAAGATTACACTTGGCATTGATAAAACATAAGCAGAGTCACAAAAATACACATAAAGAATTTATGGCATAAAACCCAACACAATAATAGCCAACATGTATGCACGTGAGCTATACATATCACTAGTCAAATATGAATAACAATGTAGGGTAAGGCTCTTAATCTTAAAACCTAATAGAGTAAGGCACATAACCAAACTCCCAATATAAAATGGGCACAAAACCCGAGTATGGGGGTACATAACCTCCATAGAAAATATCATGTGCACATAACCCAAGGTATAGGGCACATAAACACCATACCAAAATTAAAGGGCACATAACCCCATAAAACCAATGCACTTATACCTCCATAGGGTTACTGATTCATAAAGCATGCAAAATGTAGAGGTAAGTGAAATTTCAGTCATATATATAGAATTAATGAGACTTCCATCAAAAAAAATAAACAATATAAAACATTCCCCACAAAAGTGGGAAAGATTAGTGTTTCATCTCACAATTAGAAACAACTTGGTTTAACTTTCACAATTACGATTCATCGTGAAGTAAAGTATAATTTTGAGTCAATATGAATATCAAACAAAAGATTCATATCATGTAATTCATAGGAGTTAACCTATCATAGTAAAGAGAAAAAAGTGTGTAGGCTAACGTCCCAAAGGACCAAGAGACATAGATAAAAAGTGGGTGATGTCTCAATATGATAAATAGGGATGAAACATACATCAAGATAGATCAAATTCAGATCAGTTGCTCAATATAACTCATAGGGGATGCAACATGAATCAAGATAAAGTGAAGTATATCAATTGCTCAATAAGATTGTTGGGATGCAACATATGTCTCATCTTAAAGATATTGGAAATCAAAGTAGAGGTTTAGTCAGGAGACATAAGTTTAAATAAGGATTAGGGTTGTGTGACTAGATTTTTTGGACTTTTATCTAAACTCTAGAATTGTATATATGCTCTCTCTCTCTCTCTTTCCCACACGTTTATGTTGGGACACAAGCTTATGGGTTCTTTAGAGATAATTTTATGTGCATATAAATATGTTATCATGGTTATATTGTCCTTTTGAGTTCATATGATATGGGACATGTGCACGAGGGAGGTTCTAAGATAAGTGTGATAAGACATGTCACCTTTGAATATATGACAAGATGACATGTATCCAACGGCAAAAAAGAAAACAAGAGTTGGTATTAAAAGTTTGAGACATATAGTCACCTAAACCCAATTTTATACATAGTGTGACCAAGCATAGATAATTTGACATAGATAAATTATTGGGTCATGCACATCCTATGAATAGATATCCCGATTGATTTGATGGTTATGCTTTCAATTGGAGAACTATGTATCATTGTTATGCAAATTAATTGAATTATCACGATAACCATGTTTAAGTATAATAAATTATATTATGTTGATATAATCCTCTCAATCATGTTATATGAGCATTAGCCCGTATTATTGAGCCTTGACCAACATTATGAGCATTGTGGGTGCATTCAAGAGAGTGACTATATCAACTCAAGTAAAATCCAATCTAATATGAATTCATGCCAAGTTGATCAAGTTCGTATGTCATTGCACTAACCATGAGGAGGTCATATCCCAAGTATGATAGTGACAATTCAAAATAATATTAGAGAGTTAGAATACACCTGATACATAAAACCTTAAGGTGGGTAGTACATGGAAAGGATGAAATTCATTTATGGTGGGTAAAGTTGTAACATCCTAACAATTTAATTTTTAAAATTTCAATTGTGATGTGTCTGTCAGTCTTTTACTTTCTGTAAAACCTAAATATAATGTTTAAAACATGTTCCACTAAATTCAAAAATGTTCAAAACCATTTTAATTATTTTGTAATTGAATGACATCAAACTTAGCCTTAATTGTTGAATAAGTCACCCATGGAGAATTGAGAATGAAACTGATCTAATTGATTTTCTAATTTACACCCAATGTAGATCACATGAGTTTAGTACGATAATAAAAGATTTTCTTGAAAATATGGGCGTCAAATCTTACATGGATAATTTAGGATAATTGAATATGGGTTTAGCTTAAAGAGGAAGGTATACGTGATTGTGACATTTAAAATGGAAAATAAGTTGATGTTTGGTTTCCTCATAGTAAAGTTCCCAACTCTCATTGCATAAGGATAATTGGTGATACCTAATGTAAAGACCAAGTCTCTACTATAAACATGATAAACAAAAATACCAATGGTGTGGCAGCGGAAGAATTAAATCTTGACATTTTTCAAAAATGTATAAAGAGTACATTATAAAATTTCCCCAAATGGGAGTACAACTTTATACAAGCAACTACGAGGATCTAGGTAGAGGAAGACTTAGACTAATGCAACATTGTCTCCAAACAAACTATATCAAACATAAAAGCAACTATGATCATATACTATATGTTCTTCATCTCTTGTCATATCCTTAGCTTTAGGATCACCAAGCTTCCATGCGCACTCTGATCCCTGTCCTGGATGGTTGGGGTCATCCAGCAAGAGAAAGATAAAAGGTATGTGTTAAAAAGAAAGTATAGGACAAGGAATAATCAACAACATTGCATAATAAAGGATTCTCCATGTTACAAGAGTTTGAGAGAATAAGATAGATATTCAAATAAGAATAAGAGATCTGCCATATACAATCACCACAATAATAAATCACAAGCATGAATATATTAAGACACAAACTCATCTCAATGTAGGGTGAGGCACCTACCGGACCTCAACCAGGAGGAGAGGGGAAATAACATCCCAAACCTCAAAAATATATAAATTGGCAGGGGGACTAAAACCCCAGTGCCTGGCAGGGGGACTAAAACCCCAGTGCCCTGTGGGTGGTTTGTACTCATGTACACTACATTGTCATTTGGCCTAAAATACATCATGCTTAAACATTCACTTGGCAGCATAGTGAAAAGTAACAAGATAGCATTGGGAATGAAACCCAAATAAATAATCTCAATCAACAAGCCATCATAGGCAACATCATTATACAAGAATTCCAACAAGTAAAGGAGCCAACAAGGAACAACATTATACAATGTTTCCACATATCTCAAAAGGATGAGCCACATAGTCAATAACAAGATTAAGGAGTTACATTCAAATGAGCCACAAGGACAACCACAATATATATAAGATTTCCAAGTATTTTGAAAGATGAGTCAATATCAAGATTAAATCATTTCCAAGTAAAGAGGGCAACATATGAAGAAGAATGATTCACCTGATTCCAATGATTAAGCCACAATGGCATAAGCTAAGTAAAGAGCCAATAAATGTAAATAGAAGGATAACAAGGCTAGCACAAATATAATTGGTAGGGTTGGATAAAAGCCCAACTGAAAGATAGGTAGTTTGCACAATAACATCCACATTCATCCATAGAGATCACATATAAGAATAGGGTCCACATAATAGAATAGGAAGCACATACATAATAAGTTTCACATACCTTAGATTAAATACATTACCATCATATCCATCAAACAGATAGTATCACCATACCATTATATCCTAGTTATAAACATAACACAAGTATTAATATATGTAAAAACATAGAGCATAGGAAAAACCCTACTTTTACAAAACCACGATTTAGAGTTCACAACCAAGTCCAAACGATTACTCATAATCTCCTTATTAAGAAAACATATTTTATTATATAAAACAGAGTTAAAATGAATTAATTATGTATTTTAAAACATTTACATACTAAAAATGCCATTCAAAGCAAACTTCGGAAAAGGAATCCAAATCATGACTCAAAAATCCTAAAATCAGATTCTACGTTAAAAATCCTTTCCATCGACTATTTATTCATATTTTTCTGATAAAGGATCGATTTACTATGAATTAAGTAAACCTGACCAATCAGAAATTAGGAAAACTATAGCGTGACATGTAATTAAATCAAAATGTAACTCGATGTCAATAATAGGGTAAAAGACTAAACTACCCTTCCATAATAAATCAAACCAAATAAAAATACGAGGGCATATCAGTCAATGTACAATTCCATTGCTTTGCCAACGAGAAACAAAAAGAGAGGGGGAAAGGACGAGATTGCCCCAGACCGAAACAGAGGCTCCATGGTCGGGGCATGGGTGCCTTGGTCATTGCCTGACCAGGCATCTTCCAGCCCAGGTCATGGTGCGAGCAGGGCAGCCTGGAGCTCGGCTCCATGGCGCCTCTTGCCATCAGGGCACACAACTGGAATTGGAGACTTGGAACGAGTCCAACGGGACCAGGCGAAGCTGAAGAAATCCTTGCCACAGGGCGGGGACTCTTGCAACCACCATTAAGGCTGGTGAAGGTCGGGAAACAGGGGAAGGAAGCCGGAGGTGAAACCACACAAAAACGCCAGCACATCCAAAACCGAGGTCATGGTAAGCTTCGCGGAGTCAAGGCGAACCGAACGGCGGCGGAATTAAGGTCGGAGGAGCACCAGAACACTAAAAGACCAGGTGGCGGCGGAGAGCTTTCGGCTGCCTATAGGGTTGGGCAACTCGGGGCTTCGCGATGACAAACGAGACAGGGAAAGGGAAGATCTTGGGTCCAGGAAGGTTACCACGCGGGGAATTGGACCGGGGTGTCCAGAACTTCGAGCTATCCATGGCCATCATCGGAGAGGAGGACTGAGCAGGTCGAGCAGCTAGAGGGAACTTGCAGAGAAATTGGAAGAAGAGGAGAAACAAGGTTGGAGTGAGGGTGCTCTAGGGCCCCTTAAATAGGCGTAGGGGATGTCGTGGCTGTCTCTGTGATTCCATGGTGGAGAGGAGGAGGCGGCCCAGGTTGGGCGTTTCATGTACAGAGCGATAGAGACGATGAGCTAGGGCCCATTCAAACCGTCGTCGCGAGCCGAAGCCAAAGGGACAAGAATCGCGATAAAAGGTGAAGTAGGGAGGGAGAACGGATCCGGGGGAGTCAGCTGCCGTGAAACGGCTGTAGACCGCGCGGGCGAGAGGTTGGAGACGAGCTCCGCATCGTCCGATCAAGGTGGAGATCTAAACTGGGCCGTCGGATGGCTCCCAGGTGGAGGGGGCACGTGACAGCCAAAAATAAACGGAACTATAACGTTATAATCGAATAAATGAATCCATTAAAGCACTACACTATACTAAAAGCTAATAAAATGCATTAGAGGGGTCAAATCAACTCCAAAAGCCACCAAAATTTAACCATAGGCTCGTAATAACATATAGAACGATTCTATATAATCACTTTCTCGTTTAAAGCATAATATAGCCATTAATAAATATATGGCTCATAAAAGAGCATAATAATATATTAAAATCAAGGAATTATATGAAGAGGCTATTAATAAGAAACATGTGAGTAAATTCGACATATAAAACATATTAGGATACAAATAATCATTACTTAACAAAATAACATATTATTATGAATTAAAATCATATTTCGAGGAGAGAGAAACAATAAAGGTTAATATACACATATATGAATTCAAATACACATTAATAATAATATATTTATCCAAAAAGCTCCAAATAAATATAATCTACTCTATTATCCCATTAAGGACCAAATTACAACATTAACCCTAACTTATCACCTAATGTGGGTTATTTGTGCAAACACCCCTCAATTATCATGAAAGAGGGTAAATAGTGATTTCAACCTCAGATTGTGCTCAAATTGCACAAGGTGTACAAAAATGATCCAGAAGGATGTGAAATTTATGGAAAAGGTCCAGATGGACTAAAAGTCAAAGAAAAGCTCAAGAATGGGTAAATTGCAGGGAAGACCCTGGGATTCAGTATGTTACAGCACACCACCCCTTAAAGAGGATTTCGTCCCCAAAATCACAACAAGAGAAAAGAGAGGGTGAGTGTGTAACATCCCAACCATAAACAACTAGGTTATAACCCTTAATCTAGGGTACAACACAAAATCTACATAAGTCAGGTGTTACTAAGGTTTCCACACAACCTATAGCCTTTTATCAAACTCAACATAACCAACATCTTGATGCATAAACTCTATCATAAAAAGGCAGCATATCTATCATACTAACACTTGTGTCACATTTTATTACGAAACAATTATATCTCAATATTATATCATGTGTATTTCCCTCATCAAGGGTTTTAAGCACAATTAGGGTTTACAAGGCCATTACAACATATATTAAACCGATCCCAACAACAATTAATGCATTAGGTCAAAACCTAAATAACTCAATATTATTACCCAATAACTACATCATGTGGGATTATGCCATATAATTTTATCCAACAAATTATTAATATAATAACAAGACTAAATGTGTCACATTAATGGCTTATATCTAAGGAACATATTAGCACAACATCTAACATACCCATATCATGAATCATTAATCATTATCTCTCACAACACTAATTACTATGAATTAACCTCACATTACATGAATCTAATTACTCATCATCTCATTACTGATTTGATTCATAAACCAATAATATGATTAATGAGATGTATTTTAGTCAACAAGGTGCTATGCCTAACATGTGTTGCTAATTAGGTCACAACTATGATTAAGTGATTATAATCCATTTACATGCATTAAGGTATATCATGTGATGACACCTAATGTCACTAATGTGTCAAGAAAGGCATGAAGGGTATATATATACATATGTGGTCAAGGCTAGATGATTACATCCTAGGGTTCAGGTCAACATGACCATTACATATTAAAGCATCCTTAGGGTGTATTTTACCATACACATTTTATCATTAGGGTGACTTAATCAAAACTATGTATATTCACATATGAACAATTAATGATTATGTGCATCAAGAGTATATTAAGGTTCAAGCATAAGGATTATGTGACTTATCCATTTAATATAAACAAACAAGATGAATTACAAACATATTAGGTTTATTAAACTCTAAACACATAAGCTCTCTATTCCCATGTCTAAGGAGTTAGAGTTTCTTGATTTCAAGGCATTGAGGGACTCCAACCCCCTAAAGAGGATTTCGTCCTCGAAATCAACAACCCAAAAATCTACAAGGTACTAACACTACCTCTTTACTCAAAGGGTTGACTAAGTCGAACTATTTTAAGGGTATAAAGCCCAACATGAAAGGTCTTACTAAAATCTATCTTCCAACTCAAGGTATAACATAGGGTACACTAAACCCTAAACATGGAAATCTAAGGCTCATATAAGATACTTAGGGATTACAAGATGATTTTTGTTTGAGAAAAGAAATCAAATCATCATATAAGGATTCTAAGGTTATTCAACAATAAGGCAATATGTCTAAGGGTAGACTATTTCGAGCTGTCCGTTTCAGATCAGGCCAGGCCAGGTCATATGAGCTCAGGAGTCCTCGTGACCAAGCTAGTGGGGCGGAGGAAAATATTGCCAGCCCCTAAGCTCTGACCCTTTCTAGACACCATCACTTCAACTTCTTGCTCTAATAGTTACTCAATAAACAATTCACCAAAAAGTTGACAAATTTTATTTTCTAATAAGAAATTATTATGATCCTAAATCAAACATTCTTCATAGGTTAATTCTAAGGTGACTAACTAAAGGGAAACTATATAAGATAAGGGTTCTATCTAGGAGACAATTTTGAACTAGTCAAGAATCCGACTACCTTGATGCTCTGATACCATGCTGTAAAGACCAAGTCTCTACTATAAACATGATAAACAAAAACACCAATGGTGTGGCAGCGGAAGAATTAAATCTTGACATTTTTCAAAAATGTATAAAGAGTACATTATAAAATTTCCCCAAATGGGAGTACAACTTTATACAAGCAACTACGAGGATCTAGGTAGAGGAAGACTTAGACTAATGCAACATTGTCTCCAAACAAACTATATCAAACATAAAAGCAACTATGATCATATACTATATGTTCTTCATCTCTTGTCATATCCTTAGCTTTAGGATCACCAAGCTTCCATGCGCACTCTGATCCCTATCCTGGATGGTTGGGGTCATCCAGCAAGAGAAAGATAAAAGGTATGTGTTAAAAAGAAAGTATAGGACAAGGAATAATCAACAACATTGCATAATAAAGGATTCTCCATGTTACAAGAGTTTGAGAGAATAAGATAGATATTCAAATAAGAATAAGAGATCTGCCATATACAATCACCACAATAATAAATCACAAGCATGAATATATTAAGACACAAACTCATCTCAATGTAGGGTGAGGCACCTACCGGACCTCAACCAGGAGGAGAGGGGAAATAACATCCCAAACCTCAAAAATATATAAATTGGCAGGGGGACTAAAACCCCAGTGCCTGGCAGGGGGACTAAAACCCCAGTGCCCTGTGGGTGGTTTGTACTCATGTACACTACATTGTCATTTGGCCTAAAATACATCATGCTTAAACATTCACTTGGCAGCATAGTGAAAAGTAACAAGATAGCATTGGGAATGAAACCCAAATAAATAATCTCAATCAACAAGCCATCATAGGCAACATCATTATACAAGAATTCCAACAAGTAAAGGAGCCAACAAGGAACAACATTATACAATGTTTCCACATATCTCAAAAGGATGAGCCACATAGTCAATAACAAGATTAAGGAGTTACATTCAAATGAGCCACAAGGACAACCACAATATATATAAGATTTCCAAGTATTTTGAAAGATGAGTCAATATCAAGATTAAATCATTTCCAAGTAAAGAGGGCAACATATGAAGAAGAATGATTCACCTGATTCCAATGATTAAGCCACAATGGCATAAGCTAAGTAAAGAGCCAATAAATGTAAATAGAAGGATAACAAGGCTAGCACAAATATAATTGGTAGGGTTGGATAAAAGCCCAACTGAAAGATAGGTAGTTTGCACAATAACATCCACATTCATCCATAGAGATCACATATAAGAATAGGGTCCACATAATAGAATAGGAAGCACATACATAATAAGTTTCACATACCTTAGATTAAATACATTACCATCATATCCATCAAACAGATAGTATCACCATACCATTATATCCTAGTTATAAACATAACACAAGTATTAATATATGTAAAAACATAGAGCATAGGAAAAACCCTACTTTTACAAAACCACGATTTAGAGTTCAAAACCAAGTCCAAACGATTACTCATAATCTCCTTATTAAGAAAACATATTTTATTATATAAAACAGAGTTAAAATGAATTAATTATGTATTTTAAAACATTTACATACTAAAAATGCCATTCAAAGCAAACTTTGGAAAAGGAATCCAAATCATGACTCAAAAATCCTAAAATCAGATTCTACGTTAAAAATCCTTTCCATCGACTATTTATTCATATTTTTCTGATAAAGGATCGATTTACTATGAATTAAGTAAACCTGACCAATCAGAAATTAGGAAAACTATAGCGTGACATGTAATTAAATCAAAATGTAACTCGATGTCAATAATAGGGTAAAAGACTAAACTACCCTTCCATAATAAATCAAACCAAATAAAAATACGAGGGCATATCAGTCAATGTACAATTCCATTGCTTTGCCAACGAGAAACAAAAAGAGAGGGGGAAAGGACGAGATTGCCCCAGACCGAAACAGAGGCTCCATGGCCGGGGCATGGGTGCCTTGGTCATTGCCTGACCAGGCATCTTCCAGCCCAGGTCATGGTGCGAGCAGGGCAGCCTGGAGCTCGGCTCCATGGCGCCTCTTGCCATCAGGGCACACAACTGGAATTGGAGACTTGGAACGAGTCCAACGGGACCAGGCGAAGCTGAAGAAATCCTTGCCACAGGGCGGGGACTCTTGCAACCACCATTAAGGCTGGTGAAGGTCGGGAAACAGGGGAAGGAAGCCGGAGGTGAAACCACACAAAAACGCCAGCACATCCAAAACCGAGGTCATGGTAAGCTTCGCGGAGTCAAGGCGAACCGAACGGCGGCGGAATTAAGGTCGGAGGAGCACCAGAACACTAAAAGACCAGGTGGCGGCGGAGAGCTTTCGGCTGCCTATAGGGTTGGGCAACTCGGGGCTTCGCGATGACAAACGAGACAGGGAAAGGGAAGATCTTGGGTCCAGGAAGGTTACCACGCGGGGAATTGGACCGGGGTGTCCAGAACTTCGAGCTATCCATGGCCATCATCGGAGAGGAGGACCGAGCAGGTCGAGCAGCTAGAGGGAACTTGCAGAGAAATTGGAAGAAGAGGAGAAACAAGGTTGGAGTGAGGGTGCTCTAGGGCCCCTTAAATAGGCGTAGGGGATGTCGTGGCTGTCTCTGTGATTCCATGGTGGAGAGGAGGAGGCGGCCCAGGTTGGGCGTTTCATGTACAGAGCGATAGAGACGATGAGCTAGGGCCCATTCAAACCGTCGTCGCGAGCCGAAGCCAAAGGGACAAGAATCGCGATAAAAGGTGAAGTAGGGAGGGAGAACGGATCCGGGGGAGTCAGCTGCCGTGAAACGGCTGTAGACCGCGCGGGCGAGAGGTTGGAGACGAGCTCCGCATCGTCCGATCAAGGTGGAGATCTAAACTGGGCCGTCGGATGGCTCCCAGGTGGAGGGGGCACGTGACAGCCAAAAATAAACGGAACTATAACGTTATAATCGAATAAATGAATCCATTAAAGCACTACACTATACTAAAAGCTAATAAAATGCATTAGAGGGGTCAAATCAACTCCAAAAGCCACCAAAATTTAACCATAGGCTCGTAATAACATATAGAACGATTCTATATAATCACTTTCTCGTTTAAAGCATAATATAGCCATTAATAAATATATGGCTCATAAAAGAGCATAATAATATATTAAAATCAAGGAATTATATGAAGAGGCTATTAATAAGAAACATGTGAGTAAATTCGACATATAAAACATATTAGGATACAAATAATCATTACTTAACAAAATAACATATTATTATGAATTAAAATCATATTTCGAGGAGAGAGAAACAATAAAGGTTAATATACACATATATGAATTCAAATACACATTAATAATAATATATTTATCCAAAAAGCTCCAAATAAATATAATCTACTCTATTATCCCATTAAGGACCAAATTACAACATTAACCCTAACTTATCACCTAATGTGGGTTATTTGTGCAAACACCCCTCAATTATCATGAAAGAGGGTAAATAGTGATTTCAACCTCAGATTGTGCTCAAATTGCACAAGGTGTACAAAAATGATCCAGAAGGATGTGAAATTTATGGAAAAGGTCCAGATGGACTAAAAGTCAAAGAAAAGCTCAAGAATGGGTAAATTGCAGGGAAGACCCTGGGATTCAGTATGTTACAGCACACCACCCCTTAAAGAGGATTTCGTCCCCAAAATCACAACAAGAGAAAAGAGAGGGTGAGTGTGTAACATCCCAACCATAAACAACTAGGTTATAACCCTTAATCTAGGGTACAACACAAAATCTACATAAGTCAGGTGTTACTAAGGTTTCCACACAACCTATAGCCTTTTATCAAACTCAACATAACCAACATCTTGATGCATAAACTCTATCATAAAAAGGCAGCATATCTATCATACTAACACTTGTGTCACATTTTATTACGAAACAATTATATCTCAATATTATATCATGTGTATTTCCCTCATCAAGGGTTTTAAGCACAATTAGGGTTTACAAGGCCATTACAACATATATTAAACCGATCCCAACAACAATTAATGCATTAGGTCAAAACCTAAATAACTCAATATTATTACCCAATAACTACATCATGTGGGATTATGCCATATAATTTTATCCAACAAATTATTAATATAATAACAAGACTAAATGTGTCACATTAATGGCTTATATCTAAGGAACATATTAGCACAACATCTAACATACCCATATCATGAATCATTAATCATTATCTCTCACAACACTAATTACTATGAATTAACCTCACATTACATGAATCTAATTACTCATCATCTCATTACTGATTTGATTCATAAACCAATAATATGATTAATGAGATGTATTTTAGTCAACAAGGTGCTATGCCTAACATGTGTTGCTAATTAGGTCACAACTATGATTAAGTGATTATAATCCATTTACATGCATTAAGGTATATCATGTGATGACACCTAATGTCACTAATGTGTCAAGAAAGGCATGAAGGGTATATATATACATATGTGGTCAAGGCTAGATGATTACATCCTAGGGTTCAGGTCAACATGACCATTACATATTAAAGCATCCTTAGGGTGTATTTTACCATACACATTTTATCATTAGGGTGACTTAATCAAAACTATGTATATTCACATATGAACAATTAATGATTATGTGCATCAAGAGTATATTAAGGTTCAAGCATAAGGATTATGTGACTTATCCATTTAATATAAACAAACAAGATGAATTACAAACATATTAGGTTTATTAAACTCTAAACACATAAGCTCTCTATTCCCATGTCTAAGGAGTTAGAGTTTCTTGATTTCAAGGCATTGAGGGACTCCAACCCCCTAAAGAGGATTTCGTCCTCGAAATCAACAACCCAAAAATCTACAAGGTACTAACACTACCTCTTTACTCAAAGGGTTGACTAAGTCGAACTATTTTAAGGGTATAAAGCCCAACATTAAAGGTCTTACTAAAATCTATCTTCCAACTCAAGGTATAACATAGGGTACACTAAACCCTAAACATGGAAATCTAAGGCTCATATAAGATACTTAGGGATTACAAGATGATTTTTGTTTGAGAAAAGAAATCAAATCATCATATAAGGATTCTAAGGTTATTCAACAATAAGGCAATATGTCTAAGGGTAGACTATTTCGAGCTGTCCGTTTCAGATCAGGCCAGGCCAGGTCATATGAGCTCAGGAGTCCTCGTGACCAAGCTAGTGGGGCGGAGGAAAATATTGCCAGCCCCTAAGCTCTGACCCTTTCTAGACACCATCACTTCAACTTCTTGCTCTAATAGTTACTCAATAAACAATTCACCAAAAAGTTGACAAATTTTATTTTCTAATAAGAAATTATTATGATCCTAAATCAAACATTCTTCATAGGTTAATTCTAAGGTGACTAACTAAAGGGAAACTATATAAGATAAGGGTTCTATCTAGGAGACAATTTTGAACTAGTCAAGAATCCGACTACCTTGATGCTCTGATACCATGTTGTAAAGACCAAGTCTCTACTATAAACATGATAAACAAAAACACCAATGGTGTGGCAGCGGAAGAATTAAATCTTGACATTTTTCAAAAATGTATAAAGAGTACATTATAAAATTTCCCCAAATGGGAGTACAACTTTATACAAGCAACTACGAGGATCTAGGTAGAGGAAGACTTAGACTAATGCAACATTGTCTCCAAACAAACTATATCAAACATAAAAGCAACTATGATCATATACTATATGTTCTTCATCTCTTGTCATATCCTTAGCTTTAGGATCACCAAGCTTCCATGCGCACTCTGATCCCTATCCTGGATGGTTGGGGTCATCCAGCAAGAGAAAGATAAAAGGTATGTGTTAAAAAGAAAGTATAGGACAAGGAATAATCAACAACATTGCATAATAAAGGATTCTCCATGTTACAAGAGTTTGAGAGAATAAGATAGATATTCAAATAAGAATAAGAGATCTGCCATATACAATCACCACAATAATAAATCACAAGCATGAATATATTAAGACACAAACTCATCTCAATGTAGGGTGAGGCACCTACCGGACCTCAACCAGGAGGAGAGGGGAAATAACATCCCAAACCTCAAAAATATATAAATTGGCAGGGGGACTAAAACCCCAGTGCCTGGCAGGGGGACTAAAACCCCAGTGCCCTGTGGGTGGTTTGTACTCATGTACACTACATTGTCATTTGGCCTAAAATACATCATGCTTAAACATTCACTTGGCAGCATAGTGAAAAGTAACAAGATAGCATTGGGAATGAAACCCAAATAAATAATCTCAATCAACAAGCCATCATAGGCAACATCATTATACAAGAATTCCAACAAGTAAAGGAGCCAACAAGGAACAACATTATACAATGTTTCCACATATCTCAAAAGGATGAGCCACATAGTCAATAACAAGATTAAGGAGTTACATTCAAATGAGCCACAAGGACAACCACAATATATATAAGATTTCCAAGTATTTCGAAAGATGAGTCAATATCAAGATTAAATCATTTCCAAGTAAAGAGGGCAACATATGAAGAAGAATGATTCACCTGATTCCAATGATTAAGCCACAATGGCATAAGCTAAGTAAAGAGCCAATAAATGTAAATAGAAGGATAACAAGGCTAGCACAAATATAATTGGTAGGGTTGGATAAAAGCCCAACTGAAAGATAGGTAGTTTGCACAATAACATCCACATTCATCCATAGAGATCACATATAAGAATAGGGTCCACATAATAGAATAGGAAGCACATACATAATAAGTTTCACATACCTTAGATTAAATACATTACCATCATATCCATCAAACAGATAGTATCACCATACCATTATATCCTAGTTATAAACATAACACAAGTATTAATATATGTAAAAACATAGAGCATAGGAAAAACCCTACTTTTACAAAACCACGATTTAGAGTTCAAAACCAAGTCCAAACGATTACTCATAATCTCCTTATTAAGAAAACATATTTTATTATATAAAACAGAGTTAAAATGAATTAATTATGTATTTTAAAACATTTACATACTAAAAATGCCATTCAAAGCAAACTTCGGAAAAGGAATCCAAATCATGACTCAAAAATCCTAAAATCAGATTCTACGTTAAAAATCCTTTCCATCGACTATTTATTCATATTTTTCTGATAAAGGATCGATTTACTATGAATTAAGTAAACCTGACCAATCAGAAATTAGGAAAACTATAGCGTGACATGTAATTAAATCAAAATGTAACTCGATGTCAATAATAGGGTAAAAGACTAAACTACCCTTCCATAATAAATCAAACCAAATAAAAATACGAGGGCATATCAGTCAATGTACAATTCCATTGCTTTGCCAACGAGAAACAAAAAGAGAGGGGGAAAGGACGAGATTGCCCCAGACCGAAACAGAGGCTCCATGGCCGGGGCATGGGTGCCTTGGTCATTGCCTGACCAGGCATCTTCCAGCCCAGGTCATGGTGCGAGCAGGGCAGCCTGGAGCTCGGCTCCATGGCGCCTCTTGCCATCAGGGCACGCAACTGGAATTGGAGACTTGGAACGAGTCCAACGGGACCAGGAGAAGCTGAAGAAATCCTTGCCACAGGGCGGGGACTCTTGCAACCACCATTAAGGCTGGTGAAGGTCGGGAAACAGGGGAAGGAAGCCGGAGGTGAAACCACACAAAAACGCCAGCACATCCAAAACCGAGGTCATGGTAAGCTTCGCGGAGTCAAGGCGAACCGAACGGAGGAGGAATTAAGGTCGGAGGAGCACCAGAACACTAAAAGACCAGGTGGCGGCGGAGAGCTTTCGGCTGCCTATAGGGTTGGGCAACTCGGGGCTTCGCGATGACAAACGAGACAGGGAAAGGGAAGATCTTGGGTCCAGGAAGGTTACCACGTGGGGAATTGGACCGGGGTGTCCAGAACTTCGAGCTATCCATGGCCATCATCGGAGAGGAGGACCGAGCAGGTCGAGCAGCTAGAGGGAACTTGCAGAGAAATTGGAAGAAGAGGAGAAACAAGGTTGGAGTGAGGGTGCTCTAGGGCCCCTTAAATAGGCGTAGGGGATGTCGTGGCTGTCTCTGTGATTCCATGGTGGAGAGGAGGAGGCGGCCCAGGTTGGGCGTTTCATGTACAGAGCGATAGAGACGATGAGCTAGGGCCCATTCAAACCGTCGTCGCGAGCCGAAGCCAAAGGGACAAGAATCGCGATAAAAGGTGAAGTAGGGAGGGAGAACGGATCCGGGGGAGTCAGCTGCCGTGAAACGGCTGTAGACCGCGCGGGCGAGAGGTTGGAGACGAGCTCCGCATCGTCTGATCAAGGTGGAGATCTAAACTGGGCCGTCGGATGGCTCCCAGGTGGAGGGGGCGCGTGACAGCCAAAAATAAACGGAACTATAACGTTATAATCGAATAAATGAATCCATTAAAGCACTACACTATACTAAAAGCTAATAAAATGCATTAGAGGGGTCAAATCAACTCCAAAAGCCACCAAAATTTAACCATAGGCTCGTAATAACATATAGAACGATTCTATATAATCACTTTCTCGTTTAAAGCATAATATAGCCATTAATAAATATATGGCTCATAAAAGAGCATAATAATATATTAAAATCAAGGAATTATATGAAGAGGATATTAATAAGAAACATGTGAGTAAATTCGACATATAAAACATATTAGGATACAAATAATCATTACTTAACAAAATAACATATTATTATGAATTAAAATCATATTTCGAGGAGAGAGAAACAATAAAGGTTAATATACACATATATGAATTCAAATACACATTAATAATAATATATTTATCCAAAAAGCTCCAAATAAATATAATCTACTCTATTATCCCATTAAGGACCAAATTACAACATTAACCCTAACTTATCACCTAATGTGGGTTATTTGTGCAAACATCCCTCAATTATCATGAAAGAGGGTAAATAGTGATTTCAACCTCAGATTGTGCTCAAATTGCACAAGGTGTACAAAAATGATCCAGAAGGATGTGAAATTTATGGAAAAGGTCCAGATGGACTAAAAGTCAAAGAAAAGCTCAAGAATGGGTAAATTGCAGGGAAGACCCTGGGATTCAGTATGTTACACCTAATTAGTTTACAAAAAGGTATAATCCTAATTATAACCAATTTTTGGAGTTTCATGTACCCAGCCCATTCATTGCACACATTTGTCCCATACACTACAGATTTATTTGACGGTTGGGTGTGTATCTCCCTTGCATGTACAGGTCACATTGGGACTTTGAATAGGTGTTTGCGATCATCTGCACCTTCAATCTGGTCTCCCTCCACTCCAGGCCTCTACGTGATGACATATCTCTAAAGTTGTCGCCACTTCTTTTAGAGCAGACCTATCCCAAACTTTATGGGACTCCTTGCCTTGAACACCCCAACAACCTCAAACTCAATGTAACTCTCATATTCTAGTGTCCAAATTAAGGGGAATACTTCCCATGATCTAAACTATATAAGAGAACCTATGAAAATAGTCCACAACCCATCTTACATAGATTTTTTTTGGAAATTATGGCCTTCCTCTTGACCACGTCCCCTCTCAATCTCTTTCTTTATGTGCACCTATAGGAGGTCTAGCATGATGGATGAAAGCCATTAAAAGCCTTGTCAATGATCACAATCAGCTCCTTATAACCTCACATCCATCTTCAGCCAACTATAGGCTCTCTACCGTGAGCAGTACTTCTGGAGCGTGGATGATGTGATAGTTTCTGCCAAGACTTCTAGGGCTCATCTTAGAGGCCATCATAGATCGACACCCTTCCAAGGGTATTTCCCACTAGCTTCACATGAAGAGCACAATTGATGCTCTGCTCCAGCTAGACGTAGAATTAGGTGAGGTGGGGCATATCCGTCTTTCGTGGGTCGCAAGACTGGACCCTGGTTTGGCAAAACAATGTAGTAGAGATGCTCATCTCATGCTACGTGAGTTTGAAGAAAGGGGATTTTGGCCCTATTTTTGGGCCTAGATAAGAAAAATGAAATTAAAGGTGAAGTTTAATTACTTAAAAGTTTGTAGCTAGTTCCTACTTTAAAAATTCACCGTAATCACCCACATTATCATAAAATTGTGGATAAATAATCGTTTGAAAGGTATTAAAATAAGGATTTTGATTTCATTAGTTCTAAACTCTAATTCAATCAGACTAGAACACACTTTTCCTGATGACCAAGGATTAGGGTTTCATGATATGATTTTAGTAAATTTTGATGGATATAATGTTAATTAGGAAACTTAGGACTGAATAAGATTAGAAAGACTAAGTTAGGACCTACTTTACTCCATGGGTAAATAGGTCATTCTACTATGCACATATATTTATGGATGATTTAAATGTTATGTATAAAGTAGAAATTGTGATTTCAACTTCAATGTTCTAAACCATGTTCACTATATCAACTACTTGAAGATTTTTATATTTAATGTCTTACGGTTTCCATGTTCATTAGGATGAGTGATCATGTTTAATGATTAATAAATTTAAATTCGTGGTTCAAGAGTGAGAAATCACATCATGTTAAAAATTCAAGTCCAAGATTATATACAAGTTCATGGTAATGTTAATGTTAATATAGTTGGAATTAAATCGATTTTTATATGCTCTGGGAATCATGGACCTCATGGGGTCGTTATGGGCTTTTACAACAAAATCATGTGCATTCGTGACAAATATGAGATTTCTTAGCATCAAGGGATTTCCTAATAATCATGTGCTCTTAAATGGGCATAATAGAAAGATGCATATATTTACCACTCAATTCTTCATAACGTTATGAAATGACTCAAGAATGTATTAAGTTAGTTCATGTCAAGTTTCCATTCATGTCAAGTATCGTTCTTTTGTTTATGCTATAAAGTGTTAGTACCATTTATTGATGTGTTGTTTTTCCCCTATGCATGGAAGGGGGTTGTGACGTCCCCAAGTATTGGGGCAAATAAGAACTAAGGAAGTAAAAGTCTAGGATTAGAAGACTTTCAAGTGCATCTGGGTGGGGTTCCATCTACCTTAGAGGATCCTAATATTTAGAATCTTTCATTTTATGTTTAAGTTATTCCAAGTTTAGATATTAGATCTTCGACTCGATAAAGAAGTCAATTGTAGTTTTATTTTTCAAAGGACTATATATGTATCTTTCTAAGACAATGTATGGTCATTTATTTATATATATGGAATGAGTATTGTAATGTGACACCACTATAGACTTACGCTTAAACTTATTTGAAGACTCTTGGATTTTGGTGTCAATTGATAGTTGTAATGTGTTGTTTCTTTCCAATAGGCAGAGGTTTAAAATAAGGTACTCTGTTGTATCCTACTTTATTTAATCCTTTTTAAGGGCCCTTATGCATATTCATAAAATGAGTAATTACAGAGGGTTAGTTGGCTGAGTACTCTTCTAGAGGTGGGAGCTCTTCTCCCTCATCCTCTTATACACTGATGATATTTTTATCTTCACTAAATGTCCCTCTCCCACTTCCATTTTCCCAAACTACTGCTGGTTATCATATTAATAAAATGAATTTAGGCTTTGGGTTTGATAATGGTGATGTGTTGGTGGATGGAAAATCCATAGTTCCTTGAGGTTCTTGAAATTTAAGGACACGTTTACTTATATAGGGGTCCCTATAGAAGAAAACAAGATGAAATCACTCCATTATATTCCGTCAGTGGATAAAGTTGAGGATAGGATGGACTCATCAAAAGGTAAAATACTATCATTTGTGGGGATGACCATGTTGACAAACACATATTGGCATCAATTACTCTCAACACTCTAGAAACATTAAAAATTCTCACCTCGATGATGAGGGATCTTGATAATATATTTATATACTTCTTGTGGTTCATGAGAAATGGTACTCCTAGAAGAACATGGGTTTATTGTTAGCGTGTGACTTAATCATTAGAAAACTTGGGGGAGGGTTTGGTCTTTAACTCTATATAGAGAATGCTAAAGGCTTATCTCATAGAGGAAAGTTAATGAGTACTCTTTGAAAACTTTAAGGTGGGCATGTTTTTGCAGGAAAAATATCATTAGCCAGATTTGTGATTGACAAATGTAGAAGAATAGTATTTTACTTAATAATAATCTTATTTAAGGTTTATGTGTTAGTAACTAGGATAATGTTACAATTAGGGGGTAGTTCTATAATTCTACCACCATAATAGATTTTAGTTTTGGAATTGGTTCTCTAGAATTTTCCTACAACTAGATGAGAGAAAGGAAGAGTCAAAAGTTTTACGGATTTAATGAATATTGGTAGAATAGAATAAAATATTACTTCACACTAAGTCATGGTTTATATATTTAAAATTTTCAAATTTTCTACTTGAGTAAATATTGATAAAATATGGATATAGGTTCAAATATATTTAATGGATATATAATCTACAAACAATGACAACTATAAAATATGGTACTTGATTAATAATTAACAATAATGCTCATCTAAATGATATTGAAAATCCCTAGATGTATAGGTGGATTGATATATGGTTTAAAAATAGGAAATAAATGTTAGCTTTGTATTCTTAACATTATAATTAGGCTACTTGACAAATTTCACTTTAGTTGGATGATATTGGTTGTATTAAATGGATTAGAAAGAAAAATAAAAATATACTATTAAAAGAGCTCAAATTTACAAAATGATCTAATAAAAATCCTTAAAAGTGGAAAATAATGGTGGAATCAAAATCTACAAAGCCTAATTAGTCTAAGTGTGAATTTAGATCTTGATTGAATAATGTAACTACTTTATTTTTAATTAGGAAGGAAAGAAGGAATAAATGTGTAATATGATAAATAGAATGATTGCCTTGGTTGATTTCATCAAGTCCCCATCTATCTTACTATCATGTGATATTTTTGTCTTGTTTGTCAATTTCAAGCTCCTTCTAGCATAGGGTTACTAATATGATGGGTAGAGTCTGATTTTCTACCTTGGTCTATATCAAGAAACTAGAATTGTTTCAACTTATTTCTTCTCTATCTCAAATATTCCTTCCTATTACCTAACCTTCTCCTAAATATTTTACCAAACAACTTGGGAGAGTCTATAGATTCAAATGAGCTATATTCAATCCACTTGGACATGTATTTAGTAAATGTCCATTCCTTTCTTTCTACTCTTCCTTGGCCATTTTTACATGTGCCTTTAGACCATGTCACAAAGCATGGAGTTTACCATGGGTTATATGAACATCATACATCCTCTTCACTCTCCTGATTTCTCCCATAAGACTCTCCTTCACCCCTTCAAACCCCACCTACCTTCCTTGACGTATTGGTTCAATGTAGATGTTTGAAGGTAAACTTGGTTCAATTACAATGACCAAAAGACTCCCTACCAACTACTAGACTGGGTAGTAGGACCTTGGCCGTGTGGATTAGCCTCCAAGCCAGTACCGAAATCTCTTGGGGTGGCATCATCAAGCATCCTGGGAGCACTGTTTGGTCAGGTAACCTTGAGTAGTGGTCCAACAGAAGATTCCTTCTGACCAATTTCACCTCAACTACCGATGAGTCCTCGTAGCCAATTTCTACCCTCCCTTTTTTTTTTAAATATGAACAAGATCAATGAATGATGCTTTCCGTATGTAACATCTATAATTTTTTGTTTCCTTTGCCTCTTTAATGTGTTTTTTATGCTTGTGTGCATGTTCAGTTGGCTTGACACCAATTTTCCTTGCATATGTCAATGTTGTTTTTCCTCTAGATAATACACATAGGATTCTTCTAGGAAATGTAGGATGCATGTGTTCCTTGAGCAACATAGTATTTTTCATAGAGAATCAATGTTTCACCCACAATGGTAGATGGTGAGGTTTTGGTTCTAAATTCCTCTCCAAAATTACCGTAGGAAGCCAACAATGCCCTTCTATTCAATGGAATCCATGTAGTAGGGAGCCAACAATGCCCTTCTACTCAATGGAATCCATGTAGTAGGGGGAAGATGACTATGTATGTTTTTCCCCGACTTGTGGTAGGGCTCTTTCCTTTCTTTGTCATGGGTAGAAATGAGAAGATAGCTCTCTTTAGAATCTATATTGATTTTGTCATGTGATTTTCGGTCCTCACAACATTACCATCATGCCTACTCAATGTAAGAAGATTTCATAACATGATAGAGGTTATGTTGTATTTTTGTGGCTATATCATTTTACAAAACCAGTATGTCAATTAATCTCTGAAAAATAATATTTAATTAACCACACATAAAAAATACAAAAAAATGTGTTCTAAAAGCTCTAAATTACAATTTGCTTGTTTGTCTAAGATGTATGATCCAAATTGATCAAAAACTAAAAGTCCATTCTAAGGGTTTAAATATTTAATGGAATTAAACCCTTACCTGATAAATAAATGATTTTTTGAACCCTGGCATGGACCTAGGGTTGTTACGTTGGACTTCTTAGATATGGATACAAGGTATGCGCATCCGCTCAATAAATTTGGGGATTATTAAAACTACAATATTGATTTCATATATGAGGATTTTGTTTCAATTATATTTATTCTTTGTCTAATTCTCACGACCTTTTGAAAATCCTCATATTTTTAAATGATATGCCTGATTGGTTATTAAAATTGTATCAATTAGTTTTGGTCTTCTTACCTAAATCTAGATTTTTGTATTGATATTATCATCCTCACTACTAGAATTGAAATGGTATTGACTAAACTAATACTTTCCCTCCCTACTGTGCTTGTCTTAAAAACTTATACTTGCCTTTCCTATTGTGCACAGATAAAAATTCTGTTTCACTTGTAGTATGAATGATAATGAGATGAATTAACTTTTATAAAATAATTTAGTAATTATTCAATTTTTAGCATATTTATTTGGATTAGATGATGTAATCGAATTGTTATGGGTTTTGAACATGATGAATTACCATTACTAGTCATTACAATTTTTTAATTAGAAATAAACATATGTACTTCAAAATTTGTGATGTTTGTCGATCTTACCATAATATGAGTAGTGTAAACTAAGTGGATATTGAAATTAACCCCAACTCTAAGATCCTCAAATTTAGTAAAGTTTGATTATGTGATTACAAATTCATTAATGATGTAATGAGACTCTATAAGAGATAATCAAAGTTAAATCATAATTTTGTAATTTGTGGTATGACCTTGATTGAATTGGGATGACAAATCTAAGTTCTAGACTTAGAGTAAGGCTTTAATTTGAGTATATCATCGAATAATGTGTACGTATCTTTATATGAGGCCTCAATTAATAAGCAATGCCCTAATTTTGTAATTAGAAATATTATTATGCTTTTAGACCCATTGGAAGGCCTAAGTATGAATCGTTGATCGTGGGATCCAACTTAGTCCACGTTAGACTATTTGGATGACAAATGGGTCCATTAAGATATATGCTAAAGAGATAGGAGTTTTTTGTATAAATGGGATTACAATAACACCATGAGTTGATTGGTAGATTGAGAATGAGATCATGACCAAGTGTCCAGAATACTCTAAGGTGATTAATGACCAAGCTAATTAAATGAGAATTATCTAGCCTCTATTGGGAATCCAAGTATTCAAATATTAAATAAAGGTAACTTGACCAAATTCTTGGGCCCACATGAAAAAAATAACTAGATATAGATATATCCAAGTTTTGAGATAATTACAAGATTATGTGTGACCCATATTGTTTATTTAAATAAATGATTTGATTGTAAGAAAATAACTTTTATCATTAGTATTATGACTTAGACTTGACAAAATCCAAGATAAATAGGTCAAAGATAATCCTAAATTTTGGTCTTAATCGGATAATCCTACCGACCTATAGGATTTTTTAAATTTTTATTACATTTTAATAAAATGAAGACAATGTCAATTGGTTTTGGATGTAATGTATTTATCAATGTCCCAATAACCCGAGACCCTGGAGCGTGACACATGATATTGCTACTAATCCTAGCCATCATCTAGTGATAGAACGATTCTTATATCATCCTTGTGACAACCTAGTTTTCTCTCTCATATATTATTCTCATTCTCTTTCTCAAAGATACCCATCTCACTCAATATAATTCTAATCATAATATTTGAGTGTTGATGACCGTATTTGATCATGTTGATGACTAATTTCATATTATGTAGCTCTAATTTTAGAAATTGAACTAAGTATTATGCTAGATCATAACACCAACTTGCAAGGTAAATTGAACCTAATAAATGTGATCACCTTGATCCCTAATGTACATCGTACGGTATGAATTTCAACTTTAAATCTAACGACGCAAAAATCACCTTGATCGGACTTTAGAATCAAAAGTTATGTTGAAGATGTGCCTTTTTACTTGAATTAATTGAGATTTTAACTCTTATTGGGCCCAAACTTTGGTCGCAACCCAGAATCCACCACCAACAAGGAGGGGCAAACCCTAACATGTTCCCCTTTCTTGGATGTTGGATCACAGATCAAATATTTGACGGTTGTGAGATCTTCACCTACCTTGGTCCGTACAGTTATGCCTACTACTATAGTAGTAGCTTTTGGGCACCCAATCACCTTATTTTTTGATGGTTGGGGTGGACTTGAGAAGTCCTTACAATTTATTTCATCACTCCAATCATTATCCCCTTTAATTCAACTATTTTTTGCTCCACGGCATGCCCCTTCTACTCTTCTTCTCCCCCTTCTTGCATTGGTGTCGTTAGTGCCACCATTGCTCTGAAGAGTTATGTGCCACCACTTTCAAGCTTGATTGGCCGCTTTTTGCCTCTCCCTTAGCCTCATCAGGTCGACACAACCTCTCTTGAAATATCTTCCCCCTCCATGGGCCTCCGTGCCTTGCTTTCTAATCCCTCCGTCTTGAAGCACCACACCCTCCTCTATGGCCTGGTAGGCTTCATGCACACAAATGTTGGATGAAGCTAGTAGCGCGCAGTGGGGACGAGCGGCTCTCTACCATGGGAAAGCAATCAAAGAAGACTGCTAGTGTTGTTCCACTAATGGAGTCAGAGGCAGGTGATGGACCCAGTTTTGGTGGCCACATGGGCGGCCAATTATCATGATAGGGTGTGTACGGTCGACGTTAAATCAACATATAAGGGATACAATCTTATAATAAATGAAATGTATCACTGCAAACACCCTTTATATATAGTTCTTGATGCAATTAAAAAAATATATAACTCCCTCACTCCTTGGAAAAATTAGACAAACCTATATATCAAATCAATCAGCGTGATGAGACCTACATGATGGGCTTTGTCTCTGATCCTAATTCCTTTTCTTGTTCCATGTGTTTTCCTAAAAGATGATATTTTATTAATGAAATTAATGCATGATTATGATGAAGTTTGGATCTATATTATACTTTTCCCTCCTAAGAATCAAATCAGTAACTCTTAACCATCCATGATACGACGATAATTCCCTAATCCCCTTTTGAATATGCTTGTTCTATATGTTCCTAAATGAACGAATGTGACTTAAAAAAATTCACAATTTTAATTTACACCTTATTATGCATGTTGGATGATTAAACTAGTCATTATGGAGTAATGGCACTTCTCTACAACCATATGTAGGGTTTTTATTAATATTTTTAGGGCATGTTACAATTTTTCCATTTTAAATACATTTTGGTGTTAGGTTTGCTTACTCCTAGATCAAGATCCTATTATTTTTCTTGTCCCTAAACTATTCACTTCATCTATATTATATGTTCATGCAACTTGGTAATTGTTGTGACTTGTAGAATTATTTAATTGACAATATATGTACATACATGTATTACATCAAGAAATGAGTGCTTCATCTTTTAACACTCTTTGATTTACTTTCTCATGAACATACCTATTCCCCCCCCTCTTTTTACCAAGAAAACCCTTATTTTGAGACTTCATAATTTAATTTCCTATCCACAACCTGACCCAGGTTTTAGGATTTTGCCTCCCCCATAGGTCCTTTTCCCATTCTTGGGTTGACCCACCCCAGGTCATGACACCAACCCTAAAAGTTGAATCGAGGGTTTCATATTTTCTCTTTTTATGTAACCATTGGTTTCTTATGTTTCTTTAAAACCCCTGACTTGAAACATGAAAGCCTTTCTCCAAAAACATGCATGG
The DNA here is from genome assembly GCA_963693085.1 of Alisma plantago-aquatica. Taxonomy (NCBI): domain Eukaryota; kingdom Viridiplantae; phylum Streptophyta; class Magnoliopsida; order Alismatales; family Alismataceae; genus Alisma; species Alisma plantago-aquatica. Next base: position 1,034,514,044 of record OY856409.1, read on the forward strand.
GAGATCGGGTCACTTAAACTCATTTGGATTTTTCTTACTCTTGTTTCCCTAATTAGGGTTCACATGGGTAGGGTTACTACATCACCCACACTACTCCCATTTCCTAAGATTTGGGTTTAAGGTTTGGGTTAGGGACTACCCCTACACCTTAAGATTTTATGATTCCCTTGACCCAGTAAGGGTTTTCCTAAACCAACCCTAGCTCTTTACCCTTGCAAGGAAAAACCCACAAGACATTCTTCTTCACTTTATCATTATTTCCAAATTACATGTACATTAATTGGTGGAGGATGCCTTAATCCTACTTGTAATGAACTCACTTTTTAGCATCCCCCAATTGTGGAAAGACCCAAGAAGTTGAGATCCATTACCTAAAGTTCTCAAGGATCCTGATATAAACAAATAACAAATAATAGTAAATAATTTCCTAATTTAAATATTGTTTACAGGAAGCTCCTCTAAGGAGTTCCAAGAATTTCTATCTTCAGAATTGTACATATGAGAAGAAGTATCTAGTTAATCCTCCTTTACTTATCTTTAATGTCTCCAGGTAATTTGATATGTTCATCATATCTTGATATCTTCATACTTAGCATGTACCTAAAATGTCGTGAAACAAAAATTCGGCTCAGTGTATTACTATATTGTATATGTGGGGTGCATGCAAAAGTTTGCAAGTAAAATAACAACATATAACCAATCAATAACTTGCAAATAAGAACTATAATTTTCTTTTCATAACCTTTCTTTATGTGATACTCATAGTGGCATTATGACTAAAAAATAAATAAACACTCACCAGTTTATTTAGCAAATCTTTGAGAAATCTTTGGCAAGCACCGAAAAACTATTGTGGGTAGTCATAATCATAACCACATATATCAATGGTGAACCATGCAGATCATGCAGTATATACTTCAAGTATATTCGATCAACCAATTAATAGATCCAAGAAACTCAACAATTAATCTACATATATGTATATCCTAAAGTGTCACCATTATGTTATTCATATTAAACTTTACTCGAGTCCCAATCTATGGTTTAGGGTCATGCTCGGGTTTGGTTGAGGAATAAGGGTGCAAACCCTAATTCCCACACATATTGATCATTAGGTGAATCCCTAGTTACTAGATCCAACATATCCTTTCATTACGATCACTTATAACCAATCATGTTCATTAACAACATTACAAGATATGATCTTTAACCCTAATTCTACATATGTGTGATTATTCACATTAGATGCCCTAATCATCATCATTATTATCATGATCATTTTAAATTATCATTATATCCCACATTATTGGTTTACAACTCAAAGATTCATATTTAACATGATTAACAACTTATTCATCAAAAACTAGGTTTTTTATGCATTAATCACCACTTTAACACATATTAGTACTACTTTTGGAATATGAAGCATAATTAAGTTTCAACTATATTTTATTTGTGATCCTCTCATTTTTCTGACCAGTTTTTAGATAATAATCATCTCAATCCGAGTTTATAATTAGTTACAAAATTCTCAAGCTAAACCTTTATTGGCCAAAAATATGCAGCCACATCAGTGAAACTTCCTCATTTATATTAGCTATAGACCAGACTTAGAGTTAGGTGGAAAGGTGACCATGCCCCTGGCACTGTGTACCCCGGAATCACACACTCAAGAACATTTTGATCAAAAAGGCCAAAGGCCTTCTTCTTTCTCATGATGCAACAAAGACAAGACCTAGAGGGGTCGATCTCAGATATGACTTTCTCCTCCAGGCCACCCAAGGGCCAAACAAGGCCTCCCATGCCTCCTCCAGCCCATCCCAGACTTGGGAAGTCCATGGGCATGATACCCAACAGTCAAGGGACATGTGAACGTACCAGTCTCCTAGAATAATTAGACATAATGGAGGGAATGATTATTTACTTGAAGGTGTTTCTCATGGTTCCCAGATTTGAATCGTCATCCAAAGCTCACAAGCTCCTTTCTCAAATCCATTGGTGCTTCCTACTTGTGTACAGGTTGCTGGAGAGGAGGGTGATGATGTTGGTTAGTCTAGGTATTATGATCGGATGATTGAGGGTGTTTGACAGAGCGTAGTCTGCCACTTGTTTCTCTCAGTTTGTGTCATCCTTCCTTCACCTCCACCCGCCTCTCTATGACCATGATCCTACCAACACCTTCTAGGGCATCTTCCAAACACCCACGCTAGCCTAGGGTTATAGGTGTATACTAGAGTATTAGCAAGACCATCCCAAGTTTTTCCTATAAAAAGATAGGGATGGAAGGAGATTTTAGATGAAGGCATTGTTGTCCTTTAAAATCTCTAGGCAAAACCCTAAAGGAGGAAGGTGAGGAATAAGACAATGAAGAAGAATGGGAATGAGGTGTCCCGTGAGAGGGATGATAGCCGAACCCTTATATACAAGGCTTACAGAAACCTTCCCTCTGGTCTTGCCTCTTTGGGTTTTGCTTTCTTTTTCTAATCCGTAGACATTTGCCAATTCCTTCCACTTTTCCATCACAATACTAGTAATGTTAATGTGTTATTTAATTAAGGAAAGGGATCTAGACATGATGTCCACAAGACACTACCACTCCTCACCACTCTCTCTATCTTTAATATATTTCCTAAATAAACCATCCATAATAATTGGTTGATACACTAAAAGCCATTAACAAAAGCATGCAAGAAGGTGACACTTTATTGGATAACTTGATTATTAAAAATTCTTTATGACTTGTGATCTAGATCATTCTTTGTCTCCTCTTAATTCAATTATTCCTATTTCTAGGAAACTCACTAATATTCATTCCAAGTTGTATTGATTAGGATCTAATGGGATATCTTTCCCATATAAAACTTGCTCCTTTTAAACATTATTGAAAACAACATCATTATCCATGGTATATCCCTTCCCTCCTAATTTCTAGAATTATCTTATTTCCATTATTATATTCAATTATACCAAAGGTTAGGTTAAGATAATACTAATTTATGTCTCAAAATATGTGTTTCCAAACTGGCTAGATAATTATTCTTTTAATTATCCAAAATACCATGTACCTTATTTTCTTTTGGAAGCTTGACAATTATCTTATATTTCATTTATCATAACAAAATGCCATCATTATTTTTTCATGTATGAATTCCTTTCATTTTGTTCCACAAGGATTTATTTGCAAAGCAACTAATTTCTTGGGGGTCAACCCATGTTATTCCATCAAAATACAATTAAGTAATTACTTATCAATTCATGCCTTATATTTATATAATTCAATTTCACCAAAATAGAGGATATTACATTCACCCCTCCTTTAAAGGAACTTTGGCCCCAAAGTTCAAACCTAGTAAGCTTAAGGTGAATGATAATTCATCTTAGTCTCAAACCTTACGGTTAGCAACCCTACTTAGCATCTTTTATTGATATGCAAATTCCCATATTATTACTAAGATTGGCACTTGAGTTCGATTTAGGGTATATCTACATCCTTAGTATTTACATTATATCATCTCTTGGTGATTACATTTTTCATTTGAATTTCCTTTGTCATTTTTTGATTACCTTTTCACCTAGGTTTCCAACCTATCATTTATTTATTTTTCACATAAGAGTGAGGAAACACCTGAAGCCCTAGGCCGTTCATTAAGCTCAACTTAAGGTATTCATTCTAATATGTCAATTTTAAGCATAATATGTGTTTACCCGATATCCCTCCCTCATAACAGGATGAAATAAGCATTTGACAACATCCCAAAAATAAAGTTCATCCCATTCCAAGAGAAGAGATGGTGTACACACATATTATCCTAAAATTTCATAATTTAGGTTGAATAATTCTCAACATGACTCTAAACCATACATACTTTTTAATTTTCAATATTCTTATATATTATGAAGTCAAATACCTTTTTCATTCTTGAGTTTGTGCACAACTCCTCTTAACATTTCATTATTACAGGACTTCTTGTATCTTTTATATTTACACCTCATGTCTCATTAGCCTTAGTGATTTCCTCAAGGTCTCTAGGTGTACATGTACTTTTTGAGTGATCCCATCCTTATGCATCTAGGGAGTAACTCTCACATTCACCCCTTGGTCTTCATGAACCCATGAAGGTGGCCAATCTCCTTATTCATGGGCCTCAACTAAACATAGTAGTTACCTCCCGACCTATGGTCTTATGCATTTAGGGTTTTTGCATGGTTGGGGATGAGATGTCCGCAAAGCAAGTGAAGGACAAAAAGGAAAATCAAGACTAGGAGATTCTCAAGATTTGCCTGAAGGGGTGCCTTTTACCAAGTCAATCCAGAGGTTTAGATATAATTCATGTTATGTTCAATCATAGTATCAACTAGATCAGATTTGATAGATGAACATTATGTAATCAATAACTATGTATGAATCAATTTTAAATTAATGCAATGTTTCATTTACTTTAATTGCATGATTAGAATATTGTGACACCCACATTGAGTAAAATGCTTCTGCTCATGTGACATGGAAAATAGGGTGTTACAAAGATGATGATGGAGGTCCTTCCCTGCACGATTTAGTAGCTACAAGGGTATATGAGTCGAGATGCCCCATCATCATTCTAAGGTTTGATGCAGAAAACTTTGAACTGAAGCCAGCTGTCATTGCCATGATTCAAAATAAGTGTTTGGAGGAAATTCTATAGATGAAAACATGTACCATCATATTGACTCCTACAAAAATACATGTGACACCGTAATGATGAGGGGAGTGTCACAAGAGGTAATAATTGTAAAGGGTTAAATTTCTCCTTGAGAGACAAAGCCCTGTCATGGTACCTTTCTTTACCCGATAAGAACATTAATGGTCAGGGACCCTTAGCTAACACTTTTGTCATCAAGTTCTACCCAATGGATAAGACCCTCAAGAACATGAAAAAGATAAATGGATTCATGCAGAAGCCCGTAGAAAACATGTATGAGACATGGGAATGATTTCAGGAGTACCAAAGAGATTGCCCACATCATAATTATGATAAGGGCCACCTAGTCACAACTTTCTATAACGGTCTTACATCTCTGATAAGTTGTTGAAAGCTACTATAGGAAGTGACTTCCTAGGAAAAAACCAAAGAAGACTATGAGGATTATTGACAACATAGTTGCTCTGTAGGAAAGCCTAGATTTTGATATGGAGACAGAGGCTCAGTAAAGAAGACGATGTCTGAAGGACCTTCTGTTGAATCGAAGGCCTTAGAAACTATCATTGTCGAGATCTAGAAGATAGCCATTGATGTCAGTCAACTGAAGGACTCTGGAAGAAAAGGCAAGAAACGTGTGGAGAGAGTCATGAAGTGTGTTAAGTGTGGCAAAGTAGGTCATGGAGTTGATAATTGCATATACACTCAACCTGAGGAGGAAGCGAGGAGGATGAATAAATAGAGAATCTTTCCTATGTTAATTTTAAGAGGCTGGATCACCCTGGTTTCAATTATGGAAACAAAGATGTTGCAGAAAACTCCCACTAGCTAATTGGTTTGTCAAAAATGCTGTCAGGATTTGGGAGAGGAGGGGAAAATCACATTCATCACAACCACCAACTACCAAAAAAATTGAAATAACTACCAAATCTAAGGGCAAGGTTAAAGTCAAAACAAAATTCAAATTGGAAAAATCAAAGGCCAAGCTAAGAGCAGAAACCATCCGGACATGATGTCTTAATTGTTTGAATATGTAAAAAGGCAAGCTTCAGTGAATGACCAATTAACTCACCAGTGTGACATGATGTTTCAATTGTTTGAATATACAAAAAGGCAAGCTTTAATGAATGACCAATTAACTCAAAGTGCTATCACCAATTCAGGTGTCTTGACCTTAACACATACCCAAATGGCTGATTTGCAGACACACCAAAGACAAGTTGACCAACAGTTGGCACAATTGTCTGAACTTATAAAGGATCCTCAAGGAAAGATCCCATATAATATAGAGACTGTGAAGATGGCAATTCTTCTTTCTAGAAGAAATCTAGAAGATTCTAACGATAAAAATACCCCTGAGAAAGACCAAATTCAAAGTCACAACATGATCTAATTATGGTAGAGGAAGTGCTTGAGGAGGAAGAGTCGACTAAGAAGGACAAGCTTAAAGAAAAATGCAAGGGAAAGAAGTATGCCAAAGAAAAGAAATCAGACCCGATCAAAGAAGTTTTTGCTAATAAGGGTCCTTATTCACCAAGGGTCCCTTTCCCTTATAAACTAATTAAGGCTCGTCTAAAGAAGAGATATGAGAAGTTCATGTAGGATGTGAAGAAGTTGCACCTAGATGTTGTGTTTCTAGATGCTATTGAAGAAATGCCCATGTATGCCAAATTCTTCAAGGATCCAATCATGAAAAGGAGAAGATTAGATCACGTAAAGATAGTGTAACTTGCCAAAATGTATAGCACCTTTGTTCAAGCTAAGATGCCAATGAAAAAGAAAGATCATGGGGAATTTACTATACCCCCCAACGTTCGATATAAAGAAGTTAGGAAAGGACGCACATATCTTAGAGAAAGCATCGGTTTGATGCCTTTCACTTTAGCTCAAAGGCTTAGACTCACCGACATGGTGAAAAATAGAATGAGAATCCAACTAGAAGATCACACTTTCACATAACTGGTGGGGATCATGAAAAATGTTCACATTCATGTTGGGCAATTCTTTATTCCTTGCGACATTGTAGTGATCGATATAGTTGAGGGCCCAATGTGCCTTGTGATCTTTGCAAAACCTTTCCTCACCACTGGTAGAGCACTAATCGATGTTGCAGAGGGCATAATTACTTTTGGTTGAAAATGATCACATCGATTTTCGCATCCAAGATGCTATGAGGGGACTCTATCTATTTGAATCGGCCTACTTCATGGATAGATACACCCAGTATTGTGAAGAAGTACAAGAAGACAATGATATTGTGATCTGCTCATGCGAGCTCTTAACAACCCCGACCCCAATATCAAGAACCCCAAGTAGTTGAAATTCTTGAGTATTTAAACCAATCAGAAGAGGAATGTAGTGATGATGAAGAGGAGACAATTGAGATGGTAAAGTATGCATCCTTTTAATAGATGCCATAAGAAATGGGAGCGCCTAAGCGTAAGCCTAAGTTGAAGAAACTCCCTGAGGGATTGAAGTATGAATTTCTAGATGATGAGGAAATATATTCAGTCATTATAAATTCCATCTTGACAGAAGATCAAGAAGAGAAGTTGATAAATGAACTCAAGTTGAATAGAAAAGTGATAGGATACTTAGTTGAAGATATCAAAGGTCTAATACCATCTCTATGCATGCACCATATAAACTTGGAGGAAACATCTAAGACACTAGTTCAATCGCAAAGGAAGCTGAACCAAATGCCGAAGGAGGTTGTGAAAAAGGAGGTAATAAAGTTATGGGATGTTAGGATCATATATCCTATTAGTGATAGTAATTGGGTTAGCCTGATTGATGTTGAACAAATAAAGAAGGTATAACAATAATTAAAGGATAAAGTGGAGACAAGGTTGCCACCCAAACGGTGATCGGATGGAGAATATGCATAGACTACATGAAATTGAATGTTGCCGCAAGGAATTCCCATTATCCTTTATTGATTAGGTTCTGGAGAGATTGGTACATCACTCATATTTCTTCTTCCTGGATGGGTAATCAAGATTCTATCAAGTGCCAATTCACCATGATGATCAGGAGAGGACTACTTTCACATCTATTTATGGCACTTACGCTATGGCACTTCAGCTTTCTGGAGAATGTCGTTCGGATTATGAAATGCACCTACCACTTTTTAGAGATGCATGATTTCTATGTTCTTAGATTTCTTAGAGGACATAATGGAAGTCTTCATGGATGACCTTTTGTATATAGTGCCAATTTCGACCAGTGTCTCATGAACCTATCCAACATCTTGTAGAGATGTGAGTAAAAATAATTAATTCTGAATTGGGAAAAGTGCCACTTCATCGTATGTGAGGGTATTGTTTTGGGACATAAGAAATATAAAAAAGGAATCAAACTTGACCTTAGCAAGATTGATGCAATATCAAAGCTCCTGCCTCCTAAATTAGTGACCAGAGTGAGAAGTTTCCAAGTATAGTCGGGTACTGCAGGCAGTTTATTAAGGATTTTTCGAAAATTGCAAAACCTATATCAAATCTACTAGTAAAGGATGTTGAGTTTAACTTCACTGAAAAGTGACTTGAAGCTTTCAACACTTTGAAGGATGCTTTGACAACAACTCCAATCTTGTAAGATCCACATTAGGGGTTGTCATTTGAAATTGTGTGATGCCAACGATTATGCCATTGGTGTTGTTCCAGGGCAAAGGAAAGACAAGAAACATCATGTGATATACTACATTAGCAACACTCTAGATGATGCTCAGGTCAACTACACAACAACTGAGAAGAAAATGTTAGTGATAATGTCACCTTTGATAAGTTCAAATCCTATTCAATAGGAGCAAAGGTCAAGGTGTGTATGAACCGCGGTGCCATTAACTATCTAATGCAGAAGAATGAAACCAAACTCATATTTTTAATGTGGGCTTTGCTACTACAATAATTTGATCATGAAATTATTGATAAAAAGGGGATAGAAAATGTGGTTATTGGCCACTTGTAAATGATATTTATTACTAAATAAAACATGTTTCTGGTTAACGACAACTATGTTGATGAGGCTTGGATGATGGCTAAGTCCATTGAACCTAACCTACCCAAGTTCGTTGATATATGTAACTATTTAGCATGCCAACAATTTTTGTCCGACATTACTTACAACTAGAAGAAAAATTTATTTTTGGATCTAAAGAATAACTATTGGGATGACCCACTTTTATTCAAAAGATGTGCGGACAACCTGTACTGAAGGTGCATTCCAAAAGAAGAAGTTCCCCAGATCCTTTGAGAATGCCATTTTGCATCTTCTGGGGGACATCTAGGAGGAGGAAGGATGACAACAAAATTCCTACAGTCAGGATTTTATTGACCCACCCTATTCGGGGATGTTCAAGCATATGTTAAGCATGTGATGAATGCCAACAAATGGGAAACATTTCAAAGAGGAATGAAATGCCAATGTCTGGTCAAATAGAGGTGGAAATTTTTTATGTATGGGGAATTGACTATATGGGATTTTTTCCATCTTCCAAGGGAAACCAATTTATTCTTATTATTTTTTGTTACATCTATAAATGGGTGGAGGCTGTTGCAACCCCTTCCTGTGACTCCAAAATAGTAAATAAACTATTTGAGAAGACCATATTTCTAGATTTGGTGTCCAATGCATTGTCGTAAGTGATAAAGGATCCCACTTTGGAGAGAGACAGTTTAAAGCTTTAGTGAAGAAATATGGAGTAAGGCACAAGGTGGCAACACCCTACCACTCACAAACGTGAAGATAAGTAGAACTATCAAACTAAAAAATCAAGTAAATCTCAGATAAAATAGTCAATCACACTCAGAAGGACCGGTCTATAAAGATTGATGATGCTTTATGGCCTTACAAAACTACTTATAAGACTCTGATAGGGACTACACCCTACCGGCTTATCTATGGGAATCATGTCATCTGCCAGTTCAACTAGAGAGGAAAGCATTCCGGGCTATCAAGTTTCTGAATATAAACCTAGACCAAGCATGGAAGAAGATATTTTTGTAGTTGCAAGAGTTATAAGAGTTAAGGTTGCATGCCTGTAAAAACGCCCACATTTACAAGAAGAGAGCCAACCTGTGGCATGATGCCCACCTAAAAAGCAAGGATGTGTGTCAGGATTATAAGGTCCTCTTGTATAATTGTAGTATTAGGCTGTTTGTCGATAAGCTCAGGTCCATGTGGTCTGACCCCTTTACAATTGTGAATATATACCCATCTGGAATGATAGAAATTACTAGTGATAAAAAAGAAAGGTACATTCAAAGTGAATGGTCACATGGTAAAGAGGTACTATGAGGATGAAGCTTTTGTGAGGAGATGGAACTTCGATTAGAGGAACCTCAACCTGCACCAATCAAAGAAACTTAAAAAGGAAAAGCAAGAGAGTCGATTTAAGGACTATGAATTAGTGCTTCTTGGGGGGGAACCCAAGGACTTATCATACTTTCTTTAATTTTCAAGTCTCCACTCTTCTATTATTGGACACTCAATAATTTTTAATTCCTAGTTGAAATTTTTCTTCAAATTTTACTATATTTAAAACTTGCCAATCTTGTTGTAACTCTTATCTTAGCTTTTAAGAAATATCCTCTTTATTTAGTAAATTTTTAGTATACATAGAATAAAGCTTAAATGCCCTCTTGGAAATTTGTTGATCTTTTAAGCCTCAAGTTCTCAAACACCTTTCTTTATTTTCCTCTTCCAATCTCCAAGTGCATAGATAGTAACCACGACAAAATGGATGCGTGCATATTAGAAATATTCATGTAACATCCCTGACCTGGGTTATGCCTTGACCCTGGGTGTTTTGTTTTAAAAGATAATTATATGTTTGATTTTATCTTTTGAAAAGTAATTAAGGCTCAAGAGGAACTTATGTTTCAATTTTAGTCCTTTTTGAACAATGTTGAAATAATGTTTTACTTGTTTTGGACTAAAGTGCAAACTACCCAAGTTGAGGAGTTAAATTGCAAATGTTGCATGATAATATGTTCCTCATGTGTTGAAGCATCATGAGAATGAAGATGATGCAGAGGTATGGCTTGTGGTAGCCTGAGTACCAAGAAAGAGTTGATAAAGTAATGTTTGTGCATTAAAACCTAGTTTTGGTGTAATGTGCAATTTATCCAAAACATAGGGTTCAATATACAAATTACCATTTCAAAATAGTCCCTAATGTTTCTTGTCATCATGTAGAGCAAACAAAATGAGAGGGGCATCTCATTTGTATCTCTTTGGAGGAGAGAGAATCTTGATATTAAAATAATCAAGATTTAAGCATAATTGGAACTTTACTTCAATTTAATGCAAAAATAATTATATTAATTAAATACCCCTTCAACCAAAAGGTGAGGGATGAGTTTGCAAGAGAATTTACGACCATGTTCCTTGCAAATGCACGAAAATATCTAAAGGAAGTGGATAACTCACTCACCTTATTATAAGAAAAAGAAATATCCACTCACTTATAAAATGATTTAAGGTGCTTAATTTGCTTTTCTTTAAATCATGGATAATTGAGAGGAATAAGAGGCAAGGAAGATAGACTCATATCTAAGGAAGAGAAGGGGGAAAATGGCAAGGATATGGAGGAGTTATCCCCTACTTTCTCTCTCTTGAAATGAATTTAATAAAAATGAATATAAGCTCATTTATCCATAGCTTGAAAGGGGGATTTCGAACCCACTTTCACTTCTTACTTGAAAAAATGACCAAGGGAGCTTGGAGCAATAGGAGGACGACACCCAACCTATTGGTAAGCTTCTTGACCTTCGTTTACCTTGATTCCATGGTGGAAATCGAAAATCAATGCATGATTTCTTCATATCCCGATCCCGTCTTCAATTCTAACCATTCCTTTTCACTCAAAGCTTGAGGACGAGCCTTGGGATGGTGAAAGGAGTTGCATCCACCATTTTTGATGTGAACTTGGATCTTTGAATCTCAATTGGAGGTGGGTTTTATAACTTGAACCCTTAATATTGTTATTGCATTCAATTCCTTATCAATTGTTGATCCTTTCTTCATTCTCAAAATTTTATTTGGTTGATTGATGCAATCACCATGAAAATTACATAAAGTTTCTTGGGTTTAGATATTAATGATGATGACATCATCATAATCACACACCTCCCCAAATATCTAATGCAAACAGTTTCAACATATGGTCTAATCGGTTTCACCAAATCGTTTGGTGACCAAACGGTTTGCAAACCGTTTGGAGGTTTGGATTCCAAGACCTTTTGGAACAGTTGACCATTTGGATGGGTTGACTGTTTGAGTTCAGGACACTAGTACATGTTGGATGATGATCCAATGGATCCAATTGATTAATTCAATGTATGGACAATCCTCCAATTAGAAACCCTAATCGGGTTAAGTGATGAAATTTCAATTGATTGATTTAAATGTTGGGTTGATTAACCCAAACGGTCTCAAACCAGTCTCAAGACCATTTGGAGGTCAACCAAGACCATTTGGAGGATTAGGGTTGAGTATGGTTGAGTAGTTGAAGGACCAGAGATGGTAAATTGAAATGCAATCAATTGTTCAATTGGTGATCAACCTAATGAGCTAAACCCTAATTGAATTTCACAATTTCAATGATGGATGGGGCAAATGGTCTCAAGACCGTTTGGAGGTCATCCAAATGACCTCAAGACCGTTTGAGGTTAGGTCATATCATGGTTTGATGATGATCCAATGATTTCAATTGAATTAGTTCCACAATGTCAACCATTGATGTTTCCTCGATTTCAATACCCTAATTGTTGGTGTATTGATTATAAACCCTAGTTCAATTGGGTTCAAAACCCTAATTGAAGGTCCAATTGAAGGGTGATTCAATGGTTCAATTGAAGAATAAATCAGTGTTTCAATTGATAGATGGTTTAATGATTGAAATCCTGAATTGATAAAGTGATGGAATACCTTTTTGGTCCATTCAATTTTGAGAGAGTTTGGACCAAATGGTCTTAAGACCGTTTGAGTCCAAATAGTCTCAAGACCATTTGGGATCAAACAGTCTCAAGACCATTTGAGTCCAAACGGTATCAAACTGTTTGGAGACCCAAGTCCATTCGGTTTCAAACCGTTTGGAGCATTAATGGTCAAGAACATTTGGATGTTTCAATGTGGTTAAGTCAATTAGAAACCCACGGTGATGAAAGATAAAATGACCCTATGGTGGTCACTGATTTATCTCAAAGATAATCACTAGGGTTTACCTTTAAGGTACCAAGTGGTTGGTAACCCTAGATGAGTTAATCCTTGAAGCTTAGATAAGCAATATTTCAATACACCATATTAACCCTAATCTAGGGTAGGGATGTAACCCTAGTTGAGAGTGATTCCATGAGAAACCCTATTTGAGGGTGATTCCATGAGAAACCCTAGTTGAGGGTGATTCCATGAGAAACCCTAGTTGAGTGTGATTCCATGAGAAACCCTAGTTGAGGGTGATTCCATGAGAAACCCTAGTTGAGGGTGATTCCATGAGAAACCCTAGTTGAGGGTGATTCCATGAGAAACCCTAATTGAGGGTGATGTCATGTGAAACCCTATGCAATGATATGATGAGGAGCCCTAATACAGGGTGAAGGTATGTGAAACTCTAATTTTGAGTTATAATACATGAAGCCCTAATATGATGATAAACCAAAACCCTAATTACTAGGTAATGGTATGAAAGAGCCCTAATGCTAAAATAGTGAGTAATGCCTTATAAAGGTGAAATATCCCAAATGGTTGATTATAGTCAACTTTATAGTAAGCAATGCAGTAACCTAAAATGATTCCATATCATTGAAGATAGTTGTACCATTCTTGTGTGTGAACTATGCACTTCATGGTAAAAGTGATAGGTTAGTGGATGGAAGTATTAAGATGGGAAATACCTTAATATAATATAAGTTGATAACTCAATTAAATGGAAGTGCTGAGGAAAGTGATACATCAAGATATGACAGATATCACTTTTAGCATTCCAGGGTTGATATACCCTGATGCACCTCAAATCCAATATACTTGGACAAGAAGCACATGAAGTGTGTTATGTAATTGTTACAATGAAATGTAATGAGTTTGATATACTTTATTAAGTATAGGCTAATATACCTTGAGTATGGGGTTAAGACAAACTAATGAGTATGATGTAATCATACCATGATGAGGATGAGAAATAAACTCATACCTTGTATTGATAATCATTTAATGATAAATGTTAAGAGTAATAAACATGATCGTATACTCGAGATGTTCAATGGCCTTGTGAGCCATATGGTTAGTTGTTGCCTAGTGATAAGTGACAAGATGTTTAATGGCCTTGTGAGCCATATGGTTAGATGTTGCCTAGTGAGAGGTGACAAGATGCTTCATGGGACTTATGAGCCATGAGAACAATGGTGGCATAGTGAGAGGCACCAAGATGATTATAAAAGTTTACTATAAGAAATGATAATAATAAACTTAATAAAAGGAATAATTGTATTTAATAAGGAATATGAACAACTATGAAGGCTAACCTCAGGGTTCAGAGCCTAGAGAAGGATGTGATGATCTATGATGAGTTAAAGGAATTTATATTCCATGATCTGTGTAATCAAGATTGGTTAAAGTCCAATACCTGGCAGAGGTGTAATACATGTATTCAGGATTGGTTAAAGTCCAATGTCTGGCTGTGAAATTAGGATTGGTTAGAGTCTAATATCTGGCTGTGTAATCAGGATTGGTTAAAGTCCAATACCTGGCAGAGGTGTAATACCTGTAATCAAGATTGGTTAAAGTCCAATGTCTGGCTATAAAATCAGGATTGGTTAGAGTCCAATGCCTGGCGGTGTAATCAGGTTTGGAAGAGTCCAATACCTAGCAGAGGCATGAAGCCTGTAATCAGGGTTGGTTAAAGTCCAATGCCTGGCTTTGAAATTAGGATTTGGTTAAAGTTTAATGTCTGGATGTGAAATCAGGATTGTTTAAAATCCAATGCCTGGCTGTGTAATTAGGATTGGTTAAAGTCCAATGCCTGGCTGTGAAATCAAGATTGGTAGTGTCCAATGCCTGGCGGTGTAATCAGGTTTGGAAGAGTCTAATACCTGGCAGAGGCTTAATGCATGTAATGATGACACAGGATTGGGAATAACCCAATATCTTTATTAATGATATATGAAAAAATGGTAGATATAATCCCATAACTGGTTAGCAGATTGGCTAAGGCCAATAGATTGAAACAAGAATGTCTTATGGGTGACATATCAAGAGAATGAGTGTCACAAGAGAAGTTTGACATAATGGCATAATGTGATGGGTAAATGATATGCATGTTCTTCGTATTCCTTATAAAAAGAATAGATGATATATTGTTTTATCATAAATAGTTGCAATGCTTTAAAAGATGAGAATGTTTTAAACTGCTTATCCTCTACCCAATTTTATGCTATTAATCTACAATAATAATGTTTTTGGCGGAGAGTTATATCTCCCGTTGGGGAAATTACAATTGTCTCACCCCTGTGGGATCCAACATTCTTTTAGGTGGACAAGAACAGAGGAGAGTGAGAACATCTTGCAGAGGAGGAACTTCAGCAGCAGCAGGGACAGCAGTGACAGCTCATGTTGAGTGTAATGTCTGTCGTGTCTTCTAGATAGAAGTCCTATGTGTCGTCTATGTACTCTCAGGTCCTCGAAGTTAATAGTTAGTGCTTTTAATAAATTGTTTTGAGATTATGGCTTGATGCCGCGAGGTTCTTATACTATATGTGTTTAGTTTTTAACAAAATAGTTAATGTTGTAAACCTCGAGAAGAAATGATACAAGATATGTACTTATAAACCAGGTTGTAATTGTAATACATTGGTTCTTGTTGAAAGAGTTTTCCTATTATTGGATCTCTTTGAAAATGGTTTTAATTTTTAGTGATTTTCAGTAATCCACTGTTAGTAATCGCTTTCACTTAAGCTAATTATGTTTTTGTGAGTTGTTCGCCACAATTTAGTGGTATCAGAGCTCTAGGTTCGCTGAGTCTACAGAGACATAGGACTAAGGTATCGATTTGGTTCTAAGTATACCCAGTGTATCTTATAGTGCCTTCTGCTTATGCATAAGAAGATTTATAACTCAAAGATGTCTGGAGGACATGAGGAATACGTTGCCGAGAGAAATGTTGTTGCACCAGTAAAAGGTGTCAGGGATCAGGCAAGAGAAGAAACAATGCCTGAGAATCCCCATGTTGATGAAGTCATGATGAGAAACCCAACTTTTTCTACACTTTTTGGGCAATGCATCACTACAATGATGCATATGACAGACCAGATGCCAGCACCGGCACCTAGGACACCAACTCCCAATGAGGGATATGGGTCTGGTAAGACCTTTGAATGACTATGTTATGTAGGAGCCATAGAATATGCTGGGACATCTGACCCAGCAGATGCTAATCTCTGGCTCACTGAGTTAGAAAAGGCTTTTAAGATCCTTAGTATCCTGGATGCTGACAAAGTTAATCATGTTGTGTACCTTTTGAAGGGTAGTGTTGGACATTGGTGGGCTATAGAAGAAATAAAAAGGAATGATGAAGAGGTTGTATGGGAGAAATTTCATCGAGAATTCGTCAATAAGTATTTTCCAAAGACTTATTTAGATGAAAAGATCTCACAATTTGAGAAGATACAATAGGGAGCCATGTCAATAAGTGAATATGAGGTTAAGTTCATGGAACTTTTGTGATTTTGTCCTCAGATGGCTGCTACTGAGGAGGAAAAGATTCGACGTTTTGAGAAAGGATTGAATGTTGAGATGTCTATTCCGGCTTCTGTCCTAGAAAGTAGAGAGAGGTTTGCCACATTTGTGGAGTCAATTCGAAGGATAGAAGGGTCTATGACAAAGAAACATGAGACAGACCTTAAAAGGAAGTCTAAACTAATACAGGAACAAGGAATTAGTGGTACTAAACAATCAAAGATTTTAGTAGTACCGACTCAAGTAGAATATAGTGCACCTGAGCAGCAGTCACCTAAAAAGCTTCGAGCTTGCTATAGATGTGGACAGAGAGGACATCTGAGGTGGCAATGTCCAAATAGAAAGTGATGAGGTGACTCAACAGACAAGACACTAGATAACCTATAATAAGTAGACATATCAAGATAGAACTTTCTATTTTGAGTTATCTAGCACTCTCTACTATAAGAAGGGTAGTTGGTGTTTAGTTCATCTGTATAATCCTTTGAGAATATGAGGAAGAGATAAGTAGGATGAAAACTTGCGTTCATTTTAATATTCTTTCATGTGTTTTGAAATTTCTCTTTCTTCATCAAAGAAGGGAAGGAATGAAAGAGGAACTCAGAGAAAATCTGAGATATTAAGTATATCA
Organism: Alisma plantago-aquatica; assembly: GCA_963693085.1. Classification (NCBI taxonomy): domain Eukaryota; kingdom Viridiplantae; phylum Streptophyta; class Magnoliopsida; order Alismatales; family Alismataceae; genus Alisma; species Alisma plantago-aquatica. The sequence goes on from OY856409.1 coordinate 1,034,531,081, forward strand.
AATTTAAAGAAATTAAAACATAAAATAAAATAAAAGCATACTACTTAAATTCAGTTCTTGAATACCCTGGACAGGTATACATTTACTGAAGGCAAGGTAAGTATGACATACCTAGATTGTTATCTTTTTTATTACTCTGATCAAGTAATCATTTTGAAACAATCCAAAGAAGCCTAATGAAGAAGTAGATGTGGCATGAATATTTATACCACATTCTAATTGATATACGAAGGAATTTGATTTAATTATAAATCAACTTATAAACAAAAGAAGAATATGTGATGTGTTTCTAACACATGTAATTGATACCAAGGTAAGGGATTCTGGTATCAGATAAAGTATGTTGACCACCAGGAGTGGTTAACGGTGAAATTGGATTGGTTATATAATATAGCATGGACATCATATGTTAGGGGTTTATGCCTTGCATAAACATGACATTCAGATGTTATGAAACTTGATGAGATGATGTATGAATAATATATGTCTCCCTTTATCTGGGATTTTGGGGACGAAATCCTTGTTAGGGGTTTATGATTTGTAACATCCATGGCCTGGGTTATGCCTTGACCCGGGGTGTTTTGTTTAAAAAAGATAATTATATGTTTGATTTTATCTTTTGAAAAGTAATTAAGGCTCAAGAGGAACTTATGTTTCAATTTTAGTCCTTTTTGAACAATGTTGAAATAATGTTTTACTTGTTTTGGACTAAAGTGCAAACTATCCAAGTTGAGGGGTTAAATTGCAAATTTTGCATGATAATATTTTCCTCATGTGTTGAAGCATCGTGAGAATGAAGATGATGCAGAGGTATGGCTTGTGGTAGCCTGAGTACCAAGAAAGAGCTGATAAAGCAAAGTTTGTGCATTAAAACCTAGTTTTGGTGTAATGTGCAATTTAACCAAAACATAGGGTTCAATATACAAATTACCATTTCAAAATAGTCCCTAATGTTTCTTGGCATCATGTAGATCAAAAAAAATGAGAGGGGCATCTCATTTGTATCTCTTTAGAGGAGAGAGAATCTTGATATTAAAATAATCAAGATTTAAGCATAATTGGATCTTTACTTCAATTTAATGCAAAAATAATTATATTCATTAAAGACCCCTTCAACCAAAAGGTGAGGGATGAGTTTTCAAGAGAATGGACGACCATGTGCCTTGAAAAGGCACGAAAATATCTAAAGGAAGTGGATAACTCACTCACCTTATTATAAGAAAAAGAAATATCCACTCACTTATAAAATGATTTAAGGTGCTTAATTTGCTTTTCTTTAAATCATGGATAATTGAGAGGAATAAGAGGCAAGGAAGATAGCCTCGTATCTAAGGAAGAGAAGGGGGCAAATGGCAAGGATATGGAGGAGTTATCCCCTACTTTCTCTCTCTTGAAATGAATTTAATAAAAATGAATATAAGCTCATTTATCCATAGCTTGAAAGGGGAATTTCGAACTCACTTTCACTTCTTGCTTGCAAAAACGACCAAGGGAGCTTGGAGCAACAGGAGGATGACCCCCAACCTGTTGGTAAGCTTCTTGACCTTCGTTTACCTTGATTCCATGGTGGAAATTGAAAATCAATGCATGATTTCTTCATATCTCGATCCCAACTTCAATTCTAACCATTCCTTTTCACTCAAAGCTTGAGGATGAGCCTTGGGATGGTGAAAGGAGTTGCATCCACCATTGTTGACGTCAACTTGGAGCTTTGAAGCTCAATTGGAGGTGGGTTTTATAACTTGAACCCTTAATATTGTTATTGCATTCAATTCCTTATCAATTGTTGATCCTTTCTTCATTCTCAAAATTTTATTTGGTTGATTGATGCAATCACCATGAAAATTACAGAAAGTTTCGTGGGTTTAGAGCTTGATGATTATGACATCAACATAAGCACGCACCTCCCCAAATATCTAATGCAAACGGTTTCAACATATGGTCTAATCGGTTTCACCAAACCGTTTGGAGGTTTGGATTCCAAGACTGTTTGGAAGGGTTGACCATTTGGATGGGTTGACCGTTTGAGGTCAGGTCCCTAGTACATGTTGTATGATGATCCAATGGATCCAATTGATTAATTCAATGTATGGACAATCCTCCAATTAGAAACCCTAATCGGGTTAAGTGCTGAAATTTCAATTGATTGATTTAAATTTTGGGTTGATTAACCCAAACGGTCTCAAATCGTTTGGAGGTCAACCAAGACTGTTTGGAGGATTAGAGTTGAGTATTTGAAGGACTAGAGATGGTAAATTGAAATGCAATCAATTGTTCAATTGGTGATCAACCTAATGAGCTAAACCTTAATTGAATTTCACAATTTCAATGATGGATGGGGAAAATAGTCTCAAGACCGTTTGGAGGTCATCCAAACAACCTCAGGACCGTTTGAGGTCAGGTCTTATCATGGTTTGATGATGATCCAATGGTTTCAATTGAATTAGTTCCATAATGTCAACCATTGAGGTTTCCTCGATTTCAATACCCTAATTGATGGTATATTGATTATAAACCCTGGTTCAATTGGGTTCAAAACCCTAATTGAAGGTCCAATTGAAGGGTTATTCAATGGTTCAATGGAAGAATAAATTAGTGGTTCAATTGATAGATGGTTTAATGATTGAAATCCTGAATTGATAAAGTGATGAAAGACCTTTTTGGTCCATTCGGTTTTGAGAGAGTTTGGACCAAACGGTCTTAAGACCGTTTGAGTCCAAACGGTCTCAAGAGAATTTGGGATCAAATGGTCTCAAGAACGTTTGAGACCAAACAGTCTCAAACCGTTTGGAGACCCAAGTCCATTCGGTTTCAAATCATTTGGAGCATCAATGGTCAAGAACATTTGGATGTTTCAATGTGGTTAAGTCAATTAGAAACCCAAGGTGATGAGAGATAAAATGACCCTATGGTGGTCACTGATTTATCTCAAAGATAATTAGTAGGGTTTATCTTAAGGTACCAAGTGATTGGTAACCCTAGATGAGTTAATCCTTGAAGCTTATATAAGCAATATTTCAATACACTATGTTAACCCTAATCTAGGGTAGGGATGTAACCCTAGTTGAGAGTGATTCCATGAGAAACCCTAGTTGAGGGTGATTCCATGAGAAACCCTAGTTGAGGGTGATTCCATGAGAAACCCTAGTTGAGGGTAATTCCATGAGAAACCCTAGTTGAGGGTGATTCCATGAGAAACCATAGTTGAGGGTGATTCTATGAGAAACCCTAGTTGAGGGTGATTCCATGAGAAACCCTAGTTGAGGGTGATTCCATGAGAAACCCTAGTTGAGGGTGATTCCATGAGAAACCCTAGTTGAGGGTGATTCCATGAGAAACCCTAGTTGAGGGTGATTCCATGAGAAACCCTAGTTGAGGATGATTCCATGAGAAACCCTAATTGAGGGTGATGACATGTGAAACCCTATGCAATGATATGATGAGGAGCCCTAATACATGGTGAAGGTATGTGAAACTCTAATTTTGAGTTATAATACATGAAGCCCTAATCTTAGGCAATATGATGATAAACCAAAACCCTAATTACTAGGTAATGGTATGAAAGAGCCCTAATGCTAAAATAGTGAGTAATTCCTTATAAAGGTGAAAGATCCCAAATGGTTTATTATAGTCAACTTTATAGTAAGCAATGGAGTAACCTGAAATGAGTCCATATCATTGAAGATAGTTGTACCATTCTTGTGTGTGGCCTATGCACTTCATGGTAAAAGTGATAGGTTAGTGGGTGGAAGTATTAAGATGGGAAATACCTTAATATAAGATAAGTTGATAACTCAAGTAAATGGAAGTGCTGAGGAAAGTGATACATCAAGATATGACAGATATCACTTTTAGCATTCCAAGGTTGATATACCTTGATGCACCTCAAATCCAATATACTTGGATAAGAAGCACATGAAGTGCGTTATGTAATTGTTACAATGAAATGTAATGAGTTTGATAAACTTTATTAAGTATAGGATAATATACCTTGAGTATGGGGTTAAGCCAAACTAATGAGTATGATATAATCATACCATGATGAGGATGAGAAATAAACTCATACCTTGTATTGATAATCATTTAATGATAAATGTTAAGAGTAATAAACATGATTGTATACTCGAGATGTTTAGTGGCCTTGTGAGCCATATGGTTAGTTGTTGCCTAGTGATAGGTGACAAGATGTGTAATTGCCTTGTGAGCCTTATGGTTAGATGTTACCTAGTGAGATGTGACAAGGTGCTTCATGGGCCTTATGATCCATGAGAACAATGGTGGTATAGTGAGAGGCACCAAGATGATTATAAAAGTTTACTGTAAGAAATGATAATAATAAACTTAATAAAAGGAATAATTGTATTTAATCAGGAATATGAACAACTATGAAGGCTTACCTCAGGGTTCAGGGCCTAGAGAAGGATGTGATGATCTATGATGAGTAAAGGAATTTATATTCCATGATCTATGTAATCAGGATTGGTTAAAGTCCAATACCTGGAAGAGGTGTAATACATGTATTCAGGATTGGTTAAAGTCCAATGCCTGGATGTGAAATATGGATTGGTTAGAGTCCAATGCCTAGCTGTGTAATTAGGATTGGTTAAAGTCCAATACTTGGCAGAGGTGTAATACCTGTAATTAGGATTGGTTAAAGTCCAATGCCTGGCTGTGAAATCAGGATTGGTTAGAGTCCAATGCATGGCGGTATAATCAGGTTTGGAAGATTCCAATACCTGGCAGAGGCATGAAGCCTATAATCAGGGTTGGTTAAAGTCCAATGCCAGGCTGTGAAATCAGGATTTGGTTAAAGTCCAATGCTTGGCTGTGAAATCAGGATTGGTTAAAATCAAATGCCTGGCTGTGTAATCAGGATTGGTTAAAGTCCAATGCCTGGCTGTGAAATCAAGATTGGTAGTGTCCAATGCCTGGCAGTGTAATCAGGTTTGGAAGAGTCCAATACATGGCAGAGTCTTAATGCATGTAATGATGACACAGGATTGGGAATAACCCAATACATGTATTAATGATATATGAAAACATGGTAGATATAATCCCATAACTGGTTAGCAGATTGGCTAAGGCCAACTGATTGAAACAAGAATGTCTTATGGGTGACATATCAAGAGAATGAGTGTCACAAGAGAAGTTTGACATAATGGCATAATGTGATGGGTAAATGATATGCATGTTCTTCCTATTCCTTATAAAAAGAATAGATGATCTACTATTTTATCATAAATAGTTGCAATGCTTTAAAAGATGAGAATGCTTTAAACTGCTTATCCTCTGCCCAGTGTTATGTTATTAATCTACAATAATAATGTTTTTGGCAGAGAGTTATATCTCCCGCTAGGGCAATTACAATTGTCTCACCCCTGTGGGATCCAACATTTTTTTAGGTGGACAAGCACGGAGGAGAGTGAGAACATCTTGCAGAGGAGGAACTTCAACAGTAGTAGGGACAGCAGTGACAGCTCCGGTTGAGTGTACTGTCTGTCGTGTCTTATAGATAGAAGTCTTATGTGTCGTCTTTGTACTCTCAGGTCCTCGGAGTTAATATTTAGTGCTTTTAATAAATTGTTTTGAGATTCTGGCTTGATGCCTCGAGGTTCTTATATTGTCTGTGTTTAGTTTTTAACAAGGCAGTTGATGTTGTAAACCTCGAGAAGAAATGGTACAAGATATGTACTTATGAACCAGGTTGTAATTGTAATACATTGGTTCTTGTTGAAAGAGTTTTCCTATGATTGGATCTCTTTGAAAAAAGGTTTTAATTTTAGTGATTTTCAGTAATCCGCTATTAGTAATCTCTTCCGCTTAAGCTAATTATGTTTTTGTGAGTTGTTCGCCACAATTCAAGTCTCATCGATTGCTGAAGAATTAAGCCTCAGCTGCTGCTGCTAAAACTTTTGATCTAAAGCGACTGATTAGTTTCTTTTACTGGGTCAGTGACCAAATAGAGTAAGAGGTTAAGGGACCGCTAAGAACCACAACTTCTAGGCAACCATTGAAACCTATCTCAGGGACCTTATAAATACTCAGTAGCTTGGTTTCTATGCTACACCTTTGATCATCAAAAGAGACGGAGCCCTAGCAAATTCTAGAGAGATCAAAGCCATCGGCCGGTGAAGACCAAACCTTGACACCAATGAGAAGTCTAAAGCCAACCACTGGTGAACTTTTTGTCATCTCGAAGGCCGAAAAACCAGCAACACCACCGACCACCACACCAGACTCTCATCTTCTCTCATCTCCCTCAATAAATCATACAGTAACCCCCTTCACCCTCTTTCATCTCCTATAGCAATGATATTTTCCCCCAACCTCGTCACCTCTCGCATAGTTGCCCCGTTCACCACCTCCGTCCCTTGCATGATTGATTTAGGGTTTCTAACCCTATTCACCATTGCATCTGTTATTACATGCTCACACATGATCGCCAACTACTTATGAACTGGCAACTTTTCTAGATTTGACAACCCCCTTAAGCCCCTGATGTTTTGAGTTCCCAAATGTCCACTGAGGTTTTCCCCCTCTCTGTGACAGCTAAGGACTCCACCCTCTCATTGATCGATGATGTCTTCATGAACAGAACGATTGTTGAGACCTACTATCTCTTCAGCGACTGCTTGGAATATACTAAGATACATTTTTTATTTTTTTATTCTCATGTTGGTTATTGAAATCTTTGTAATTGTTAATTACTTCTATTTGACCCTCCCTTCCCTCCTATCCCATGATTGCAATGGGTTGAGTAGGACCAACCTCCTTCTACTGATAAACTGAATTCTATGCATCCTAGAGAATGTCAACAACTACTTTTGACTCCCTGTATAGGCAGACTACCTCGCTAGAGGGAATAGAAGAAGAGATTAAGGAAATCAACAAATTCATAGAGGATCATCCCAATTGCCCGATAAGCAAAAGGTGCAACTTCTATTGAGAAAGGAACACTGTGAGATACTGCTAGGGCACGAATCTCCTAAAGCTGAAAGTGAATCAGAGGGAACCAAAGCCATGCATAGCTCTAAATACCTACCATCTGAAGAAGAAACAACAATGAAAGGAAAGTGCAAGGGATCAAGTCTGAAGTCACCAGCAGCCAAGAACAAGAAAGTAGTTGTAAAAGCTAAGCCACATACCAGGGGAGAAAGGAAGGTGAACATGCCAACCAATTCAGAAGCAAACAACTCTGTTGAAGCTAGAAAAAATCAAGAGTTGACAATTGAAGGGCATGGAGTGATGTTCAAACCAAGGGATCAAGAACTCTAAGCGATGTACAACTTGTTCACAACAAGAAAGACATTCAACCCAACAAGGTACATGGACAAAGAGAACTTCAACAAGTTGGGGCTCTATGAATGAGTCATAGAATCCTTGAGAGGGGCAAATTTATGTGTCCTATGTGTGATAGTCCATAATTATTACACAAATATCACCACCGAATTCATGTATCTTCTTATAAAGATCCTTGTCGAATACAAAGAAAAGGATGAGGTAGGAGGGGAGTACATGCTACAAGTAAGCATGGGAGGCAAGGATCGATATGTAATAGAAACATCTTGAATGTGCTATTTATCGATACTAAAGAGGAAGCCAAAGCCTGCATAGCAGCAAAAGGTGATAAAGACATTGTTGGATTCAGTAGCCACAAGATGTGGGACATATTGACCATAGAAGACAAGCATAGTCTTGGAAAATCCAAGGCAGCCCAGATAACCTCTTGTTTCATCAGGGTCATGTAGAAAATCCTTTCTAGCTCAGTGTTTGCTCGATCCAAAATGGGAGAATGTCCACAGGGGACCTTTTCTGATTAATTTGGTCCATGATGGAGAAAAGACCCATCAACATCAAAAGATTGTTCATAGATAGTTATTCTGCAGCCGTGGACCAAGATACCAAATAGAAGATGAAGGATTATTGCATGGGAGAGCAAATTACATTTATTGTAGCCTATTTTTGGACCTGGAGGAGTTAAGATGGTATGAGTTGACTGAGGGATACACAAAGATAGACTAAAAATACCTGGTAATCATCAGAATGCTGGTACAAAAGAGCAAAAAAAATTATTGCAAACAAGCCAAGTCTAGTATGTTGCTTCCCCTTCCTGAGATGGCTTACTATGATGCCAACAAGTTGACACCAACAATAGATAAAATTGAAAAGATGAATTCTAGTCATATCAAGAGAGATATTTACCCTCCTTGACCTATCTTCATATCCCAAGAAGAAGAACAAGTGCAAGAAACAAAGAAAACAAGGCCAGAGAAGCATAAGAAACTAGCAATAAAAGCCTCACAAGGCAATGCCAAAAACACCAGTGCCAGCGCTTCAGCCACCTCAACCGCAACCAAATGAGGAAGAAAGTATAGAAGAACCGTTCTCAACTAAATAAGTTCCTCCTCATTGTAGAGGTGTTGCCCCTCCCTCCCCTCCTATCACCAGTATGGTACCAGAGGTACCCATTGAAAAGATAGGCAACCAGGGATGTGCTTCTATATAGTTGCACAAGCAAACGTCTAAGAGGCTGAGAAGATACAAAAGGCCCCTACACCACCAGGACAAGAATAAGAAGAACTAGCAAGATAACCTGTGGAAGTCAGGCAACCAGCCCCATCTCCACATGAAGACATGGATCAAAAACCACAAAAATAAATCAAGGAGACAACAACAAGCACACAACCACTGCCACCGACTTCTGAGGCACCAACTACTACAATGATGATGCCTCAGGGAGAGAAATAACAATTCCTTCCAATCTTTGGAGAAAAACTAGGGTGTCACTTTGACGCTATCTACTAATAAGTGCACAATCCTTCATCGCATGCACTACTTCTTTCTTCTAGTCTGCATGCACTAACAATGCATGTAGAAAGAATAGACGACAGAACTACGATGCTTCCAGAGTTCATGCAAAACTTCCTCCTCAACCAATGCGTGATGATACAAAGAATAGATGAAATGGCAAAGGAGATGGTGGGGCTCAGAAAGGAGCATGATGCGATGCAAAAATACATGGACGTTATGTGTGCGCATCCTGAAGCATGTTTGAAGGAGTTAGAGGAGGAAAGGAATCTCATGGAAGAATTGAGAATCATGGAGAAAGAGTTATCTAGAAAAAGGTCTAGGAGGGTCGCTAGCCCTTCTCCCTCACAAGTATCTTCAAGCCTCCATCCCTGATGAATGTAATGATGAAAGAATTGCAAGCATACCTCAAATTATCATAAAATAAGCAACCCAAGAAGAAGAGAAACTACAAGGCATAGAAATACATGTGGTCAACAACAATAATGCTACAGTGTAGGAGTTTGACTCAAACTCCTCACCTATAGAGGTCAATCCTCCTAAGGATAAACCCAGTGATGCCAATCCACCTCAACTAGGAGAACAAAGCGGCATGAAGTCAGACAACTTTGCAGACGACGCATCAATCCTCGATTGTATAAGCAGAATATACCGATGGATGTTTGTGACGTCTAACTAAACTTCAATGAGCATAACGATTACCGGGATGAAATTTATGATGGCAAAATGGTTGGTATGATAGCAACACTAAATGAAGTCATGCTCGACACACCAGCATCTATGGCCAATCCTATTGAAACACCTGCTACTACCTCGTAAGTTGAAGTCCAAGTTGAAGCACATCTAGCCAAAGATACTAAAGGTCTTGTCCCTGGGAATGCACCAATAGGAAATATCATAGGTCCAACCATGCAAGCACCAATAGTTGGAGAGGGGACTTTTGATGAAGATGAAAGCAACCTAGCCTCCTTCTTTATAGGTTAGGAAGAGAGAGAATGCTCAATTTCTATATATGGAAGCCATAGGAGTCGTACTACCACTTCCCTATAAGCTAACAGACATGGACATGATGTCTTGAGACATCCATGTCCTAGTTGATATCCTAGATGATAATCTTCTTGCGAAATATATAGTCTACAAAGATCAAGGGAGCACATTGACTAGGGACCACTTCAGAGGAAATTTTTTACAATGAGAAAAAGTAGACACAAGTCTGTTCAAAGTACTCTACACAACTGCCTTGGAGGAATTCTTACATCCTGACAAGATACAACCAATCTTCAATGGGACCATTATTCTAGCAAAATAGATGTATGATAATGAATTTGATTCTACACTTGTTAAGGAGCTATAAGAGGCAGTGACAAGAAGATAAACAAGATTCATCACCATGTCCATCAAAGTAACAAAGCGTTTGGGTTAACATGGGTCAATTTATAAATAGGGATTGCGATATTGCGTTTTTTCATATTGTACATGATGAGCTACAAATAAAGGCATTCTGCTAGAGGATCTTTTCCATGATGACTTTTATGGTCTATGTGGGACATACGGAATGGAGGTGATATATGATCGACGCTTCTTTAAGGACCCAAAAATGCCCCCTGATGCAGTACCACATAGACTCCATACAGGGGTACCTCTACTAGTGAAACAATGTTGGCGAGAACAACTGAAAATGCTATGGCTTGACCATTCAGTACTCATTCAAGCATCAGCTTAGAAGGTAGGTTGGCAATCTGATGAGCAACAACAAAGAAAAGCAAATCCCTAAGATGAACAATCTATAGAATAGAAGGTGATCCTAGCTACGAGGACCACAACAACCTCTCTACCCTCAAAAATTGTAGATCCAGAGTAACAAACATCAATTGACCAGCTAGAGGAGGGGGAAATTCATGATGAAGAACCATAGGAGGTAAGTTCATATGGGTCAATCGGAATAATAGAACCAACATTTCAAAACTTTGATAGGATGGCTTGTGAAGATCTATCTTGGGAATCCCTTTTGCTCATGATGGATAGACTTAAAGAGGATGACTATAGATGGGATGTTGTCTTTGAAAGAGAGGGCATATGTGTACTAAAGATAGACTCTGAGAAATTTTGAACATAGGAGGCTACTTATTTGTAAGTGTAATGTCCACATACAAATCTCTAGTGGGAGGTAATATTCCAAATGTACACATGGTCTGTTACTTACTTGTGGAGGACATATTACACAACAAGAAGTTAGGAGAAAAGGAACACCTGAAGCTTCATATGTTGAATTTTCTTCCTAAGTTTATATTCTTTCCTATCTTCCACGACAATCATTGGACACTTCTATTGATAAATGTCAAGGCAAAGACTGTGAACTTGTATAACAACTCTGACTCACCCTTTTCCATAAACAAATATACAAACATGGCTACACCAAAGACCCCAACGAAGGAGAAAGCAAAGACATGTACGGAAGAATTCATAAGTATGATCCATAGGTTTGACAAGGGATATAAATTTCACGGGCAACAAGGACTTCAAAAAGACACAATTCTACAACAGGATCCCACAAAAACTCCTACAATCAAATGACAGTGGCTTTCACTGTCTAGAGCAGATGTCAGCTTTAGCCCTAAAGTACACAAAAAATAGAAAGCTTGCAACACGAACACTATCATGCACTTCGAGGGGATATGTCGATATGTTGTTGCGGTTCAAGTGGGCAATCAAAGAACAACCACATGAAGAATAACCCTAGCCCGTTTATTTCTAACCTTTATCTTTGACAATCTGTGATGGAGTGTATGATAAGTTAGGGGGAATTTATAAATGTGTGTGAGACCCCTTTTCACGCTCTTTCCTCATCTTTGAAGATCAATCCTTCAACTTAAATTTTGAACATACCTCTCCTCCTCTTTTTGAGGAAATTACAAAAAAAATGATTTTTCATTCATAAATTGTAAATATCTTTAGGATCATTTATAACAAGCATGATTTTGAGATCCAAATTTTCTAGGATTTATTCATTGATCCCACTCTTAGACTTGTTTGTCCTCATGATACTCTATAGTGTAATCATCTTAAGAATGGTGCAAATGGGCTACTAATTCATATATAAAAAATGACATCATACTACACTTTTATGTCATTCTTACAACAAAATATTATGGAAAGTGAAAGAACACTTATGAACCTAAGAAATTCCCATAAACATCTATGAGATATGGGTCATGGACGGGGTGCCTCCATAAATTCGATAGTCGATACGTCATGATCCCATTCGCCCATTAGGTGCCTAGCAGGGTCTTTGTGACCAACTATTGTGGCGGCCATCAGTGCTGGCGAGGTTGGACAGGAGGGGAGCAAGATAGAGGAACATGGTTCCTTTACATGTTGTCTAGAATTCTTGAAGCTGTAAGGAGGAAACAAACCTTTCTAGGAGGTCGAAGGAGCAACGAAGGGAAAATCCCCCTCCTTCCCACATGCAATGGTGCCCTAAGGTTAGGGGTTGAAGAAGAGCATCTAGGGGTTATTTAGGGCATGAAATGACTAGAAAAATGAGGGAAACTAAAGAAGAAAGATAGTCTAAATGAAAATGTTGGGTTAATTGGGGCAAATCAAGCAAGAAAAGGGAGTATTTGTGAAGTTTGGTTGTGTGGTAGTGCCAATTCCACTAGGGAGTGTACATAGGAAGGAGATGAAGGGGGGGCTTTAGATTAAAGGGGCAGATCTGAGGGAGGTGATACAAGGGTTGTGATGGATCAAAGCAACTCCAATCACACCTCTTGTTGAAGTGGCAAAGTAAGGGGGTGTTGTCGGGGGGAGTGGTTCAGGTGGTTCGGGCACGGGGCCCCTCATGAAGGGACCCGGGTTCGATACCCAGCAGCCGCCCCTGAAGTGTTTACCCATCGTGCAGGCCGGCCAACTGTGCGCTTTAAATGGTTCCTGGGTTTGCGGGACGCCCAGGGACCCGAGAGTTTACGTCGCCTGGGGGGGTCACGAATGTGGCGCTTCTGCGGGGGTGGTTCTCTCGTAAATCTAAAAAATGTAAGGGGATGCCTCCATTTAATTTCAATGTGTGCCCACTGAGGCCCAATTAGGGGAATAAACAAGTTATAGCATTTGTAAAATAAGAATTTAAATTGCAAGCTTCAAAAATTTGTATCTTGAACTACAATGGTCCCTTTCAGGAAATTTTTGTGATGTTGGTAAGATAATTGAGAGCTCCACAACACTAGATACATTTTGGATCAAGGTGGTCATTTTGATGAGGCTCAAATTCAAAACTAAAAGAATAATGCACTTATGTCATTAGAACATAGGTCAACATTGATTTTAATGCCACACATTAAGACATAAAAACAAGCTAACTATGACAAAGTATCAAATCACTCAACACATGTCATTGAAATCATGTTGGGTGATCTAGGTCACTTATAGAGATAGAAAAATCTAGGTTATCACATCCTCTCACTTAAAAGTAATTTTGTCCCCAAAATTTAATCATCCATCATTCAAGATTGGGATTTCATATTCCATATCATAATCAACTTCATATTTGTTCAACATCAATATATTATAAAACTAAGAAATTGAGCATCATGGTCAAGGTAAAGTCACATTGATCATCAAATTGGGGTAATCATTACATAAGTCACAATTTGGAGAAATTATCCTATAAGGCACAATTTTGGACAGATCATTTTTTGATCAAATAAATAGATCTATTCAAATCAACAATGATGTAAGGCTCTCATTCCCAACATTTATGGTCCTCACTTATAGATTGGCCTAGGTGGGTTATGCATCCATCATTGGGAGTTTATATTTCAACCATTCGAGATAGATATCATATTTCAACATCATGTTTTTGTGCTCAAAATCATTAGAAGGTCCCACCCTAGTCCACATTAGAGATCATCCCTAAGTCATAAATTGAGAAAATCGGTCATAATTATCATTTCAAATTTTTGAGATTTGAGAACATAAAAGTGATCGATCATATATTAAGGGTGATCTCAATACCCAAATAGGGTGATCATAGGACTCAAATCAATACCAATATCATTAATCATGAGTCAAGATTTCATTATTCCATATCCAGAGTAAAGTTTGGACATCAAATTCATAGGTCCAAACATTTCAAATCTAGGGTTCAGATTCCTACTTTAGACCTTAGGGATGACTTAGGGATCTACCCTTCATAAGGTTTTACTGATATGTCATACACATTTTCCTTGAGGTGTCTCTAACAATATTCGAGCATATTATTTTCTATATAACTCGAAAACCCAAATTTTCTCCATCTCTTAGGATACACATTATTTACTTTATGTCCATGCATTGGGTTCACAATGACCTTCCTTTTGGGCATGGTCTTCTCACTAACCTTCCCTCATGGGCTTGGTCTTCTCAGTGACCTTCCCTCTTAGGCTTGGTGTTCATGGTGACCTTCCCTCTTGGGCTTGTTATTCATGGTGGCCTTCCCTCTTGGGCTTAGCCTCTTGGTGACCTTCCCTCCTGGGCTTGATTTTCATGGTGACCTTCCCTCCTGGGCTTGGTATTCCTAGTGACTTTCCCTCTTGGGCTTGGTCTTCATGGTGACTTCCATCATGGGCTTGGCCTCTTGATGACCTTCCCTTGTAGGCTTGGTCTTTATGGTGCCCTTCCCTCTTGGGCTTGGTCACATACTGTCAGCCACTTCCTCAGTAACACTTTCATATGTCCCTCATAAATGGCATAATTGGGCTCAAATATTTATACTCAATATATGTACTTTCATTCTTTGTATACTTATCCTTCAAACTTTATGTGACATTCAAGGTTACCTCAATTTCTTATATTGGTTGGTTAACTCACCCTTCTAGTGTAGGTCCTAACCTAGGGTGCCTTCTTGGTTCACATGAGGAGGTTACACTTTCTAGCCACAACCTGACCCCACGGGTTTAGGGTTATGCCTCCCCCATATGTCCTTTTCCCATTCTTGGGTTGACCCACCCTAAGATGGAACAACATCCCTAAGAGTAAGTTGAGGGTCTGATATCGATCCCTTCCTTCAATAGATCAAGGAAAGGAGAGTATATTGGAAAATTGAGAAGTCTAATTGGGAGTTTAAGAGTTTCAGAATAATAGGGAAAGAGTGATATGTGTGTCCATCATGTTTATTCAAAATTGAGCTTACAAAGAAGTTAGAAGTCAATAGGGAAATGCATGTTGTCTCCAAGTCTTCAAGTCACAATCTCGGGGTTCAAAGACATAGTCATATCAAGTATGGATGTAATATATACTAATAGGGAGATATTTTCTTAGTTATGCTTGAGGTTTGATCAAAATAGGGACAACATGGGTTTGATTAATAGGGACCTCATTTACCACAAGTTCCACCTTATTTCACCACATTGAGGATTTACCTCAAACATAGAAACCAATGTTTTGGATTTGCTAACTTTGGGTTTGCATCAACTTTACACATGAGTACATCAGTTGCAAGAGTAATCTCATACATCAAATAGGGTTTTCAATTTAATATCAGATCATGGCATTATCATCTTAATCAACTTCCATAATTTCAAATGAATTTTAGTTTGCCGTGCATAATCTACCCAAAATTGAGAATCATGTGATTAATAGTTATGAGAAAGAAATCACATGAGGAGATGAGAAGACTAACTAACCATCGTCTACTTGGGTGGCTTGGGTAGTCCTTAGAGAAGAGGTGAGGGGATATAAGACTCTCTAAGCTTTGTGGGATTAAACCTAATCCAACCTTTGATCCACTTTGGGAATGTAGGTGTCTAGAGGAACCTCAATCACTACACCAGTTAGATAGGAGATTATTACTAGCCCAAACTTCCACAATTAGCACCATACCCATTGCATTAGTTTCACCATTAATGTAAGATCCTCAAATTTGGTAAATTTGAATTCCGTAAATATAATGCTTGATTTGATAAGAAAATTCCCTATTTATATTTGATAGAATAAAAAACTATCCACTTTGTAGCATGGGTTCAACCCATAGCCCAAGTGAGGCCCAGGAGACTATTTACTTTGCAAATGGTTCTTGTGGCACATGCTTATTAAATAAAAGGAAATTCATGCATAAATAAAGGATAATAGGTTTATGGTTTATTAGAATATTGAAATATGGAATAACAGACAAGTATCCAAAAGATCCTAAGATAATTTTTAATTTAGATAATTAATGGAAGCAATTAGCTAACCATGTCTTGCAACACAAGTTTGAGGCATCAAATAAGGATAATTCGGTCTAGTTTTTGGAACACCTAAAGATGATGAGAAAACTAAGATAATTCTAGAATTTGAGATAAAAAGGACATTACATATGATGTGGGTAATTGTTTAAAGGAAAGAAATAAATGGAAATTTTTTCCTAAGAAAGTTAACCCAATAAATCCAAAAAATATATGTAAGTTTAGAAAGATATTAATGATAGTAGCCTATGGAAAATCAAGAAGGAAGAGGGATTTTCTTGTAATAATTAAATATTGCTTCCCTTATTTGAAGAAGGAGAAAATGATATCTAGAAACATCCTTTTGTGACCAAACTCGGCTCAATATGAGATTCTAAAATAATATAGTATCCAATTTTAGGACCAATTGGAGTAAAGATGAAAGAAATATATATATCGATGTTTATAGAGTAGTCTCTAGGATACCATATAGGGAAATAAGTATTTTTGTGCTCATGAAAAATACTCAAGATAATTTATGAGATTGATAATCCAAATATAGGATTATGGAAAAAAATCTAGGAAGTTCTAAGATACAGTGTGGCCAAGATAATTTAGTTGGTAGTTTATGTAGATTTTTCTTATTGCCAAGTTTTGGTTAAATAAGGGAATAATGAAAAAGTTTTACTTTTCCCAATGAAAGGTAATAGTATGAATAGAGTTTTTCCAAAATAATGGTATGGGGGTGGTTTCTATTATATGAATCTTGGGTTTATTAAGTTAAAGATATGAGATTTTTATTATAAGGACAGGAGGTAGGAATATAGTTATTACTTTCCTAGCATGATGACTTGCCAATTGCATAAGGAAACTTGTGGAAACTAGACCCATCGATCTTCAATCCTTGTTCTATATAATAAGTGGTAAGAAGAGAAGATGGTATACTTCAATCCCCTCATTCCTTGATGTTCGTCCTTCTATAGAAGTGTCGTAGCAAATCTCTCTCCCTTCATCACAAAAATGCTCCCTCATCCATGGTGGTCTCGTTGTATGTCGTAAAATGGTGCTTTCTATAATGACATGGAAGTCTAGGATCTTTCAGAGTACTTCACCCCTCATGCTTTTCCTTCTAGGTCTCCATGGAAGAGGTTTCCATGTTACCCCATGTTTGAGGTATAGATTTTTATTTTGTTTAATTTGTAGAAATTGCTAGGATTACCCAAATATAGGCAAATTGTATGCCCAACTGATGGGGAGAATGAATAGAATCTAAATAAAATAGTATCATGACATGTATCTGACCCTAATTCCCAAATTAGGGCTAATGAATGATTAAGACATAGAAATCTTAGATTGGATAATTAACATGTTGAATATATTAAAAATGTCTATTTTGTCATATACACGGATATAGTTGACTATAATGAGATCTAAGATGATGATGATAAGGATGATGAATAATTAGGGTTTCTAGACCAATAATCATCAACATGTGTAATTCATATTTTGAACACTAATGATGTACTTGCTATGACCTCAAGACACATAATCTTATATAAGTGTTCATGATGTAATAACACGGTAGTTTTGATAATCATGATTACACCTCAAACGAATTAGGGTTCTTGAGTCAACAGATCAATGAACATGGGAATTAAGATACCTAGGAAACCTAAACTAAATCATGATTCATATTTTAAATATGATTGGTGACACTTTAGAGTATATAGATATGTAGATAATGTTGGTTAATTATGTTGAATGCTTGGATATTTGGATATATGCTTGAAGTATATGTTGCATGGTTTCAGAATGGAAACAAAGGTACATGGTTATGCATGTGAATACTCATCTTATCAACTTTTGGGGTTTTCTTAAGTGTCTCAGTTGTATTGCAATTAACATGCTTAGTTCTTTATTTACATCCTACAATCTATTAAACCCTTGTGAGTATCACTTTATATAAATATAACTTGCTCAAGGCCAAGACATTATCTCTGAAAGGATGCATGCATGGAAATTATAGAGATTACCCTTAGTGAGTGGGTACATCATTGAAATAGTACCCAATGGTGTTTTCTTTATCAAGAGTACCCAATGGTTTTTTCCAAGCTTAGAATCTTGAGTGCAGTGAATCTTCATTTGGAAACTAAAAATTAGATAAACAAAATATATCAGTGCAAGTGCATTGAGTATGCTATAAAAGACAAGTAAACACAGTTTAAAAGTAATATAAAAGTTTCTTGACTAGAACAACATATCAAGAAAGAAGTACAAACAAGGCTAGAATACTCAAACGCCATTATCTTATATAAATCAAATTTTAGGTTTCTTTATGCATTATATCAACATAGCATAATCAATCATGAAATTAGTATACATAGAACAATATTTGAAGTAAGTAAGTAAGTAGAAAAGCATTCATATGAAGATACATATAAACAGTCTAATATCATAGTAGAGTCAATAGATTAAGTGTACCTTGCGAGCAGTAAACAAGTTATGATTCTTGAGTAAAGTTCCTAGGGAAGGTCCAATCCAAAGGGACCTAATATGTAAAAAGGCATAGCATGGAGTCCTAGACCAGTAGGGTTTTAATAATATAACTTGCATCATGTCATGTGTATGTTCTCCTAAACCAAGATATCAAAAAAATTCAAGTATAGTTCTATCTTATCAAACAGGCATGCATTGATTCAACATAGCACCAAGTGTCAACCTTAGGTCTAGGTGAACCATCCACATTATGAGTACTATAAGATAAAGTTAAAACTCTAATTTTACACTAGGGGAAGCATGATATTTATATTATCATCATGGTATATCTATGCAATATCATAATTAGACCTACTGGATCAATTTCATGCAATATTGTCACATTTCCAAGTCATAACAACATTAAGGTAGGTCAATTTATGATTTATAGTTATAGTATGATAAAGATACTTAATTAAAGTCATTGATATGTCATGGATAACATCATAGCATCATCCTTGCAAGATTAGAGTTTAACAAACAACATAGCAATTTTGGTCACATTAGGTGTTACATGTAGCCAAAAAGGCATGTAAGTATGTCAAATGGCAATTCAAATCACAAAACATGATAGGGTCTGATTTGAAGTTACTCATAGAGGTTGAACATTTTAGGATTAACTTTTGCATAGGAGAAAGGTTGAAAGCATATAAGTACTCTAACATCACACATAAGGGCATTCTAGAGTACAAAAGTGAGTCATCATGGCAAGAGGCATAAGGTATTAGTAGATCATGCCACAAATCAATATAAAGATTACTGATTTCGAGCTTAAAAGATTCCATGATGATAAGTTAAGCTAAATTCTTAAACTTGATCAAGCCATATCATAGATACACATAAAAGAACCATTTTGGGATTAAAGGTAGCCATATAAGGTCAAGATGCTCTTTGGGGTACATTTAGATGGTCCACGACCTAAATTATAGCAAAAGTGAACTAAAGTCATTGATTTAGGGGATTTGAAAGACTTGAGGTCATAATGATACATATACTACATGGTTGAGATGGTTTACTAAGAAAATATCATAAGTGGCTTCATTTAGCAAACTGGAGAAGATAAGAGTAAAAATAGGTATTGAAACTATTTTCATTGGGTAGATCATGTTCTATAGATCAAAATTCATATATGGCATGTCCAAAATGGTGTTGGGTCTATGGGATCTAGAGGGGTGGGGTGAATAGAGTTAAAACCACTTAGCAAAACACATTTATCTTCAAGATATTTGCTAAAAGATATTTAAATATTGAAAAGCAAGGAAGAGAGAGATGGAGAAAACATCAAAAGAAGGATATGATTTATGGTGGCTCCAACTTCCAAACTAGGAGATGTTCATCTACTACCTAGAGGGGATAATCTCTAGGATTTTCAACCATATATCACTCCTTATATTCCATTATAAGAGTTACAACATTAGACCACCCTTTTATAGGTAAGGGCTAAACTAGCATTCTTTTTCGGATCAAGGATCCAATAACCATTACAAAGGACTTATCTATCTACCTACCAAGAATCTTCCACCTTCACCAAGGTCTTACCCATTCTTGTAGAGGATTTTCAGCCTTTGATCAACCCTTCTTCAAGGAAGTCCCCTCCTTCTTCAAGGAAGTCATCTTCAAACCACCAAGTTTATAGAGAGAGATTGAGAAGAAAAGTGGAGAGCTTCACAAGATGTACATTGGAGCAACTCTCTTACAAAGATCCTAATAACTCATATTAGATGTAGAGTAGTAAACAAGCTTGAGGAAAATTAGGGGCTCTTGGAGACTAAATGACTCAACTATAGCAAGGGAGCATCAAAGGAAAACTTGGATGAAGTCCAATGGCCACCTTTTATAATTGAGGTTGCCTACTAGCCAGTAGAGACACTTAGGATTGAATTCTAGCCATTTTGAGTGTTCCAATAGATATATTTTTTAGTTTTGCAACACACTAATGGTTAGAAATACTTTTCTACACTTTATCATATAGTGTTTTCGATTGGGTTATATTTTAAGAAACTCAACTTCCAGCACTATATGACAAATCAAATTACAACTATCGGTCTAGTTTATCTGGGATGAAACTCAACCACCAACACTATATGACAAATCAAATTGCAGTTGTCAATGGAGTTTATATAGGATGAAACTCGACCGATGATTATAATTGATTTTTCTAGTGTAAGGTGTTGGTCAAGTTTCCACCAGGAGAAACTCGATCGACCCTGGGTACTACCAAAATCCAAGTTGGCTATCGGCTGAGTTACCACCATGACAAACTTGGGCGACAAGTCAGTATATGATGGCTTATGGCAAATTCCCATAAAGTTTTTAAATATCCAAATTAGGTGCTCTAAATTTCCATTAAGTTTAGTTACAAGTCACACATTCAACACAAATGATTTACAACACGATTCTAATAGAGATACTATTTAATCTTCAAAACTTGCATTTGCATTGAATTTGACTTGATTTTTGACAAACTAGGGTTTGGTAGTATCATCCTCTTCATGTACCTGATACCCGAAATTGATGTTAAATAGACATATTAGATACACATGAATGGAATGGTTAATTCATCATCAAAATATGGACAATGTATAATTGTTAGGTCAACATTATCCCCCTTTTAAAGATGACAAATCATTCCTTAACGTATTGAAAAGGACCAAAACTTAAGACATTTTACCTCTGAGATGTATGGGGATACATTAATGTATGTTACCGGTTTCTCCCCCTCAGTTTATTCTTACCTTTACCTATACGGTTAGTTTCTCCAAAAATATAACCAACACATATATATGCTATTTGTATTCACTTATCCATGAACAAAAGGGTATGTAAAATAGATCAATTTTAATATGTGGTGATCTATTTAACAATTGGTATCATAACTCGATATTCTCTAACTAAGTACTGCTCATGGATAAGTGAATACAAACGTCATATATATGTGGTGAATGGTGATTATGTTTTTAGAGAAACTAACCATATAGGTACAGGTAAGTACAAATTGAGTGGGGAAGTTGCTAACTTACATTCATTATCCCCCTACATCTCAAAGGTAAAATGTTTTAAATTTCAATCATTTTCAATATGTTAAGGAATGGTTTTCATCTACAAAAGGGGGAGAATGATGACCTAATAGTTATGCATTTTCCATGTTTTGATGATGACTTAACCTGTAAAGAGTGGGACCCAATAGTGGGCCCGCTCAATGGTAAAAACATGAGCCATGAAATATTTAAGCAGTGGAAAACATAACTATTCACAAAGTTACAAAATGTTTCTGTATACATAACTTTCTCACCCTAAGGGTGGTACATAAAACGAAAATGTTATATTTATATACACATAAGCCCTTATGTTGAGGGTAACAAGCCTATCTCAAATTGTCCTTATGTCTACCAATTAGCTCACGGTCATCCTGAGTGTCGATCCTTAAAGCACCTACACTTGGGTGGAGGGAACACCCAGAAAAATAGGAAATAAAAGAGTATGTGTCATCACAAGTTAAGTATGTACATTAAAAAATTTGTTAAGGCATTATTCATTTCAAAATTAAAGTAAGATGTTCCCATTAAAGGGGGGCATTAAAGCTAGGTAAATTTCAATGAGAAGTAACAAGAGAAGGAATTTCCAAAGGAATGAGGCAGTATAAATAATCCAATAAACAACAAATCTTTCCACAATCAATCATCACATTACAACATTTATTTGCATGTAGATATATTGGACTAAATTAACAATAGTAGGGCCAAGATACCACTGAGTCGTTGGCCTAAATATATATTGGGTAGAAAAGCACACCCATAGGAAGAAAAGCACGCATTTGTATATATAAGGGTAGACAAGCACACCCCAGGTAGAAAAGCACACCCTAATGGTTACGCATAAGCATCTGCGATAGTTAGCTAGTCAAATTATCTACCATGCATAATATAGTGTTGTAGGATACATTATTCATAAGAAACGTGTGTCATAATACAAGCACAATAGCATGTGGGGTCATTCACCCAATTCAACCTATAAATAATAGTCTTAAAAGGATGATATGTCAACAAGTGGAATAAAAGACTAAGTATGTCAAGATTTTGCCTCATTATGGGTAAATTGAGCCATATAATGCCCAATTAAAAAATAGGGAGGAGTACATACCTTATGCGTCCAAAAGTTAACTCTATTAAGGAACTTGGTCCACTATGTCACCTCTTCCTCCTAGAAGTATATTATTTTATGTCAGTTGAGACAAATCAAACATGTGTATTCATTCTCAAATTATTTATATGTATATAGTTCTTATCCTAATGTCAATAACTTAATATCATATTAGGTTTGTTAATCTGTTTAAGTGAACATGTGCTCCATTTAAAATCCATTTTGTTTATTAGATCCCTTCTCATGTATATAAGTCAAAGTATGCATAGGTATATTATATGTGTGGTTAGAAGATTTATTCTCCCAATTTAGGTGTTGTAATATCTTCCTCATATAATATCGTTATAGTGCTATTTATTCCACTAAGGTTTAATATATTTGTATCCCATAAGTATTCAATATGTTTATAAAAATTATTCGCAATTGGAATTACCGTCAATTATGTATGTACATATATATGCATCTAGGATAGGTAATATATGAAAATAATGAGGTTTCTATACTAGGTTACCTTATGAAAAAAATGAATGAAATTTGTGTATTGCCACTTATTGAGTTATTACACCCACATACATGTCTATATTAGAATCAAAGATAACAAGTATTAGGCGATCAATCGAGTAATATGAATTGGTATTATCACTGGTGTATTTATGTAATTATCATCTAAGAATTCAACAATATGTTTGTATTATTATATGTATACTGGTGTAATCAGTACATAGGAAACAATTAATGATCTATGTGACTCTATGATATAAAATAGTACATACTAAGATCATCAAATGAACATCAATCCCCTATCGAATATCATTATATCTCACTGGTGTTTATGCACTTAATAGGTAATGTATAGTTTCATATTGATCATCTAACCAATATAACTACTTAATATACATGTAAGGTTATAATATCACATGTTGTTAGATATCTGATCATTGTATAAGTCTAGAGGAATTAGAGGTTTCTAGTTTATGGATATTCAATGATTGTCATATTGGTTTCCATATATGAATGCAGGGAGAGGAAAAACTCACCAATGTACCACCCTCATGAACAAGTTTTCATAATCCTCAGCATGAGGTTGTATTGTTGATGGCCATGGTGTTACTGGGAGTCAATCCAGGGCATACCAGAGAAAGTGATGAGGGTGGGGGGAGACTGGTTGTAAAAAACTCTTACTTTTGATGACATGGATATCTGTGGAGGTGCAAACTCTCATCTCTGAGGTTGAAGGCAAGGGTTGCAAAGGTTGAAGGGTTGTTGATGTATTTGAGTTGCAGGTGCCACAAAAGGGCCATAGTAGAGGCTGGGTATGCGAGAAGTACAAAGTGATGGGGAGGCATGTCCTGGTGATGGTAGAAGGTTGATGGGAGAAAACTGACATTACGTGTGAGTGGTGGTGGCCGACCAATTGGAAAAGAGAAGATTTGTTCGACCTCACCATAGCCATCTTCGAGTAGAGTAGGGGCAAGGAGAACATGCAGCTACATTGCTGACGAGGCTTCCTATAAATTGATGTGGACACCTGGGTGATGGCGGCTAGGTCTGCATCTGAAAGGTGGTCGTTTGTAGGGCCAAGAGAAGAAGATGATGGCTAGTTCTTCTAGGGCTACAGAGAGATAGAGAGGGGAAGGAGGAAGGGAAGGAAGAGGATGCACATCCCAGCAGAGGCTGCTAGAGAAGACTGATGTGTCTGCTTCTAGGTTGACAATGCTGAGATCGATACCTATGCGGCTAGGATGAGCATGGGGGCTGAGAAGGATGAGAGGAAGGGAGAGAAGAAGAAACATATGAAGAAAAGGAAGAGGTGAGAAGGAACAAGAGAGGACTCAGGAGGCTGCAGACGACAACAATTTCACTTGTTGAGGCTGGTATGCCCTGTGCGAGATACGTGAGGGTGAAAGGGGGAGAAGTAAGGCTCAACATTACATTGATGGTTAAATTAAATCAATTAAGGAACAAAGTTTTAAATGAATTTAATTCATTGGGGCTAGGATACCAACCATTTAAATGTATGGTCAAATGGAGTCCAATTGACACAAAAATTGACAAATTATCTAATTAAGGTGTGATGATCTTCAATTTTAACATCATTCTTGTTGTTCAAAAATGTTTACTATTTTATTTCATTACTCATGAGTTTTGTACTCAATTAATGCATTTAAAGCCTTATTTAATTCTTATCATACATTTTTTTTATTCCATTATTTTCTTACATCAAATTGAGTCAAAAGATCCAATCCAAATGTCAATTTAAATAATTGGTGAAATGGGTATACTTAACTCCCAATTGAACACTTAATTAATTCATTTCTCATCGATCCTTATAAAAAAAAAATATTGATTAAAACATTGTAAATTTTGACTTCAAATGCATTTAATTAATTTAATCCAAGGAATATAATGTAATACTAACATAATTAAAATGTGTCTTAGAATAGTGAGGGTTGATGTAAATACCCATATTGGGGTATGTTACAACACTCCACCCCTTAAAGAGGATTTCGTCCCCAAAATCTATCCAGTCATAACCATTATAACTGATATTAACCAAATTATTCTTTTTTAACTAAATACTCTCCTACCCAATTATGCTCTACGTAATCTCATCTATTTGTGCCTATTCAAACTAAACGTTTACCTTACATTGATGAGCATTTTTTTTGCATTAATTTAGATTATCTAATTAATGTCTAAAGTATTTCTCTTGCAAGGTTTAATTATCATAACTGGGGTTACTATTTATGTGATATTCATTGAGGAATTTTCCCAAGGGTTACTTAGTGTATACACTGTTGATTTCAAACCAAACCTTGAGTCAAAATACCCTCCTAGGCCATACTACATCCCTTAAAAACCCTATATAACCATACATAGAGTCAATAGGGGTAGTCGACTAGGTAATAACTATTATATTTATTCTTCTTCCTATTAAATCTTATATCACACTTATGCTTAGGGTCAGAGGGTTGAACATGCAAGTCAAAGATTTCTTCTCTAAAGGTTCTATATACTACTAACTTTCTTGTGGTGGTGACTTTGTTCCAAAACCATCGACGAAATCCAACAAAGTTTTTTTGTAAATATATTATAAAAATGAAAATAAGTTTGAAGATGAAAACCTTGCGATGGGAATCCAAAATGGTGCCAAAATCAATCCGAGAACTAGGTCGACCACTTTCTACCACATACCACATATACTATCACTCCGACATCACTTCATTTTTACAAAGAGGTTTCTTTGTACACATTATCAAGGCATAGAACTAGTATAACTCAATTCTAGATAAGGAGGGATACATGTTTCTTCTATCATATAGTTAACTTCTAGTAGGTCATACTAGGCACTACCTCCATTATTACACCATTCTCTTAATCATGACTTAGGCCATCACATCCCAAACATCTAGTATTTATAAGATTGTATAACCACAATAAGGAGAGATTAGGATTTCTACTTCCCTTATTGATTCACATCAATGGTGTCATTACAAGCCCAGATGAGCTAGATAGTCCAACTTCAACTTGTCTCACACATTAGGTAAACTAATTACATGTGGTGATGAGAGAGTGGTCAATTCTTTAAGGATCAATCTGAGATGTAACTACCTCGGCTCACATAACCTCGATGTCAGTTTACATCCAAAGTTTCAAGAAAAAGAGTATCCACTATAGCTTCCAAACACGACTATGTGATCCAACTACATGATCATATCTTTATAGGACAAGGGAGATCAACATAATTCCTACCTTATGGGTATGTAAGGGATGAAATCCCAAGGGTAGTTACTTGAACCCTATACCTTTCTTTGATAAATCCTTATTTATGAGATATCCCAAGGTTAGCTAGGATTGTATCAACCCTTGGATGGCGAGTCTCAAGCAAAACTACGGTGAGATAATTCCATGTGGCAGGAAAGACAAGCCTAACCTTAATGGATATAGTTCATATCATCATGTACTATCATTGAACATCTCAAAATTTAAAACTCATGCCAATATTCTAAGTTTGTACCCATGCTGCCCAATCTGCATAATGTGTGTGTCATAGGCATGCTAGAAAACAACAAAGGAAAAAGGTTTAATTGACTTGTACTAGGGTTACACACAATATACGAATTTAAGTCAACCTACTCTCTACAGTAGATGAATTGCCCTCCCATAAGGAGGGAGGCTGAGGATAATGTCTAGGAGAGTCAACCCTTATGTTAAAAAAGTTATACCTATAATGATAGGGTAGGATTAATAAGAGTTTACCCAAAACTAGGTCAATGGCATAGACTGTTTGGGGTGAATATCACCAAGTTAGATGGGGGTTGAAACCATATATGGTAACTCACAACTCAGGTTTAGTTATGAAAACAACCTTTAAAAGGTCACCTACCTACTAAGGAACAATCTAGGATAACTTCAAATAGTCTAGTTACTGACTGCTTAGGCATTGATACCATTCTGTAAAGAGTGGGACCCGATAGTCGGCCCACTCAATGGTACAAACATTAGCCATGAAATATTTAAGCAGCAAAAAACATAACTATTCACAAAGTTACAAATGTTTCTGTATACATAACTTTCTCACCCTAATGGTGGCACATAAAACAAAAAGGTTACATTTATATACACATAAGCCCATATGCAGATGGTAACAAGGCTATCTCAAATTGTATTTATGTCAACCAATTAGCTCACGGTCATCCCGAGTGTCAATCCTTAAAGAACCTACACCTGGGTGGAGAGAACACCCAGAAAAATAGGAAACAAAAGAGTATGTCAAAAAAAGCTGAGTATGTACATTAGAAAATTTGCTAGAGCATTATTCGTTTCAAAAGTAAAGTAAGATGTTCCCATCAAAGATGGGCAGTATTAAAGCTAGGTAAGTTTCAATGAGAAGTAATATGAGACGAAATTTCTGAAAGAATGAGGTAGTATAAATAATCCAATAAACAACAAACTTTGCCACAATCAATCATCACATTATAAGATTTATTTGCATGTAGATATATTGAATTAAATTAACTATAGTAGGGCCAAGATGCCACTGAGTCATTGACCTAAATATATATTGGATACAAAAGCACACCCATAGGCAGAAAAGCACACCTCTGCATATATAAGGGTAGAAAAGTACACCCTAATGGTTACGAATAAGTGTCTATGATAGTTAGCTAGTCAAATTATCTACCATGCATAATTTAGTGTGGCAAGATACATTATTCATCAGAAACTTGTATCATAATACAAGCACAATAGCATGTGGCGTCATTGACCCAATTCAACCTGTAAATAATTATTTTAAAAGGATGATATTTCAACAAGTGGAACAAAAGACTAAGTATGTCAAGAATTTGCCTCATTATGGGAAATTTGAGTCATATAATGCCCAGTTAAAAAATAGGGAGGAGTACATACCTTATGCATCCAAAAGTTAACTCTAATAAGATACTTGGTCCACTATGTCACCTCTTCCTCCTAAAAGTATATTATTTTATGTCAGTCAATACAAATCAAACATGTGTATTCATTCTCAAATTGTCTATATGTATATAGTTCTTATCCTAATGTCGATCACTTAATATCATATTAGGGTTGTTAATCTGTCTAAATTAACATGTTCTCCATTTGAAATCCATTTTGTTTATTAGATCCCTTCTTAGGTATATAAGTCAAAGTATACCTAGGTATACTATATGTGTGGTTAGAAGTATTTATTTTTCCAATTGAGGTGTTGTAATATCTTCCTCATCTAATATCATTATAGTGCTATTCATTCCACTAAGGCTGAATATATTTTTATCCCATAAGTATTCAATATGTTTATAAGAATTCTTCACATTTGGAATTGCCATCAATTATGTATGTACATATATGTGCATCTAGGATTGGTAATATATGAAAGAAATGAGGTTTCTAAACTAGGTTTCCTTATGAAAAAAATGAATGAAATTTGTGTATTTCCACTTACTGGGTTATTACACCCACATATATGTCTATATTGGAATCAAAGATAACAAGTATTAAGGGATCAATCGAGTAATCTAAATCAGTATTATCACTGGTGAATTTATGTAATTATCATCTATGAATTCAACAATATGCTTGTATCATTATATGTAAACTGGTGTAATTAGTATACATGAACTATCAATGATCTATGTGACTCTATGATATAAAATAGTACATACTATGATCATCAAATGAAAATCAATCCCCTATTGAATATCATTATATCTCATTGGTGTTTATGCACTTAATAGTTAATGTATAGTTTCAGATCGATCACCTATTTAATATAACTACTTACTATATAAGTAAGGTTATACTATCATAAGTTGTTGGATAGTTGATCGTTGTATAAGTCTAGAGGAATTAGAGGTTTCTAGTTTATGGATATTCAGTGATCGTCATATTGGTTTCCATATCTGAATGCAGGGAAAGGAAAAACTCACCAATGTACCACCCTCATGAACAAGTCTTCATAATCCTCAGCATGAGGTTGTATTGTTGTTGGCCATGGTGTTGCCGCGAGTCAAGCCAGGGCATAGCAGAGCAAGTGACGAGGGTGGGGGGAGACTGGTTGTAACAAACTCTTTCTTTTGATGACATGGATATCTGTGGAGGTGCAAACTCTCATCTCTGAGCCTGAAGGCAAGGGTTGCAAAGGCTAAATGGTTGTTGATGTATTTGAGTTGTAGGTGCCGCATAAGGGCCATTGTAGAGGCTGGGTATGTGAGAAATACATAGTAACAGGGAGGCATGGCCTGGTGATGGTAGTAGGGTTGAAGGGACAAAATAGACATTATGTGTGAGTGGTGGTGGTTGACTAATTGGCAAAGAGAAGATTTGTTCGACCTCACCACCTACATCGCCTGGAAGAGAAGGGGCAAGGAGAACATGCGGCTACATTGCTGACGAGGCTTCCTGTAAATTGTTGTGGACACCTAGGCAGGAGTGGGTAGCTCTGCATCTGAAAGGCGGTTGTTTGCAGGTCCAAGAGAAGAAGATGATGGTCGGTTCTTCTAGGGTTACAAAGAGATAGAGAGGGGAAGGAGAAAGGGAAAGAATAGGAGGAGGAGAAGTGTGTGTGGCCCTGCAGAGGCTGCTAGAGCCAACATATGTGTCTACTTCTAGGTTAACAACTCTAAGATCGATACTTGGGTGGCTAGGGTGAGCGTGGGGGATGAGAAGGATGAGTGAAAGGGAGAGAAGAAGAAACGGATGAGGAAAAGGAAGAGGAGAGAAGGAACAGGAGAGGACTCAGGAGGCTGCAAACGACAGTCATTTCACTCGTTGAGGCTGGTATGCCCTACAAGAGAGACCCGACGGTGAAAGAGGGGAGAAGTAACACTCAGCGTTACATTGATGGTTGAATTAAATCAATTAAGGAACAAAGTTTTAAATAAATTAAATTCATTGGGGCTAGGATACCAACCATTTAAATGTATGGTCAAATGGAGTCCAATTGACACAAAAATTGATAGCTTAGCTAATTAAGGTGCGATGATCTTCAATTTTAACATCATTCTTGTTGTTCAAAAATGTTATACTATTTTATTTCATTACTCATGAGTTTAGTACTCAATTAATGCATTTAAAGCCTTATTTAATTCTTATCATACATTTTTTTTATTCCTTTATTTTCTTGCATCAAATTGACTCAAAAGATCCAATCCAAGTGTTAGTTTAATTAATTAGTGAAATGGGTATACTTAACTCCCAATTGAACACTTAATTAATTAATATTTCATCAATCCTTATAAAAAAGAATATTGATTAAAATATCATAAATTTTGACTTCAAATGCCTTTGATTAATTTAGTCCAAGGAATATAATATAATGCTAACATAATTAAAATGTGTCTTAGAATAGTGAGGTCTGACGTAAATACCCAGATTTGGGTATGTTACATAACCATTCCATTCATGTGTCTGTAATATGTCTATTTAAGATCAATTAGGTATTATGTACATGAAGGGGATGAAATTATCAAACCTAGTTTGCCAAAAATCAAGTCAAATTCAATGCAAATGCAAGTTTTGAAGATTAAATAGTATCTCTATTAGAATCATGTTGTAAAACATTTGTATTGAATGTATGACTTGTAACTAAGCTTAATGGAAATTTAGAGCACTTGATTTGGATATTTAAACACTTTTTTGGCATTTGTTTTTGTAGTGTCCCTTTTGACCACACTCATGGCACCTAGGAGTAGAGGATGAGGAGGGTTTACCCTTGAAATGCTTTCCCTTGGAGTAGTGGGCTTCAAGATCACTTTGGGATTATTCTTCACTTTCACATGGAGGAGCTTGGAAAGTGACTTATTGTTGCACAATGGCTTCAACTTGAGTTGTGAAAGCATCCTCCTTAATCTTCTAAGATTCTTTCTCTTATTGTTTCTCATCTTCTTCTTGCTTGTCAAGGCTCACTTCATAAGCTTGTAGATTTCCTTTAAGTTCTTCAATAGGAATTTCGGTGAGAGACTTTGTTTCTTCAACGGTAGACACCTTTGTTTGCCACCATTTGGAGAGAGATCTAAGAATCTTTGAGTTTATATTTCTTTGGTCCATAGGATGACCCTAGGCAATTAGCTCATTAGCAATAGTGTTGAGCCTTGAGTACATTTCAATAACTCTTTCCTTCTTACTCATCTTGGAGTTTTCAAGACGAGCACATACCTACACCTTGGATTCTTTGACTTTCTTAGTACCTTCATAGGTGATGCAAAGCTTGTTACAAATCTCATAGGTTGTATCCCAAGAGGAAATTTGGTTGAACTTCGTTGGAGTAAGGGCGGAGTAGATGATGCTAATGGATTTAGAATTGAGTTGAGCTTTCTTCAAGGAAGACTCATTCCATGTAGCAACTTCTCCTTGTGACTCTTTGTAGGGAAAACCAACAACCTTCCACATATCATAGCTCATGCCTTGGGTGTATAATTGCATCATCGTCTTCCAATATAAGAAGTTGGTGCTGTCAAAGATAGGTGGACGCATGGTAGATCAATTTCAATATGTGGCAAGCTATTTCCCCCCTTTGTCATATAAAAAAGGGAGGGGTAGAAGATCTATATTGGGTCCTATCCAACTCACAAGCACCAAGCATGTAACAACTAGAGAGAGAGAAAAATATTAAGTCATGACCAAAATATAAGAGTGCATACAACAAACTCATGAAAGTAATAGAGCAGAAAGTTGAAGGTACCTAAGATAATGATTGCAACAAAAGTAAATCAGTCCATGGTGGAAAAAAAACAACAAAAAATGATAGAAGGATGTAAATAATAACCTCATATACATGTGCCCTATCTAAATACATGCTAAGCTCACAAAATGATTATGATGCCCTGCACCACAAACCAAGATATTACTCCAAACAAAATGCCAAAACAAAACCAAACAAGCATATTAACGAAAAATACTAAACATTAAAACTAATTTCACAAGGCACCAACATCAAGAAACTTATTACATCAGGCTCCAAAAACCTACCATCTGAATTGTATACCATCAAGCATCATTTTTTACAACATGTCCATAAAAAACTACCTGCCACATGTGATATTTGTTCTACTTACATATACATGTAGATCTACCCACTATATACAACAAAAGGGCACATAAGGCAAAACGTGTATCGATAGCACAACAACAAAATACACTAAGCTACCCCTAAGACCTGAGTGTACAGGGATGACTTTAGGATTTAACACCAAAAGATCAATAAGCAGTGCACTCAACCTTATCAGTTGCTAGCCTTGATGCTCCTCTTCAGCTGTACAATCTCTACCTCCTCGTGCACAACCACCTAAAAGGTGTGGAAACCCATGGGATGAGACCAAACATCCCAACGAGAGATATAACTCTCCGCTAATGCTATTAAAGCACCGGTAAAGTAACTAAAGATCAGAAGTAAAAATACACCTATTATAAGCTGAATCCATTAATGATATCAACAAGGTAGTTATTGTCATCCTAACATTTCAAAAGGAATATGAAGAACATGTATATTCTATACCAACTAACATGTACAAAATCAAGGCAAGGCTAAAACCAATGTTCTCGTATTTGATCCTAAGCAAGTACACTACACGACTGATTACATATTTTATTATGCCCCAAGGATTTGAGTCACACCACCCAAATCCAACCGACCACTATTAAGTCAAAATTGTTGCCATACAAGGTCAATTGAAGAGCAAGAATCCACAACTTCACCAAACCTCATGGTCCATACATGAGCACACAACAGAGACATATCAGTCAACTACAAAAGTGACTTATAGTTAGCAGAAGGATCGATTCACGGATGGACATCCACATATGACAACACCTAGCTCACCTTGGTACATGTAATGATGCTAGAAGAATAGGCTCACGCATAGCCATTCAAAGAAGAAGGAGTGGCTCACGCATGCCATCCATATCACAACAAGATTGACTCACGCATGGACATCTCACACATCATGTAATTGGGGATACAAGGTGACACCCGACTTGTACCCTCGCATATTCAAAAATATGCACTCTGAGTAAAACTCACTTCACCAATCCAACAATTAAGGTTGACACTAGAAAGGATCTATGGCACAGGGCAAACTATAGGGATTACGATTCACTTGTTTAGTTATTCCAATTAAGTATCTTCAAGCATGAATCAAGTTACAATGTACAGAACCCTAACTAGCATTACAAAGTTAAGGGCATTGTACAACTTTTAAAGATATAAAGCATATCAAGTGTGAACTTGTCGCACTATCACCACATACCACTTGTAATACTACCATTCACAATACCAACATCATTGTTACATGGCCACTCAAGGCTATCACTATTTTCACATCACTATGGGATATCAATCCCTTAATCATTGCACTAGAGGGTATCACTTCACAACAGGCATCAACCCACCACTAAGTCATAGGACCCATTCACATCATTCTTGTATCACAAGTATTTCAACATGCCTTATAAAGGCTCATTCAACCAGTGTCACGTCATACTCATCATAGCATGCAATCGCTATGATATTCAAGCACATATCACCTGCATGGTCAGAAATTGATAAATAAGAAAGAGGAAACATCCTAAATCCATGCGTCACATCATTATCTCCACATGCCTCAATTATTCATAACCATCACTATAGCATACCAAGCAATGGCATGCATTCAACCTGCAAGGTTAGGGGTTCAAAGACAAGAGAGATAATATCATAACGTAATAGTCATCCCAAGAAAGAGAAGCAAACATGTCACATTACTCATAATTAGGATTAGGGTTTTCCCTCCATAGCCGATTAGAGTTTACAAGAGTAGGTTCATCCATCAACCCTATAACCATCACCCTCCATCATATTGGAGTGTACGAGGGTTAGAAAACATCATGAGAGTTGATTAGATAACATTCTAAACATCATTATATATGGCTTATACATTACACATGCAAGAGTATCATTAAGTGTCCAAGCATACCTTTCAACCACCATCATTGACATGTGTCTCAACCACTAGCATCATCATGTGTCTCGACCACATAAATATCTAGGTCGCGACCACCCAACCTGGTCCTTGTCGTGAGAGACACCTAAGGCATCTCAACCCATCTAGGATCATAGTTCCACCTACTAAAGGCTCATCTCAAGGGACATGCCATGATCGAGACAAGGGAAAGATCAAGACTTAAAAACTAGGGCAACAACCCAACCAAAATACGGATCAACATAGCCTCCAATACCAAATGTCGCGACCTCTATCAACACTAGGTCCAACTCAACATAAAGGAAGCATCCAGACCAGGACCAAGCATGGATCATGACCATTATGGGGACAGATGTCTCGACCACAAAATAGAAGACAAGGCCAAGGAAAACCATCATGAAAATGGAGGGGAAAACTCAAGCAAAACGGTCACCAAGAACCCTAGTTCATGCATCATGGATCCATCATTAAAGGATCTCATGCAAGATAGGTAAAACTATGTTTAAGGCACTAAAATTAGAACCTAACCTCCTCATAACATATAGATACTCGAAAACCATGCATCTGAGCAACACCAAGGTAAAAAGTATAGATGAAGATCATCATAACCCCACAACCATTAAAATTGGGTAAATGAAATTAAGGTTTTGAATTGCATCCAAACCAAGCACGATAATCACTACCAAACAAGTTATAGAGATTATCATCGTCTACTAGTATGTTAGGGTAATGTTTTAGAGAGAACACAATAGCTTGCATGTATGAAAGAGTTCAAGTAATATAGAGGGCAAAGAGTTATATAACCCGCCTTAAGATGATCACCACCAAGAGCCCCAAATTCCAAGATCAAGAGCTCCAAGCACATGATCCAAGGGTTTAAGAAGCTTCACCAAAAGCTCCACACTCGGCCACAAGAGAATCTCAAGAATAAGAAGACACCAAGGTCAAAGTTAGGCCAAGGAAAGAAGCAAAGAAGCTCTTGGCTGAACCAAAAGAGAAAGGGGGAAGAGAGGAGAAATCCTCTTCACACTTGGGTCTACCTTGTCAAGACATGGTCTATGACCCTTGTTATGAGGGGTTTCTCTCCCAAAATTTATCACCATGGAAGAACCATGGTCTAGGGCCGAGTAAAGAGAGGAAGATGAAGGTAGTAGATTAAAATAAACATCAACTTAGAAGACAAACACTTACCAAGGATGGAAGATGAGCTCAAATCACTACCACCACCACATGCAAGGGAAGATTGGTCCCCCAAGCCCAAGGACGAACCTCCTTGCTCCATCAAGCTCCAAGAACAATTAAAGAAGGAGGAAGAAGATAGATGGCTGAAAAGGGTTGCAAGCAAGAAGAGATAAGGATTTATATAGATGGAAGATGAGAGAGAAGGCAAGGGATGATGTGTTAACACTCCAAGTTACCAAAGGGACACTTGTCCACTCAAAAGGACAACATGCAACCACTTAAACATGACATGCAAGACATGGTGATACACTCTAGGTAATGTCTCAACCACCATGTACTCCCACATGGTCATAGTCGTGACCCTCCTAGGTTGCACTATCCATGGTCGTGACACCACCCATCACCATCTCCTCTTGGTCGAGACAAGGCACCTCCACAAACCCTAGGTCGAGACAACCCCAGCTAGGTCAACCATCTCAACCCAAGACCACCCTATACTATGTAGGTCGTGACCCAAACACCTGGAAGAGGTGTCTCGACCCTGACACCCTCCAAAACCTACCTTGGTCGTAACCAAAGGTAGAGACAACACAACCAACACACATGGTCAAGGCACTCAACTCTCACATCAACCTTAATCATCACCTAGGGTGATAATCCTCAAACAAGGTGCCCACCTCTTTCTCTCTCCTCTATATGATGTCAATAAATAGAGGGAACACTATATAGGTGTCAAATTGCTCATAAACCCCCTTCATTGAGTGAATTGCAATTTGCACCAAAACTAGCATCGAAAGTGCAAGCCTCGTCCAAACAAGCTCAAACTTGAAACCTAAGCTCTCCACAAGCCTTAATTTCATCTCAAAAGATTAGATAAAGGTTATAAGCTCATGATTAAGCCATAGCAAATAGGGTTACCCCAAAACTCAGGTCAGAGGTCTTAGAATGACATGTACATGGCCACAATAAGATGTAAGAACTAAACATCTAGGACATCAGTATCTTGCTCATCCTTAGATTTACTCTTCATCACTATCTGGCATTGGTCTTGTATATGATGCAGGTGTAACATCAATATCATCACCATCATCATGTCTACAATCATCATATCTGTACTGACCCATTTTCAAATTAGTCATCTAAGTAGGGTTTACTTGGATGATTGTATGCTTAACTAAGTTGATCATGGTTTAAAGCTTGATTAATGATGGTAGTTAAGTTTTGATTTGTTAAATATACTTATAAGGTTTAATCATACTTTGATCCACATAATTAGGGTTAAAATTTTGGAAACCCTAATCGGCCCAAATTAGGGTTTTGATGACATATGAATACAAAATTTGATAAGTATAGTGTCTCACTAAATAATTTTTAGTATTTTATGTGTAAATTTGATTTAGTTCAAATTTTATATGATTTGTATATATCAAATTTGAATACTCTTGAAAAATATCAGAATTTTTTAAGAATGTTCTGACCTATTTGTCGGTCGAGTTTCAAACTCAACCGATCTTATTTTTATATTGATATAGTAGTGTGGAAAATGAATTTATCTTTTTATTGGTATATCCAATTGATCTAAAATTTTAACTGTAGTTTTTAAACTACATTATAGACATCCTATTAAATTTTTGTAATTTTTGGATGATTTTTGATCCCTACAGAGAGGGGTGTCGGTCGAGTTATGTGAAGGACAAACTCGACCGACCATGTTGTTGACTACAATATAGTAGTGTAGTATTTGATTTTTATTTATTTATTCGTAACTCAAAATTATCTAAAAATTTTATCGTTTCTTATAAACTCAATTTCAGACATTGGTTTAAAGTTTCATAATTTTTTTATGACGTTTGTGTTCTAACACATGTGGTTTTGGTCGAGTTTATAACTCAACTGACCAACCAGTCTGAGAAAAATAAAAATACATTGAGGGGCTTGTTTGCAAATGTTCTAAGCACCTCAAATCATCTATATCACTAACATAACACACACGGAGCTCTCATAACTTGTCCTTCCTATCAAAGAAACAAAATTCTTGAGAGAGAGGAGAGCTAGGGTTTTGAGAAGAGAAAGTGGTGGAGATGTTGACCTAGGGTTTCTCTATCCAAGATATGATGAAATCAAGTAAGTTTAGCTTCTTTACATAGCATTTCATGATGAATCTTATCTCACATGTCAAGATTCAGTCCCTCCCCTGATTTGATTTGAAATCGCATCAAATCTCCCCTTGTTCTCACTCTTTCTCTTCTAATCTCCATTTGTAGGGTTTTTGAGTTGAGAGGAAAAAGAATTGGATTCTTTTGTGAGAGTTTGATTGGGTTTCCAAAAATTTAGAGGTTGACCTACGAATTTAAGATTCTTGGAACCTCAGGTGAGTGTTTTTATCCCTACTAAGCTTTGTATTCATTTTGAAAGCCTAATTTTATCCGGCTAAAACAATCAGAAACCTTGTTTGTATATGTATGTGATTGGATTTGATTTGGGAAAGATATTGGGGATCCAATTCTACTGATTTTGATTATTTATCATTAATTAGAACTTGATTAGTTCCTGATATATTGATTGAAGATCCGTGGGTTTTTCTTATGGGTAGATGACTATGCTATTTTATGTGAATTTTGCCTAAAAATTAGCCCAATGGTCGATATGCTTGGAATTGAATTGACATGTGTAAAATCATATTTCAATTGTACTAGATTGTATGATACAAGTGTATTATTGAATGTTAATGGAATTGAATGACCACATATCCTGATTAGGATTTGTGTTGAGGAAGTGAATGAAATGAGTTAATTAATCAATGTATACTTATGATTGATGAATGAAATGTGTGAAAATGGAAACTAGGGTTTCCATGTTTGTGAATAACCCTAATGAACCCTTGAGTCATGATTGGATTATTAAATGATATGATTATTATGATATGTTGAACTAAGGAATGACTTCTTGAAAACCCTAAAAGTTTATTATTAAGATGATTATGAGTGATAAAGTTAGAACTTGTATATGATGTAAATGTGATCAAATGTTGAAGTTGAAGGTATTAATACTTGATTGCAAATTCAGATGGCTTCCGCGGGAGGGTCTGAGGGGGCGATCGCTGGGGCGACGGAAGGGGCGACTGATGTGGCGGCGGCTGCAGATCCTCCAGATCCGGGAGCTGTCGACCCTGCTTGGAATCCTGCTAGGTCAAAGGTGCTCTCAAGATCTACTGGGAGTATCTCGGTTGAGGAGCATCCTAAGCAATGGTATGATTTGTTCAAGTCGGACAGTGTTGGTCCTGTAAAGCTGAGAAAGGAGGAAGTCCGTTTCAAGGAAGGGAAGCTGATATATCCTAAGTCTATTGCGGAAAGGAACCTCGGAAGATGGAGTCGAACAGCAGCAGGGTATGTTATTGGTCTGAAACCTCACTGGCCGGCGCTTGCTAGGCACTTGGCTCAGATCTGGAATGCTAAAGGGGCGATTGAAGTTAGATCCAGGGGGCGTGGCTTCTTCATAGTCATGTTCGAGAGAGATGAAGACCTCGCTACGGCGGTGGACGGTGGTCCGTGGTTCGTGGCAGGGAAACCGTTGATCATCAAGAAGTGGGAGCGGGGGGAGCCGCTTGAGAAGATGAAGCTCACAGAGATCCCCATTTGGTTGAAGATCCACAAGCTGCCATTAGAATTGTGGGATGCTGAGATGTTTAACATCATTGGATCTTATCTGGGAAGGCCTCTTCGGCCGGATAAGTTTACGTCAGAGTTTAGGAGGCTGGAGTATGCTCGTTTGCATGTGGTCATCTCTTCTGACTTCAGTTTCCTGGAAGAATTGCAAATCATGAGTGAAGATGGCCATAGTGATACTATTGAGTTTGAATATGAATGGAAGCCTCCCAAATGTCAGGAGTGCGGGTTGTTTGGGCATGAAACATCATTGTGTGGTTCATCTAAAGATGTGGTGGTAAGCTCTCAAAGGAAGATGTCGAAGAAGATCTGGGTCCCAAAGTCTAAAAGTGTCGATGAAGAGGGTGAAGTTTTTATTGATGCTGTGGAGGATCAGCCGGTTTCTGAGATGTTTGTTAGTTCTTTTGACAAGGTTAGTGAGTCTGTGCACTCCGGTGTAGGAGGGGTAGAGTCAGCTATTATTTCTTCTCCTATTGTTACTCCTATTTCGTCTCCTGATGGGGTGTGGGAGCAGAAGAAGAGGAAATCTAAATCTCCACCTAGGGTGGTTCCGAAGTGTAATTCCAGAGACATTCCTGCTTCTGTGAACAAGTTTTCTCCTCTTGCTAGCTATCCTGAGGGTCAGGTCGGGGAGAATGGTGTACATCGCGTCGATGGGGGAGGGAGTGTTCCATCCATTATTCCTAATGGTTAGTCCTCTTTCTATTTTGTCCTGGAACGTCTGTGGTTTGAACAAAATTGGGCGCCAGGATGCTGTGAGGGAGTTGGTTTCTAGACATCCTACTTCTTTGGTTTGTCTTTATGAAACAAATATTAGAAGGAAGAAAATGCTTAGAACTGTTAATAGATGTTGGCCTTTTGCAAGCTGGATTTCTAATCATGATATGCATCCTTTGGGGAGAGTGGTGATTATGTGGTCTATTGATTCTATCAAGGTGTCTTCTCTGGTGTACGATGATCAATTCATTCATTGTAGTGTTTCCTTTGAATATTCTTTCTTCTTTCTTACTGCTGTGTATGCTCATAATCTGGAGCCAAAGAGGGCATCTCTGTGGCCCAAGTTGCTGAGTATTAGAGATTCGGTTGGAAGCTCTCCCTGGTTGATCGTTGGTGACTTCAACTGTGTTCGCTTCTCTGCTGACAGGCTTGGTGGAGTTGAACCTTCTTATAGGTCCATGTCCTACTTCAATGGCTTTGTGAATGATGCTAGTCTGTTGGAAGTTTCTTTTTCTGGTTCGGATTTTACTTGGGATAATAGACAAGAGGGAGCTAACCTTGTGATGTCTAAGATCGATAGAAGTTTTTATAATGTGGAGTTCATTGATAAGTTTCCCCGTCTTTGGGGTGTCATCTCTGCTTCTATTCATAGCGATCACAGAATTCTTGCTATTCATCTTGAGGAAGGGGTTAAGAAGAAAACTTCGTTTAAGTTCATTAACGCTTGGTCGGATAGATCAGATTTCCTTAATCTGGTAGAGGATTCCTGGAAGGCCGATGTGACTGGGAACCCTATGTTTCGGGCCTGTGAGAAGCTGAGGAAGTTGAGGGCTGTTCTTTGTGATTGGAACAAAAAGGTCGTTGGGAATTTTCATGATAATAGAAGAATTAAGTAGAGTGAGGCTTGTTCTGCTCAGCTTGAAGCGGATAGGAATCCCTTGGATGACTCTCTTCATTCTATTGCTGCTGTGAAAAGGAAGGAGGCTGTGGATGCCTATAATGCGGAGGAATCCTTTGTCAGGCAAAAGTCTAGAGTGCAATGGCTGCACTTGGGTGACAGAAATTCTAAGTTTTTTCATGCGTCTTTAAAAGCTAGGAGGCAGAGGAATAGTATTAGAAGCATCATGATTGATAATGCTTTATGTTTGGATGAGGAGGCTATTGAAAGGCACATCTCTGGTTATTTCCAAGCTCTTTTTGTTAATGAAGATCGTTCTTTCCCCATGGAGTGGAATCCTTCTTGGATTTTACCCAAGTTATCTAAGGAGAGTTTTGATAACCTTTGTGGTATTGTCACTCAAGAGGAGATTGATTATGTTATTCATCATTCTAATGGAGATAAAGCTTCGGGCCCCGATGGGTATAATTTTCATTTCTTTAAGACTTGCTGGCATATTATAGGGAGTGATGTTTCTAAAGCTATGCTGAATTTCTTTTCGAGTGGTAAGCTTCTCAAAGAAGTCAACAGGACCCATATTACTCTTATTCCGAAAGTTGGTAACCCTTCTTCTATAAGGGATTGGAGGCCTATCTCCCTTTGTAATGTGTTGCTTAAAATCATTTCGAAGATTCTGGCTAATAGAGTGCAAAAGATTCTGCCCTGTCTTATTAGCTCCTCTCAAAGTGCTTTCATCAAAGGAAGGTCGATTAATGAGTCTATCCTCCTGGTGAATGAGTTGATTAATAATATTCATAAGAGTTCTAAGCCCAAGATGTGTGTCAAAACTGATATTATGAAGGCGTATGACTCTTTGGATTGGAGTTTTATTAAGTTGATTCTATATAATATGGGTTTCCTTGAATGTTTCATTCACTGGATCGATGTGCTGCTTAGTACT
The DNA here is from genome assembly GCA_963693085.1 of Alisma plantago-aquatica. Taxonomy (NCBI): domain Eukaryota; kingdom Viridiplantae; phylum Streptophyta; class Magnoliopsida; order Alismatales; family Alismataceae; genus Alisma; species Alisma plantago-aquatica. The sequence continues at coordinate 1,034,572,618 of OY856409.1, forward strand.
GCTAGTATGCAGGTACTTATTAATGGTGTTCCTGGTTCTTCGTTTATCCCAGGGAGGGGTATCAGGCAAGGTGATCCCCTGGCTCCGTATATTTTTGTCATTGTGATGGAAGGGTTTACAAGTATTATTAATTCAGCTATTTCTAACAGGTCTATCTTCCCTATAAAGCCTCGCATGATTTTGCTGTTTCCCATGCAATTTTTGCGGATGATGTGGTTATTTTTTCCGAAGTTGATACCATCTCGATTAAAGGTGTTAAGGAGGTTATTGATTGCTTTAGTGCTGTCTCGGGTCTTAATATTAGCCTGGAGAAAAGTGTGGTGATATGTAATGATGATGCTACTGCTTATGTCGAGAACTCTGGTTTGGGTATTAAGATTGGCAAGCTGCCTCTCAAATATCTTGGGCTTCCCTTATTTAGTGGCAGGCTTTCGAGGGCTTTATGCTCTCCTATTATTGACAAGATGAAGCGTAGGTTGGCTGGATGGAAGTCGGGTCATCTTTCATATGCTGGCAGGCTAGAACTGATTAAATCCACCCTTTCTTTGTTTCATGTTTATTGGGCGTCCTCCTTTCCCCTTCCTATTGCTGTTACGGATGAGATTGATCATTTGTGTAGGGATTTTCTGTGGAATGGGGTGATGGGTGAGAAAGTTACTCATGTTGTTGCATGGAGTAGTGTTTGTAAACCGAAGAAAGAAGGAGGTTTAGGGATCAAACTTTCTGTTGACATGGTCAGAGCTTGTGTGGTTAAAAATATATGGAGTATTGCTCTTAAGAAGGACTCCTTGTGGGTTCGTTGGGTGAACTCGAGATATCTCAAAGGGGATTCTATTTGGAGCTGCGGCAGGACCTCTAATTCCTCCTGGATGTGGTCTCATATTCTTCGTACCAGGGATGGGGTTCTGAAAAGAATTTATGTTAAACCTAACTCTGATTCTCTTATCTGGAGAGAGCCTTGGATCTCTTACGGGGTCTTTTTGGGGAGTCTTCTTGATCACTCTGATGTTATGAAGTTTGGTAAAGGCAAATTTGCTGATTTTGGTAGTATTTTGGTTGACGTTCCATGGGTTGAACGCAAGTCCAGACATTATACAAGGATTTTGGGCGTCATTAGAGCTAATTTTTCACCTTCTTCTGATCCTGTTAGTCACATCTATTTGGATGGTGTTGAACCTCGGAAGCTGAAAGATTTCTGGGAGCTGCTTAGAGAGAAAAGGGATCAGGTTGGTTGGGATCATTGGGTTTGGAAAACCAAAGCCCCGATGAGATGTAGGTTTCTTATGTGGAGGATTATGCTTGATAAGCTTCTTACTCATGACCATTTGAAGAATAGAGGCTTTGCTCTTGCCTCTAGGTGCGAACTCTGTAGATCTGATGTTGAAGATCTTGGACATATTCTGTTTACTTGTTCTTTTTCTAGGAGCATTTGGGTGGGTTCTCGTAAGGATGGTTACCTCCCTTCTGTTCCTGGTTCTATCTCGGATCTTATTCGATTTGCTAGCCAGAAGAGTAGGATTTGTGCTCAGCTGGTTGCTTATGCTATCTGGAGCGAGAGGAACCAAAGGATTTTTGTGGGGCTGGATACTAGTGCTTCTCAAGTCTGGAAGCGTGTTAAAAAAGATATAGTTCTTCTTGTATAGATAGGTTGTTATGCTTCCTTGTACAGCTTCTTTTTTCTTTTGACGCCTTGGTAGTTTGTTCTGCCTAGGCAAAAGTTTTGTACTTTTCTTCAAAAATATCAAAAAAAAGGAGTAATACGCTTTGGGAGACCAAAAAAGGTATTAATACTTCAATTGAATATGATGAGTCTTACTAATATCATCTAAGTCTAATGCATTTGTTTTAGTATAATAAAGAATGATCATTGTTGATTATGGGAATGTCATTAGTAGTCAATGAAAAGGTACACTTATCTGAATATAAGAGACAATATGAATAAGATGTACTTAATGGTGATTGCATGATAAAGATGAAACTAATGAAGATAGTATGATGAAGTATTTTATCTTTTATTTTAATTACATGTGGCTTAACCCAAATTAAATGAAATATACTAAGAACTATACTTTGATAAATGTTATGTAGAAGAGAAGCATTGTATGTAAAGTGAATCAAGAAAGATTGGTCCAGATAATGTAATGAACATGAAATGTAAGAAGTTGAGACTACTGAGTATAAAATGATGGAAAAAGATAGGAATTAGTAGATGATTCTAAGAATGTAACTCTTACCCTAAAATGATGAGTTTTATGATGCTAGTGAATGACAATCTCAAATGGGGGATTAAGAGATGCGCATAACTGTAGTTGAATTCAACTAAAAGATGCAAGTCAAGTATTTGAATTGATTTACAAGAATATGTTCTTGAATTGTGAATTGTACTCTGAGAACGGACTAATAGTACAAACTTCAATTGATAGTCAACATGTGTTGATTAGTAAACCCATATGAAGAATGTGAAATAAAAGAAGAAGAGAACTAAGTCTGTTATGCATGTAAATGCATGAAATTATTGGCATCCATTCAGATTGGATGGAACAGGCATATGTTGTATGATAAATCAATTCTGAGTATGAGGAATGATACATGATATATATATATGCTTTTACTATTGCTAGTTCTAATGCCTCTTCTAATATTTGTTCTGAACTGTGATATACAATAAAATGATAAGCTTTATGTTGAAATTGAATTTAATATGCACTCCTTACATTGAGAAACCCTAATAAGGGTAAATGTTGCATAATGAGATTATGTTTAGGGCTGAAAGCCCACTGATGATGATAAAACTCTGATGGGGTAAATGATGGACAATAAGATTATGTCTCAGGCTGAAAGCCCATTGTTGATGATTGCTATGAGATGAAGTAGAAGATAGAAATAATCATATGTGTTGCAATATACAGATTTATTTTTTGCTTCTTGCTTTGATCATTGTCCTTATTGATAAAATTAATCTATTTCATGTTATTCTAGTTATGCAAGAATACACATATATGATATATGATGTTTTGAATTCTTTTAAGATGAGTAAAAGAGATTAATAATAAGTGAAATGATGGAACATCTAGTTAGGTGCCCTGAACATCGTGAGTTCCCTCGAGGACCACACTGGGGAAATAAAACAGATCTCCTTGTAATAATCGATGAATTATGAGAAGGATTTCCGGAGTGTGGATCGAGACCTTAAAGGTTAGACCACTAGGATTTAGGAGTGAGTCGTCTAGAGTGGCTCTGGCCCTAAATCCTTGTTGTGAAAGTATATGTCCAGATGGAATAGACTCTGATGAAATGAAATATGTGAAATGTGAAATGAAAAATATGTGAAATAGTGTGATATGTGATATACTGCTTTTCTGGTTCCTGTCTCATGTACCCGAGATGAGGACGTGAGCCTCTTTAGGCAACCCTGAGGTGGTCAGGGTCTTTTTTTGATGTCTTAGGGTGGTCGGTTAAACCTTAAGATAGTGATGGCAAGTCGTTGACATGAGAATCAGGCGTGGCGACTTCTACTTGGTGAGGTACAAGCCAAGTAGTTTCAGGGCAAATGAATAAAATACGATAAGTCGTGTAGAACATGATTGGAATGGTTGTTACATTCCTTATACTGCTACTTGATGGTTTGTCATTATTGATTATGCTTCTTACTGTAGAAATTAATCATGTTGCTATGGACATTTTCATATTATGATTTGTCATGTTGACAAGTTAAAATGATGGGATTTATATCCATTCTGAATATGAGTTGGATTGCTTGCTATTTGATAGTATTGTTTGATAGATATGTATTATGTGTACTTCAACTTCAGGACTACAAGATGTGTTCCTGTTCTGGCTGGTGGAGTGTCACAAAGATAATGTTATTGTTATGTATTGATTCAAAATGTTTAGAACTTGACTTATTACTCATGCAGTAAGATTCTTAATCTGAACTAGAATTATCTGTTGATTTGTTCATAGACATGATCTAAAAGATGTTTCAAAGTTATAATTGGTTTAAGTGATTACCTTATCTGTTCGATTAGATTACTATTGCAAGATAAATTTGACTCATGATAGAACTATCTGCTAGACTTTTCAATGTATGCATGTTTCTGTTCAGTTTATTATACTTAATCTGATGTTGATGCATGTACCTAGCTTGAGTGAGAGGTATCCACTCACTGGGGCTCTATATGAGTCTCATGAGGTTGTTTCAAATGTTTTTAGGTATAATGTTATCCAGCGAAGAGGTCATGACAAAGAAGATATAAATAGCATAATCTAGATAGATTAGAATGTCCATGTACTTTCTCTTTCCCGGGTTGGGTTGTAGATTAAGTTTGTTCATCAATGTACATGTATCTAATGTAAAATGAACTGTATATGAGAACAAGATTTGATTTTGGATTTAATGGAGTTGAATATGATTTGTGATATCTAAATGTGATGTCCTTGATGTGACATTGATTTATGAATTTTTGTAGAAAGTAAAAGGAAAAATTTATCTGTGTTTTTCATATATTATTTAATCACATGTGTCGATAATTCATTATTTCATTCCATAATCTGGGTTTAGATTTTAGGATTGTCTCTAATGGTGGGTATTTATGCTGATCAAAAGAGTGGGTCCCGAAAAACATGGTATCAGAGCCTAGGTTAGATGAGTCTACAAGGACAATAGGATCTAGGACTAATTGATAATGTCGATGTTGAATATAACCTAAATGATGTGCATACTGTCTGAACTCAGTATCTAGATACTCTGGTCAAGTATTTGGGTATTGAGCTAATCTAGTATGGAACTGTCGACTATACTTCTTCTGGATGCCCTAACCAAGTATCCAGATGAACATAGTTTGGTAGTATAATAAGATACATGATGAAAAAGAGAAGAATGGCGATAAAATGGTGAAAGAGAAAAGGATTTTATAATTCAATATGGAACCTATGGAAAATATGAAATTTCATATAAGAAAGATGAAAGCTTAATGGATTATGAACTTAATCTCTAATGAGTTTGAGTCTGAGTATGAAATATGAAATTGTGAGAAAAAGCTATGAACTAAGATGCACACTAGATGATCTTCTTTATAAAGGAAATTGATGAATGCAGATGATAATATGTGAATGAGTCATAATCTTAATCCATGAGATACACAATCAAATTAAAAAAAAAAGGATGTGAAAGGTGATGTGAATCGGATCTTGATAAATGATGTATTACTAATATTAGTGATTCAAATGTTTATTATACTCAAGGAGAGATATGATGATGACATATGATGAAATATCCATCTAATACAAAAAAAGATGTCATATGAAAGAAAGATAAAATGGAATACTTTTTAACTGGATGTCGAGAGAGATGAATGATTAGATGATATGATATTCTTTTGTATCTTTTCTTGGATTTCGAGATGAAATCCTAAAAGGAGGGGAGAAATTGTAATGACCTATTTTCAAATTAGTCATCCAATTAGGGTTTACTTGGATGATTGTATGCTTAACTAAGTTGATCATGGTTTAAAGCTTGATTAATGATGATAGTTAAGTTTTGATGTGTCAAATATAATGAAAAGGTTTAATCATACTTTTATCCACATAATTATGGTTAAAATTTTGGAAACCCTAATCGGCCCAAATTAGGGTTTTGATGACATATGAATACAAATTTTGATAAGTATAGTGTCTCACTAAATGATTTTTAGTATTTTATGTGTAACTCTGATTTAATTCAAATTTATATATGATTTGCATATATCAAATTTCAATACTCTTGAAAAATAACAGAATTTTTGAAGAATGTTCTAACCTATTTGTAGGTTGAGTTTTAAACTCGACCGATCATATTTTCATATTTATATAGTAGTGTGGAAATTGAATTTTATCTTTTTATTGGTATATCCAATTGATATCAAATTTTATCTGTAGTTGTTAAACTCCATTATAGACACCTATTAAATTTGTGAAATTTTTTGATGATTTTTTATCTCTACAGAGAGGGGTGTCGGTCGAGTTCTGTGAAGGACAAACTCGACCGACCATGATGGTGACTGCAATATAGAAGTGTAGTATTTGATTTTTAATTATTTATTCGTAATCCAAATTATCTAAAAATTTTATTGTTTCTTATAAACTCAATTTCAGACATTAGATTAAAGTTTCATAATTTTTGGATGACGTTTGAGTTCGGAAACGTGTGGTTTCGGTCGAGTTTATAACTCAACCGACCAACCAGTCTGAGCAAAATAAAAATACATTGAGGGGCTTGTTTGCAAATATTCTAAGCATCTCAATTCATCTATATCACTAACCTAACATACAAGGAGCTCTCATAACTTGTCCTTCCTATCAAAGAAACAAAATTCTTGAGAGAGAGGAGAGCTAGGGTTTTGAGAAGAGAAAGTGGTGGAGATGTTGACCTAGGGTTTCTCTATCCAAGATATGATGAAATCAAATAAGTTTAGCTTCTTTGCATAGCATTTCGTGGTGAATCTTCTCTCACATGTCAAGATTCCATCCCTCCACTGATTTGATTCGAAATCACATCAAATCCCCCCCTTTTCTCACTCTTTCTCTTCTAATCCCCATTTTCTAGGGTTTTTGAGTTGAGAGGAGAAAGAATTGGATTCTTTTGCGAGAGTTTGATTGGGTTTCCAAAAATTTAGAGGTTGACCTACAAATTTAAGATTCTTGGCACCTCAGGTGAGTGTTTTTATCCCTCCTAAGCTTTGTATTCATGTTGAAAGCCTAATTCTATTTGGCTAAAACAATTAGAAACCTTGTTTGTATATGTATGTGATTGGATTTGATTTGGGAAAGATATTGGGGATCCAATTCTACAGATTTAGATTATTTATCATTGATTGGAACTTGATTAGTTCTTGATATATTGATTGAGGATCCATGGGTTTTTCTTATGGATAGATGACTATGTTATTTCATGTGAATTTTGCCTAAAAATCAGCCCAATGGTCGATATGCTTGGAATTGAATTGACATGTGTAAAATCATATTTGAATTGTACTAGATTGTATGATACAAGTGTATTGTTGAATGTTAATGGAATTGAATGACCACATATCCTGATTAGGATTTGTGTTGAGGAAGTGAATGAAATGAGTTAATTAATCAATGTATACTTATGATTGATGAATGAAATGTGTGAAAATGGAAACTAGGGTTTCCATGTTTGTGAATAACCCTAATGAACCCTTGAGTCATGATTGGATTACTAAATGATATGATTATTATGATATGTTGAACTAAGGAATGACTTCTTGAAAACCCTAAAAGTTTATTATTAAGACGATTATGAGTGATAAAGTTAGAACTTGTATATGATGTTGTAAATGTGATCAAATGCTGAAGTTGAAGGTATTAATACTTCAATTGAATATGATGAGTCTTACTAATATCATCTAAGTCTAATGCATTTGTTTTAGTATAATAAAGAATGATCATTATTGATTATGGGAATGACATTAGTAGTCAATGACAAGGTACACTTATCTGAATATAAGAGATAATATGAACAAGATGTACTTAATGGTGATTGCAAGATAAAGATGAAACTAATGAAGATGGTATGATGAAGTATTTTATCTTTTATTTTAATTACATGTGGCTTAACCCAAATTAAATGAAATATAATGTGATGTTTGTTGCCAAACATCGATTAAGATTAATGTGGAAGCGATCGTTAGCAGCGGAATTACTGAAAATCACTAAAAATTAAAACTTTTTGCACTGAGTTCCACAAACTGTAAAACTCTTTTATAAAGAACCAAAGTAAGATATTTACATTCTGATACATCAGTACATCTCTGTATCATCTCATCTCGAGAGTTATAAACATTGACTGCCCTGTTAAACTATACATGAGCAGTATACAAAAATCTCGAGGCATCAATCCAAAAAATCTCAGATCTATATCAAACCATCTACCGACTCCTAGGACCTGAGAGTACAGAGACGACACATAGGACTCTCTATATACATAACCTAACAGACAGTGTCTCCACCTGAAGATCACTATTGTCCTTGTTGTTGTTGTTGTTGCTATGGTTGTTGTTGTTGCTGCTCACCCACTGAAGGGTTTCTTCTTCCTCTGCGTCTACCTAAAAAGTTGAATCCCACGGGGGTGAGACAATTGAAAATTGTCCCAGTGAGAGATATAACTCTCCACCAGAAACATTGTTATTGCAGATAATAGATTAACACTGAGCAATAAAATTATAAATATCCAACAGCAGGTAATTCATTGAATAAACTAAGTAAAGTAGTATTTTTATACAGTTCATTCCAGCTATAACTTGATTAAGCAGCAAGTCATATATTCAATAAGGAATATGAAGAACATGTATATTATTTATCCAACTACGACATAATAGACAATGTATCATCAATCATTGATTCTTGTAATTCAACCCTAAGCAAATATGCTACACGGATGATTACATTTTACAAACATACTTATGCCCTGAGGAGATGAGGTATACCACTCATACTCCAACCGACCATTGTGAAATCGAAATCGGTACCATACATAGGTCAATAGAAGAGTCAGATTCCCATGACCTCATCCTCCTCAGTCAGTATGAGGAACAACTTGTAGGACATCTCGTGTCTCTACTAAATATCTTTCCAGGGTAAACTGGCAACTTCTCTATTAGAGTTATAGTGGCATGTTGTACTCTCTTCGCAATTGAGGTATTTCATGTTTATCTCGCATCGATTCGGCATTAACATCATCATCGGGAGATTAGTGATACATCTTCCAACCTGGAATTCTGAAGGTACACTCTGTCTCCAACCTAGAATTCTAAAGGTCTATGACACTTGTCAGCGTAAGATTTCTACCTATCCTGTGCAGTTTTTAACTGTTGTTGTATTATTTCAATCTTCTCGGTGGTCTGATGTACAAGATCAGGACCTAAAAGTTGATATTCACCAGTTTCATACCAACATAGGGGAGATCTACAATGTCTACCATATAAAGCTTCATAAGGTGCCATGTCTATACTGTGTTGATAGCTATTGTTGTAGGCAAACTCTCTCAAGCTTAGATGCAGATCCCAACTTCCTATAAACTGGAGGACACATGCCCTAAGCAAATCCTCCAAGGTTTGTATAGTCCTTTCTGATTGTCCATCAGTCTGAGGATGAAAGGTTGTTATAAACCTTAATTGTGTGCCTAATGCTTTATGAAGTCGCTCCCAAAAATGACTCGTAAACTGGGGACCTCTGTCAGAAACAATGGTAACTGGGACCCCATGCAGCCGCACTATCTCATCTACATATAATTGTGCCAGCTTCTCGGCAGAATAGGTTGTTTTGACAGGTAAGAAATGTGTTGTCTTTGTCAACCTATCAACTATTACCTAGATGGAATCATGACCTTTGGTTGTTATAAGTAAACTAACCACAAAATCCATAGTTACATGATCCCACTTCCACTGTGGTATGTGCAAAGGCTGCATTGTTCTTGTGGGCTTCTGGTGTTCAGCTTTAACTTGCCGACACACTGGACACTGCATAACAAACTCAGCAACATCCTTCTTCAAACCAGTGATCCAACCCTATTCTAGGGATGTATCTTGTGTCATTTTGTACATTTATCACATTCAAATGTAATAGAATTACATGTTATTCCCCCTAATATGAATATCAATGCAATTTGTGCTTATGGATGTTCTTTGCACTATTTTCAGGTATTTGGACAACAATGGATGGACGAATGTGATGGAGGGGCCCAAAGAAGGCCCCAAAGCTCCCCCAACCTACCCTAGTGGCCAAAGAGTCATCACCAAGTAAGGACATCCGAAATTGACAAAGTTTGAAGTTCATCAGCCTGTTCAAGCCTTCACCACGGCCGTGGCCAAGTCCCACAGCTGTTATGTTTACTACCAAGGAGCAGCAATTCCAACAGGAGAAATGGCCAGAATCACCACGGACATGGCCCTCGGCAACGACCATGACAAGCCAGAGTCACCACGGCTGTGGCCACTGCCCACGGTCGTAATGTATATTACCAGAAATCAATAGGAGAATGTTTGCCGGATGTCGTACCTGTGGCCCAGCCTCTTCACCACGGCCATGGCTCCTCGCCACGGTCGTATTGATCCACTTCATTCATTTCCAGCTTCCCTTCACCATGACCGTACCACCTGACCACGGCCATGTTATACCATCTTCACCACGGCCGTGGCCCTTCACCACAGTCGTGGTGGCCCTCTTTCCAGCTGACTTTTCCACTGTTTTTCCTATTATACCCCCACTTAGCCCTAGCTCCTATATAAGAACTAGTTGCTTCTAGGGCTCAGGAGAGAGCACCTCCTAGCCGCACCCCAGTTGCTCCCTTGCATCCATTACTCCCATCCACCTACTTTCCTTGCATTTAATCCCATTTCCACCCACTTTCCACTCATTTCCACCATAGAAACCTAGTTTCTCTAGGTTTCTATCCATCCATTCCACCATTTCCATGCTCTTAGGCACCATTGGAGGAGGAGGCTCGTGGCTGGCAGCAAGGAGGTGAAGAAGTCAAGCTTCATCAAGCATCCATGGCATTTCCTACACTCTTTCCCTTCTCCTTTGTTTCTGTTTTGATCATGTATAGCTAAGCCCCCCTTGGGTGGGTTGTTTGGGACAAAAATGTGACTTTGATACCATGTTGGGGGAATATAATTTGTAATGAACATATTTCACTTCTATGATGATTGCCTTTGCTTGTATCTCATTTCCCATTACTTGTGCATGTGATTGTTGTTTAATTACATTGATTGCTTGCCTTGTGGTGTTTGAAGACATTTTCCTCTAGGATGTTTTGGTTTCTATGTAGCTATCATAGGATTGGCTCCTAGGTCCATAATTCGGATCCCTAGCTAGCCCCCTATCTTCCTACATAATCACCTTCTTCCTTCATGCAAATGTGAGTTCTAAGTAACTAGTATAAGTGTGATTAGTGCAATTGCCTAGGATTTCCTAAAGGCTGAGGTGGCTAGTGGCATGAGGTCAAATATCCTCATCTCTACTCCCATCCTTACCCTTGGTCCTCAATTGACTAATACCACTTATCCTAGACACCTAGACTTGGTAAGTCCTATGAGAATTACACCTAGCCCTAGTTCTCCAACTAGTAGCATAGGGTACATCCTCATAGCACCCACCTTGTTGTTTAGTTTGGTAGTCTAGAATGGAATATGTTAATTGCTTATTATGGTGACATCCCCCAATTAATGTCAAGGTCACATTCCCAAATGGTCTGCCTCCCTCATCTAATTGCTTAAAACCTTAATTTCTCTATTTGCTTGTTAATTCTAGTGTAGTTCAATTGCTTTAGTTAACTTAGTTGATTGCCTAGTTTCTCTAGCTAATTGTTAATTTAGGTCTTTGATCTTGATTAGTGGTTAACTTAGGCTCTCAATTGCTAGTTGCTTGCTTAGTCCAGTGTAGTTTGTTCTTGCTCTTGTTTAGATAGCTTGTTGACTTAGATTGCTAATTTAGCCTTTTGATAACTTAGTTTCATATTGCTTTTCCTATTTGCTCACTTAGCTTAATCAACAACCAACCAACCTTTAAACCCTAAAAACCTTAATCTTTACAAAAGGAACATAGCTCACACCTTCTAACTCTAGAGCCCCCTCTATCTCTGTGGTTCGACCCCGCATCTTGCCTTTTGCCTATACTACAACAGTACCCCGTACGCTTGCGGGCGGACTGTTTTAGTTTTAGTGATCGACTCGATTTGGGACCATACAAATTTCGAAAGCAAAGATCCCATCTCACGTGCCTCCCGATCTCATGGATTGCACTCGGCCACCCTAGTTGGCCGGTGTTGCAAGCCTCTAGCGGGAGCGCACCAAGCTTTCTGGTGTCATTGCCGGGGATAGAGGTGCTCGGCCTAGTTAGATAGTGTAGCTTAGCCCTTCCTTTTGCCCTCAGCATTGCTATTATTTATTCTTTGTGTTAATTTTGCATCTTGGTTTGCTAACTTGCCCTCTTTTGTTTGGTTGTGCCTTGTGCATGTGACAAGCAACCCTTTTCAGTTAAGATGGTGGACCGAGATGCGCAAGCCCCTTCAATCCCTCAACTGCCCTACATGATGAAGATGTTGGAAGACATGCTATATCTCATGCAGATTCATGTGGGAAGTTCTTCTCATCATTCTGCTGACTCCGTGGTGGATCTTTGTGGAGACATAGTTCTACAATCCTATGGCATTCAAAACAACCAAAGCCCCATGTCAAGCTCTTACACTTCAAAATGTAGAAATGGTCCAAACTTCTCATGGAAACCACAAGAAGACCGTGAGCCAAGAGATAGCTCCATGTTTGAAGAAGAAGTCCTTGCAAGATTGAGAAGCCTTGATGAAGTGAAGAGAGAGGTGTCCTTTCAAGGACAAACCATTGATCGACTAGAGCAAAGGCTGGATGAGATTTCCCTTTCACTTGCCCTTTTTGAGGAGGGAAGATCCTTTTCCCAAACCATAGCCAACCCAAACAATGCAAATAGTTGTATGGGCTCCCCTCAAGTTATATATGATCCACCACCTCCTCAACCTTCGTATAACTTCCAACACACCTCACAACCACCACCACAACATCAATCACAAGAACCACCCCCATACCACCCACCTCCACAACAACCATCCTACATCCTTCACAAACCTAATCCGCCACTACCACCAACACCACTACAACCATCACTTGCTCTTCTTCCTCCCCATGAGCAAGTGGATACAATTTCAATCCTGAGGTGTGACAAGGTTATAGAGGAGCTTAACAAGGGAGGGAAGCAATTAGACGAAGATCATGAGGGAGAACCCCTGCCGCAAAGTCCTTGTGAGAGTGCTAAGTGCACTAAAAATTCTACAGTCCTGGCAGATTTTGAGAAGATAATATCTTGTGTCCCATCTTCCTTTGATATGACACCACCAAGTTCTCCCATTGCTGATCCAAGACATCCCATTGTGATATTTTTAGGATTGCAAGTGTCCAACATGATGGAAACCCCTCTCGTTGATGCCTATGAAGACCCATTCCTCAAGGGAAGGCAAAACTATGGCATGCAAAGTTTGAAGGTCTTAAGATTGACTAAGGCAGACAACTCATTGGTTTCCATCATCAAGCAAATACCAACTTATTTAAGGTTCCATAAGGGTGTTTTCCTCTTCAAGAAGAAGATGAGAGGGAAGATTCCTAAGGAGGTCATCTTAAATGAGCTAAAAGGTTTTGTTGATGAGGATTCTTACATTGAGACCTATGATGAAGACCCCGGAGGAGAGACAAATGAAGAAAGACAATTGAGAAACTCATGTAACCCTTGGGAGACAATGAAGGAATTTGAGAGGATTATGTGTGATGAGGAAGAAAACATTTTGCTTTTGGATAATGGTTGATTGATGAAAAAGGGCAACAAGCTCGGCTGAAGGCTAAAAATTTAGCGCTAGTGGGAGGCAACCCACGTGGTTTGAGATTCTTAGACCTTCACTTTTTGATACTTTTACTTTGTTTTCCACAAAGATACACACACACACATTTGTGCTTGATGTTTTTGTTTGAGTTTTTGATGAAATGGCAGATGATACGCACTAAGGAGAGAAATATCGAAGAAAAAAAAATGAAATGATGCTGAGTTGAGGCTGTCCAAGAGCCCAACACGGCCGTGGCACAAGGCCACGGCCGTAATCTTTATTGGTCGAAAGTTACATGAGCCAACAAGAATTTTAGAGATTTGGCCCATGATCGTGGCCATCTGCCACGACCGTGGCACACTCAGAGAAATACGACCGTGGCCTTCGGCCACGGCCGTGTTGAGGACAGACGAGGCTCCTTCAGCGACAACACGCCCGTGGGCTGACGCCACGCCCGTTCTTTGAGGGAATTACCACGAGTGTGGCCACCAGCCATGACCGTGGCCGAACCGGGTTCAGCAAAAGTTTATATAAGCTCTCTGAACCACTCTTCTTCTTTTCTTCTTCTTCCCCGTGCAGAGCCACAGCCGTGACGCCGTCAGCACCATTGTGGGCACTCGTCCTCCACCTCCACTCCTCCATATCACCCCCAGGGGCCGGACCAGTCCTCGCAGCAGCACTGACACTTCCCATGTCTACCCTAAGCTATAGTTTCATGCTGAGGACAACATGATTCTAAAGTTTGGGGTGGGTAGGGAGGTATGCACCTCCCTTCTCTCTATCTAGTGATTTTGTTCTACATCTTGCCATTTAGTTTAGTTTTCATTTTATTGCTTTTTCTGTCATATCCATGCATGTCATGTAGTTTTCATTCTTGTCATTTTTGTGTAATTTTTTAAAAATTTTAGCCATGCATTGAATCTCATGTAGGTTTTTGCTAATTTTTGTATGTTTTAGATAGGATTTACTTGCTTTTTACCTAAAATTGTGTTTGAATGTGATTTAGTGCAATCTGGCACCTTTTTGGCCAATTTTGCCCAGATTTGATGTTTCTTGTCCAAAAAGTGTGTTTTGACTCAATCTTTACCATATTGAATGAAATTGCTTATCTTTGAAAAATACAAGATGATATGTTGTGATGAAGTGCTATGTGGTATCAACGAGCGACTTCTTACATGCTCGTCGCCTCCCTTGGGAATGTGTTGGTTTGATTGAATTATGATCCGAGCAAGAATAGAACGTTTGATGTTTGTGGAGTTACTTGATTGATGTGTGGATTTCATTTGGTTCATTCATGTGATGTGATATCTATGGTGAAGTGTCAGACTAGTTTTCATGCAGGAGACCTTATGTGGAAGATCATGCCAAGTGACCCCTCTTTGACCCGACCACTCTTTCATCATCTTCTTACCTCTCCGCCTCATAAAAAGATGCCAAAGTGCACATATTAGCCGTGGCCACTGTAACATACTGAATCTCAGGGTCTTCCCTGCAATTTACCCATTCTTGAGATTTTCTTTGCCTTTTAGTCCATTTGGACCTTTTCCATAAATTTCCCATCCTTTTGGATCATTCTTGGACTCCTTGTGCAATTTGAGCACAATCTGAGGTTGGTATCACTATTTACCCTCTTTCATGATAATTGAGGGGTGTTTGCACAAATAACCCACATTAGGTGATAAGTTAGGGTTAATGTTGTAGTTTGGTCATTAATGGGATAATATTGTAGATAATATTTATTTGGAGCTTTTTGGATAAATATATTATTAATAATGTGTATTTGAGTTCATATATGTGTATATTAACCTTTAGTGTTTCTCTCTCCTCAAAATATGATTTTATTTCATATTAATATGCTATTTTGTTGAGTAATGAGTATTTGTACCCTAATGTGTTTTATATCTCGAGATTACTCACATGTTTCTCATTAATAAGCTTTTTCATATAATTCCTTGATTTTAATATATTATTATGCTCCTTTATGAGCTATATATTTATTAATAGCCATATTATGCATTAAACGAGATTTTAATTATATATCATCGTTCTATATGTTATTATGAGACTATGGTTCAAATTTGGTGTTGTTTGGAGTTGATTGGACCCCTCAAATGCATTTTATTAGCTTTTAGTATAGTGTAGTGCTTTAATGGATTCATTTATTCGATTATAACGTTATAGTTCCGTTTATTTTTGGCTGTCACGCGCCCCCTCCACCTGGGAGCCATCCGACGGCCCAGTTTAGATCTCCACCTTGATCGGACGATGCGGAGCTCGTCTCCAACCTCTCGCCCGCGTGGTCTACAGCCGTTTCACGGCAGCTGACTCCCCCGGATCCGTTCTCCCTCCCTACTTCACCTTTTATCGCGATTCTTGTCCCTTTGGCTTCGGCTCGCGACGACAGTTTGAATGGGCCCTAGCTCATCGTCTCTATCGCTCTGTACATGAAACGCCCAACCTGGGCCGCCTCCTCCTCTCCACCATGGAATCACAGAGACAGCCACGACATCCCCTACGTCTATTTAAGGGGCCCTAGAGCACCCTC
This sequence comes from Alisma plantago-aquatica, assembly GCA_963693085.1. Lineage (NCBI taxonomy): Eukaryota > Viridiplantae > Streptophyta > Magnoliopsida > Alismatales > Alismataceae > Alisma > Alisma plantago-aquatica. Next base: position 1,034,588,565 of record OY856409.1, read on the forward strand.
ACTCCAACCTTGTTTCTCCTCTTCTTCCAATTTCTCTGCAAGTTCCCTCTAGCTGCTCGACCTGCTCGGTCCTCCTCTCCGATGATGGCCATGGATAGCTCGAAGTTCTGGACACCCCGGTCCAATTCCCCGCGTGGTAACCTTCCTGGACCCAAGATCTTCCCTTTCCCTGTCTCGTTTGTCATCGCGAAGCCCCGATTTGCCCAACCCTATAGGCAGCCGAAAGCTCTCCGCCGCCACCTGGTCTTTTAGTGTTCTGGTGCTCCTCCGACCTTAATTCCGCCGCCGTTCGGTTCGCCTTGACTCCGCGAAGCTTACCATGACCTCAGTTTTGGATGTGCTGGCGTGTTTGTGTGGTTTCACCTCCGGCTCCCTTCCCCTGTTTCCCGACCTTCACCAGCCTTAATGGTGGTTGCAAGAGTCCCCGCCCTGTGGCAAGGATTTCTTCAGCTTCGCCTGGTCCCGTTGGACTCGTTCCAAGTCTCCAATTCCAGTTGCATGCCCTGATGGCAAGAGGCGCCATGGAGCCGAGCTCCAGGCTGCCCTGCTCGCACCATGACCTGGGCTGGAAGATGCCTGGTCAGGCAATGACCAAGGCACCCATGCCCCGGCCATGGAGCCTCTGTTTCGGTCTGGGGCAATCTCGTCCTTTCCCCCTCTCTTTTTGTTTCTCGTTGGCAAAGCAATGGAATTGTACATTGACTGATATGCCCTCGTATTTTATTTGGTTTGATTTATTATGCAAGGGTAGTTTAGTCTTTTACCCTGTTATTGACATCGAGTTACATTTTGATTTAATTACATGTCACGCTATAGTTTTCCTAATTTCTGATTGGTCAGGTTTACTAATTCATAGTAAATCGATCCTTTATCAGAAAAATATGAATAAATAGTCGATGGAAAGGATTTTTAACGTAGAATCTGATTTTAGGATTTTTGAGTCATGATTTGGATTCCTTTTCCGAAGTTTGCTTTGAATGGAATTTTTAGTATGTAAATGTTTTAAAATACATAATTAATTCATTTTAACTCTATTTTATATAATAAGATATGTTTTCTTAATCAGGAGATTATGAGTAATCGTTTGGACTTGGTTTTGAACTCTAAATCGTAGTTTTGTAAAATTAGGGTTTTTTCCTATACATTATGTCTTTATATATATTAATGCATGTGTTATATTTATAACTAGGATATATGGATGGTTTGCTATCTGTTTGGTGGATATGATGGTAATGTTTATATCTAAGGTATGTGAAAACCTATTTAAGTATGTGAAACTTATTATGTATGTGCTTCCTATTCTATTATGTGGACCCTATTCTTATATGTGATCTCTATGGATGAATGTGGATGTTATTGTGCAAACTACCTATCTTTCAGTTGGGCTTTTATCCAACCCTACCAATTATATTTGTGCTAGCCTTGTTATCCTTCTAATTACATTTATTGACTCTTTACTTAGTTTATGCCATTGTGGCTTAATCATTGGAATCATGTGAATCATTCTTCTTCATATGTTGCCTCCTTTACTTGGAAATGATTTAATCTTGTTATTGACTATGTGGCTCATCCTTTTGAGATATGTGGAAACATTGTATAATGTTGTTCCTTGTTGGCTCCTTTACTTGTTGGAATTCTTGTATAATGATGTTGCCTATGATGGCTTGTTGATTGAGATTATTTATTTGGGTTTCATTCCCAATGCTATCTTGTTACTTTTCACTATGCTGCCAAGTGAATGTTTAAGCATGATGTATTTTAGGCCAAATGACAATGTAGTGTACATGAGTACAAACCACCCACAGGGCACTGGGGTTTTAGTCCCCCTGCCAGGCACTGGGGTTTTAGTCCCCCTGCCAATTTATATATTTTTGAGGTTTGGGATGTTATTTCCCCTCTCCTCCTGGTTGAGGTCTGGTAGGTGCCTCACCCTACATTGAGATGAGTTTGTGTCTTAATATATTCATGCTTGTGATTTATTATTGTGGTGATTGTATATGGCAGATCTCTTATTCTTATTTGAATATCTATCTTATTCTCTCAAACTCTTGTAACATGGAGAATCCTTTATTATGCAATGTTGTTGATTATTCCTTGTCCTATACTTTCTTTTTAACACATACCTTTTATCTTTCTCTTGCTGGATGACCCCAACCATCTAGGATAGGGATCAGAGTGCGCATGGAAGCTTGGTGATCCTAAAGCTAAGGATATGACAAGAAGAAAAGAATCATATAGTTGGTTTGATCATAGTTGCTTTTATATAGTTGTTTGTTTGGAGACAATGTTGTATTAGTTAAGTCTTCCTCTACCTAGATCCTTGTAGTTGTTCATGTATAAAGTTGTACTTCCTTTATGGAAATTTTATAATGTACTCTTTATACATTTTTGAATAACGTCAAGATTTAATTCTTCCGCTGCCACACCATTGGTGTTTTTGTTTATCATGTTTATAGTAGAGACTTGGTCTTTACAGCCACCTCCAAAAGTTTGGGGTGGCCACATCTCTATCTCCTCACTTCACACTATCCACCATATTCCCTATCTACACCACGGGCAAAGAAAAAGAAAAAAAATAATAAAATAAAAGGATGATCTTGTTTAAGAGCATTCAAATAAAGAAAAGATGAGTGATCTATGTAATAGCACTCCAAATCTTACTGCAACCCTTTCTTCATTCTTTCATACCCATGGAGCTAGGAAACATTAAATCTAGCTCACTTTATCCCTTTTCGCAGCCATGTGGGTCATTTGGCATGACTTGAAGCATAAGGTTGAACGCATAAAGGTGTAACAACACTCCTAGTCATTGGCGATTAACATCATCATGAAACGGTCTACCCGGAACCTTATGGATGAGATATTGATAACTTGTGCACCCCATGCATTATATGCGAAGTTCATGTGCTTTGTGCTCTCTTCATGGTTGGTTTGTGAAAGTAGAAGAGGAGGGAAGTGATTTGCATGTATCTAGTCACCATTGATCCCATTTAGCATTTGTCACCCATCATATTGCATTTGTCATTTCTTTTGATTGTGGAAAATGGAAAAGAGATTGAGTAGGAGCATACTTGAGGACAAGTATGTTTCAATTTTGGGGTGGTGATCCAACCCTATTCTAGGGTTGTATCTTGTGTCATTTTGTACATTTATCACATTCAAATGTAATAGAATTACATGTTATTCCCCCTAATATGAATATTAATGCAATTTGTGCTTATGGATGTTCTTTGCACTATTTTCAGGTATTTGGACCACAATGGATGGACGAATGTGATGGAGGGGCCCAAAGAAGGCCCCAAAGCTCCCCCAACCTACCCTAGTGGCCAAAGAGTCATCACCAAGCAAGGACATCCGAAATTGACAAAGTTTGAAGTTCATCAGCCTGCTCAAGCCTTCACCACGGCCGTGGCCAAGTCCCACAGTCGTTATGTTAACTGCCAAGGAGCAGCAATTCCAATAGGAGAAATGGCCAAAATCACCACGGGCATGGCCCTCGGCCACGACCATGACAAGCCAGAGTCACCACGGCCGTGGCCACTGCCAACGGCCGTAATGTGTATTGCCAGAAATCAACAGGAGAATGTTTGCCAGATGCCACGCCCGTGACCCAGCCTCTTCACCACGACCGTGGCTCCTCGCCACGGTCGTATTGATCCACTTCATTCATTTCCAGCTTCCCTTCACCATGACTGTACCACCTGACCAAGGCCGTGTTATACCGTCTTCACCACGACCGTGGCCCTTCACCATGGTCGTGGTGGCCCTCTTTCCAGCAGACTTTTCCACTGTTTTTCCTATTATACCCCCACTTAGCCCTAGCTCCTATATAAGCACTAGTTACTTCTAGGGCTCGGGAGAGAGCACCTCCTAGCCGCAACCCAGCTGCTCCCTTGCATCCATTACTCCCATCCACCTACTTTTCTTGCATTTAATCCCATTTCCACCCACTTTCCACTCATTTCCACCATAGAAACCTAGTTTCTCTAGGTTTCTATCCATCCATTCCACCATTTCCATGCTCTTGGGCACCATTGGAGGAGGAGGCTCGTGGCTGGCAGCAAGGAGGTTAAGAAGTCAAGCTTCATCAAGCATCCATGGCGTTTCCTACTCTCTTTCCCTTCTCCTTTGTTTCTGTTTTGATCATGTATAGCTAAGCCCCCCTTGGGTGGGCTGTTTGGGACAAAAATGTGACTTTGATACCATGTTGGGGGAATATAATTTGTAATGAACATATTTCACTTCTATGATAATTGCCTTTGCTTGTATCTCATTTCCCGTTACTTGTGCATGTGATTGTTGTTTAGTTACATTGATTGCTTGCCTTGTGGTGTTTGAAGACATTTGCCTCTAGGATGTTTTGGTTTCTATGTAGCTATTATAGGATTGGCTCCTAGGTTCTTAATTCAGATCCCTAGCTAGCCCCCTATCTTCCTACATAATCACCTTCTTCCTACATGCAAATGTGAGTTCTAAGCGACTAGTATAAGTGTGATTAGTGCAATTGCCTAGGATTTCCTAAAGGCTGAGGTGGCTAGTGGCATGAGGTCAAATATCCTCATATCTACTCCCATCCTTACCCTTGGTCCTCAATTGACTAATACCACTTATCCTAGAGACCTAGACTTGGTAAGTCCTATGAGAATTACACCTAGCCCTAGTTCTCCAACTAGTAGCATAGGGTACATCTTCATAGCACCCACCTTGTTGTTTGGTTTGGTAGTTTAGAATGGAATATGTTAATTGCTTATTATGGTGACATCCCCCAGTTAATGTCAAGGTCACATTCCCAAACGGCCCACCTCCCTCATCTAATTGCTTAAAACCTTAATTGCTATGTTTGCTTATTAATGCTAGTGTAGTTCAATTGCTTTAGTTAACTTAATTGATTGCCTAGTTTCGCTAGCTAATTGTTAATTTAGGTCTTTGATCTTGATTGGTGGTTAACTTAGGCTCTCAGTTTCTAGTTGCTCGCTTAGTCCAGTGTAGTTTGTTCTTGCTCTTATTTAGATAGCTTGTTGACTTAGATTGCTAATTTAGCCTTTTGATAACTTAATTTCATATTGCTTTTCCTACTTGCTCACTTAGCTTAATCAACAACCAACCAACCTTTAAACCCTAAAAACCTTAATCTCCGCAAAAGGAACGTAGCTCACACCTTCTAACTCTAGAGCCCCCTCTATCTCTGTGGTTTGACCCCGCATCTTGCCTTTCGCCTATACTACGACAGTACCTCGTACGCTTGCGGGCGAACTGTTTTAGTTTTGGTGATCGACTCGATTTGGGACCATACAAATTTCGAAAGCAAAGATCCCGTCTCCCGTGCCTCCCAATCTCGTGGATTGCACTCGGCCACCCTAGTTGGCCGGTGTTGTAAGCCTCTAGTGGGAGCGCACCAAGCTTTCTGGCGTCGTTGCTGGGGATAGAGGTGCTCGACCTAGTTAGATAGTGTAGCTTAGCCCTTCCTTTTACCCTCACCATTGCTATTATTTATTCTTTGTGTTACTTTTGCATCTTTGTTTGCTAACTTTCCCTCTTTTGTTTGGTTGTGCCTTGTGCATGTGACAAGCAACCCTTTGGAGTCAAGATGGTGGACCGAGATGCGCAAGCCCCATCAATCCCTCAACCGCCCTACATGATGAAGATGTTGGAAGACATGTTGTATCTCATGCAGATTCATGTGGGAGGTTCTTCTCATCATTCTGCTGACTCCATGGTGGCTCTTTGTGGATACATAGTTCTACAATCCTATGGCATTCAAAACAACCAAATCCCCATGTCAAACTCTTACACTTCAAAATGTAGAAATGGTCCAAATTTCTCATGGGAACCACAAGAAGACCGTGAGCCAAGAGATAGCTCCATGTTTGAAGAAGAAGTCCTTGCAAGATTGAGAAGCCTTGATGAAGTGAAGAGAGAGGTGTCCTTTCAAGGACAAACCATTGATCGACTAGAGCAAAGGCTGGATGAGATTTCCCTTTCACTTGGCCTTTGTGAGGAGGGAAGATCCTTTTCCCAAACCATAGCCAACCCAAACAATGCAAATAGTTGTATGGGCTCCCCTCAAGTTATATATGATCCACCACCTCCTCAACCTTCATATAACTTGCAACACACCTCACAACCACCACCACAACATCAATCACAAGAACCACCCCCATACCACCCACCTCCACAAGAACCATCCTACATCCTTCACAAACCTAATCTTCCACTACCACCAACACCACTACAACCATCACTTGCTCTTCTTCCTCCCCATGAGCAAGTGGATACAATTTCAATCCTGAGGTGTGACAAGGTTATAGAGGAGCTTAAAAAGGGAGGGAAGCAATTAGACGAAGATCATGATGGAGAACCCCTGCCGCAAAGTCCTTGTGAGAGTGCTAAGTGCACTAAAAATTCTACAGTCCTGGCAGATTTTGAGAAGATAATATCTTGTGTCCCATCTTCCTTTGATATGACACCACCAAGTTCTCCCATTGCTGATCCAAGACATCCCATTGTGATATTTTTAGGATTGCAAGTGTCCAACAAGATGGAAACCCCTCTCGTTGATGCCTATGAAGACCCATTCCTCAAGGGAAGGCAAAACTATGGCATGCAAAGTTTGAAGGTCTTAAGATTGACTAAGGCAGGAAACTCATTTCTTGCCATCATCAACCAAATACCAACTTATGTAAGGTTCCATAAGGGTGTTTTCCTCTTCAAGAAGAAGATGAGAGGGAAGATGCCTAAGGAGGTCATCTTAAATGAGCTAAAAGGTTTTTTTGATGAGGATTCTTACATTGAGACCTATGATGATGACCCCGGAGGAGAGACAAATGAAGAAAGGCAATTGAGAAACTCACATAAACCTTGGGATACAATGAAGGCATTTGAGAGGATTGTGTGTGATGAGGAAGAAAACATTTTGCTTTTAGATAATGGTTGATTGATGAAAAAGGGCAACAAGCTCAGCTGAAGGCTAAAAATTTAGCGCTAGTGGGAGGCAACCCACGTGGTTTGAGATTCTCAGACCTTCACTTTTTGATACTTTTCCTTTGTTTTCCACAAAGATACACACACGCACATTTGTGCTTGATGTTTTTGTTTGAGTTGTTGATGAAATGGCAGATGATACGCACTAAGGAGAAAAATATCGAAGAAAAAAAATGAAATGCTTCTGAGTTAAGGCTGTCCAAGAGCCCAACATGGTCGTGGCACAAGGCCACGACCGTAATGTTTATTGTTCGAAAGTTACAGAAGCCAACAAGAATTTTAGAGATTTGGCCCACGACCTGGCCATCTGCCACGACTGTGGCACACTCAGAGAAATACGACCATGGCCTTCGGCCACGGCCGTGTTGAGGACAGACGAGGCTCCTTCAGCGACAACACGCCTGTGGGCTGACGCCACGCCCATTCTTTGAGGGAATTACCATGACCATGGCTGAACCGGGTTCAGCAAAAGTTTATATAAGCTCTCAGAACCACTCTTCTTCTTTTCTTCTTCTTCCCCGTGCAGAGCCACGGCCGTGACGCCGTCAGCACGGCTGTGACGCCGTCAGCACCACCGTGGGCACTCATCCTCCACCTCCACTCCTCCAAATCACCCCTAGGGGCCGGACCAGTCCTCGCAGTAGCACTGACACTTCCCCTATCTACCCTAATCTATAGTTTCATGCTGAGGACAGCATGATTCTAAAGTTTGGGGTGGGTAGGGTGGTACACACCTCCCTTCCCTCTATCTAGTGATTTTGTTCTACATCTTGCCATTTAGTTTAGTTTTCATTTTATTGCTTTTTCTGTCATATCCATGCATGTCATGTAGTTTTCATTCTCGTCATTTTTGCGTAATTTTTTAAAAATTTCAGCCATGCATTGCATATCATGTAGGTTTTTGCTAATTTTTGTATGTTTTAGCTAGGATTTACTTGATTTTTACCTAAAATTGTGTTTGAATGTGATTTAGTGCAATTTGGCACCTTTTTGGCCAATTTTTCCCCGATTTGATGTTTCTTGTCCAAAAAGTGTGTTTTGACTCAATCTTTACCATATTGAATGAAATTGCTTATCTTTGACAAATACAAGATGATATGTTGTGATGAAGTGCTATGTGGTATCAACGAGCGACTTCTTACATGCTCGTCACCTCCCTTGGGAATGTGTTGGTTTGATTGATTTATGATCCGAGCAAGCATAGAACGTTTAATGTTTGTGGAGTTACTTGATTGATATATGGATTTCATTTGGTTCATTCATGTGATGAGATATCTATGGTGAAGTGTCAGACTAGTTTTCATGCAGGAGACCTTATGTGGAAGATCATGCCAAGTGACCCCTCTTTGACCCGACCACTCTTTCATCGTCTTCATACCTCTCCGCCTCATAAAAAGATGCCAAAGTGCACATATTAGCCGTGGCCACCTCCAAAAGTTTGGGGTGGCCACATCTCTATCTTCCCACTTCACTCTATCCACCATATGCCCTATCTACACCACGGGCAAAGAAAAATAAAAAATAAAATAAAATAAAAGGATGCTCATGTTTAAGATCATTCAAATAAAGAAAAGATGAGTGCTCTATGTAATAGCACTCCAAATCTTACTGCAACCCTTTCTTCATTCTTTCATACCCATGGAGCTAGGAAACATTAAACCTAGCTCACTTTATCCCTTTCCGCAGCCATGTGGGTCATTTGGCATGACTTGAAGCATAAGGTTGAATGCATGAAGGTGAAACAACACTCCTAGTCATCGACGATTAACATCATCATGAAACGGTCTACCCGGAACCTTATGGATGAGATATTGATAACTTGTGCACCCCATGCATTATATGTGAAGTTCATGTGCTTTGTGCTCTCTTCATGGTTGGTTTGTGAAAGTAGAAGAGGAGGGAAGTGATTTGCATGTACCTAGTCACCATTGATCCCATTTAGCATTTGTCACCCATCATATTGCGTTTGTCATATCTTTTGATTGTGGAAAATGGAAAAGAGATTGAGTTGGAGCATACTTGAGGACAAGTATGTTTCAAGTTTGGGGTGGTGATCCAACCCTATTCTAGGGTTGTATCTTGTGTCATTTTGTACATTTATCACATTCAAATGTAATAGAATTACATGTTATTCCCCCTAATATGAATATCAATGCAATTTGTGCTTATGGATGTTCTTTGCACTATTTTCAGGTATTTGGACCACAATGGATGGACGAATGTGATGGAGGGGCCCAAAGAAGGCCCCAAAGCTCCCCCAACCTACCCTAGTGGCCAAAGAGTCGTCACCAAGCAAGGACATCCGAAATTGACAAAGTTTGAAGTTCATCAGCCCGCTCAAGCCTTCACCACGGTCGTGGCCAAGTCCCACGGCCGTTATGTTTACTGCCAAGGAGCAGCAATTCCAACTGGAGAAATGGCCAGAATCACCACGGGCATGGCCCTCGGCCAGGACCATGACAAGCCAGAGTCACCACAGTCGTGGCCACTGCCCACAGCCATAATGTATATTGCCAGAAATCAACAGGAGAATGTTCGCCAGATGCCACGCCCGTGGCCCAGCCTCTTCACCACGACCGTGGCTCCTCGCCACAGTCATATTGATCCACTTCATTCATTTCCAGATTCCCTTCACCATGACCGTACCACCTGACCACGGCCATGTTATATCATCTTCACCACGGCCGTGGCCCTTCACCACGGTCGTGGTGGCCCTCTTTCCAGCAGACTTTTCCATTGTTTTTCCTATTATACCTCCACTTAGCCCTAGCTCCTATATAAGCACTAGTTGCTTCTAGGGCTCGAGAGAGAGAACCTCCTAGCCGCAACCCAGCTGCTCCCTTGCATCCATTACTCCCATCCACCTACTTTCCTTGCATTTAATCCCATTTCCACCCACTTTCCACTCATTTCCACCATAGAAATCTAGTTTCTCTAGGTTTCTATCCGTCCATTCCACCATTTCCATGCTCTTGGGCACCATTGGAGGAGGAGGCTCATGGCTGGCAGCAAGGAGGTGAAGAAGTCAAGCTTCATCAAGCATCCATGGCATTTCCTACTCTCTTTCCCTTCTCCTTTGTTTCTATTTTGATCATGTATAGCTAAGCCCCCCTTGGGTGGGCTGTTTGGGACAAAAATGTGACTTTGATACCATGTTGGGGGAATATAATTTTTAATGAACATATTTCACTTCTATGATGATTGCCTTTGCTTGTATCTCATTTCCCATTACTTGTGCATGTGATTGTTGTTTAATTACATTGATTGCTTGCCTTGTGGTGTTTGAAGACATTTGCCTCTAGGATGTTTTGGTTTCTATGTAGCTATCATAGGATTGGCTCCTAGGTCCTTAATTCAGATCCCTAGCTAGCCCCCTATCTTCCTACATAATCACCTTCTTCCTACATGCAAATGTGAGTTCTAAGTGACTAGTATAAGTGTGATTAGTGCAATTGCCTAGGATTTCCTAAAGGCTGAGGTGGCTAGTGGCATGAGGTCAAATATCCTCATCTCTACTCCCATCCTTACCCTTGGTCCTCAATTGACTAATACCACTTATCCTAGAGACCTAGACTTGGTAAGTCCTATGAGAATTACACCTAGCCCTAGTTCTCCAACTAGTAGCATAGGGTACATCCTCATAGCACCCACCTTATTGTTTGGTTTGGTAGTCTAGAATGGAATATGTTAATTGCTTATTATGGTGACATCCCCCAATTAATGTCAAGGTCACATTCCCAAACGGCCCACCTCCCTCATCTAATTGCTTAAAACCTTAATTGCTCTGTTTGCTTATTAATGCTAGTGTAGTTCAATTGCTTTAGTTAACTTAGTTTATTGCCTAGTTTCGCTAGCTAATTGTTAATTTAGGTCTTTGATATTGATTAGTGGTTAACTTAGGCTCTCAATTGCTAGTTTTTTGCTTAGTCTAGTGTAGTTTGTTCTTGCTCTTGTTTAGATAGCTTGTTGACTTAGATTGCTAATTTAGCCTTTTGATAACTTAGTTTCATATTGCTTTTCCTACTTGCTCACTTAGCTTAATCAACAACCAACCAACCTTTAAACCCTAAAAACCTTAATCTCCGCAAAAGGAACGTAGCTCACACCTCTTAACTCTAGAGCCTCCTCTATCTCTGTGGTTCAACCCCGCATCTTGCCTTTCGCCTATACTACGACAGTACCCCGTGCGCTTACAGGCAGACTGTTTTAGTTTTAGTGATCGACTTGATTTGGGACCATACAAATTTCGAAAGCAAAGATCCCATCTCCCGTGCCTCCCCATCTCGTGGATTGCACTCGGCTACCCTAGTTGGCCGGTGTTGCAAGCCTCTAGCGGGAGCGCACCAACCAGGCCACTAATACATATCTTTCAAGTTATAATACATCTTGGTGCTTCCTGGATGCATAGCATACATTGAAGAATGAGCTTCTTTCGGGACTAACTTCCTTAAGTTTTCCACATCAGGCACTATCATTCTACCATGATAACAGGCTACCTGATCATCTGAATCATGGAAACCATCTCGTTTCTCACTACCATACTCTGACCTAATCTGCTGAACTACAACATCAGATTGTTGTGCCTCCTTAATCTGTTGTCTCAGAGTAGGTTTTATGTGCATCTCAACTAACAACCCGGATAACAATGATACTTTTAACTATACATTGGCTTGCCTTATCCCTTATAGATCACACCAAAGAATTCAACTATGCTCTATCTAAGGCTGGTGTTGTTGATTTCCTACTTAATGCATCAGTAACCACATTGGTCTTCCCTGGATGATAATCAATTGTATAATCGTAGTCCTTGATTAACTCCATCCAGCGGAGTTGCCTCATGTTAAGCTCATGCTGAGAGAAGATGTATTTTAGGTTCTTATGGTCTGTGAAAATCTGGAATGTCTCTCCATTGAGATAATGTCTCCAAATCTTCAAAGCATGGACTACAACAGCTAGTTCTAGATCATGTGTCAGAAAATTCTCCTCGTGTTTCTTAAGCTGTCGAGAAGCAAAAGAAATCACTTGCTTATCCTGCATTAACACACATCCTAGTCCATTCTTAGAGGCATCACAGAAAACTATATACCTTTTCCCTTGTTCAGGTAACGCAAGCACCGGTGCACTTGTCAACCTTTCCTTCAACAACTGGAATGATTGCTGACACTTGTCATTCCAGGCAAAAGGAACATCCTTCCTGGTCAACTTAGTCAAGGATAAAGCTATAGAACAGAAATTCTTAATGAACCTCCTGTAATAGCCTGCCAATCCTAAGAAACTGTGGATCTCCGTCGGTGTCTTCGGCTGCTCCTATTGCAAGACAGATTCTACCTTTTTAGGGTCAACTCGAATACCTGAAGCAGATATTACGTGTCCAAGAAAAGAAACTTCTGGTAACCAAAACTCACACTTGCTAAACTTAGCATATAACTTATGCTCTCTTAGCAAAGTTAGAGCCTGACGAAGATGCTGCTTATGGTGTTGAGCATCTCTATTGTAGATCAAGATATCATCTATGAAGACAACTACACACAGATCAAGAAAAGGTCAAAGGATTATATTCATGAGTTCCATAAATGCAGCTGGTGCATTGGTTAGTCCAAACAACATAAATGTGAACTCATAGTGACCATACCTTGTCCTAAATGCAGACTTAGGTATGTCACCCTCCTTAATACGTAGTTGATGATATCCCGACCTCAAATCTATCTTTGAGAAAATAGTTGCACCACACAACTGATCAAAGAGATCATCAATCCTTGGAAAAGGATACTTATTCTTTATTGTTACTTTATTGAATTGTCTGTAATCAATGCACAACCGCATCGATCCATCCTTCTTCTTAACAAAGAGGACCGGAGCACCCCCAGGGTGAAGTGCTTGGTCAGATGAAACCCTTCTCAAGCAACTCTTTCCGTTGTTTCTTGAGTTTTGCCATCTTAGCAGGCGCCATCCTATATGGTGTTTGTGTTACTGGCTGCGTGCCCGAGATTAGATTAATCTCAAAATCAATCTCTCGGGGCGGAGGTACACCTAGAAGTTCTTCAGGAAACACATCTTCAAATTCCCTGACTATAGGAAGTTCAGTAGGATTAGGACTCTCCATAGTGGTATCTACCACATGAGCAAAGAATGCATAACATCCTTGCCTCATCATATTCTCAGCTACCATAGCTGACACAAGGCAGGTTGGAAGAATATTTCTATCTCCTTGAAAGATCCATGTGTCACTTTCATCTGTGAACACAGCTTGCTTGGATTTACAATCCAAAACAACCTTATACCTTTCTAAGGTATCCATCCCAAGATTATATCAAACCCATGCATCTCAAGTGGTATAAGATCCACTTGAATGCAATGTTCAGAAAAGAAAAGAATGATGGGAGAACACATTTCCCGCAACACAGCATATCCCATCAAAGGAGTTTCTAACAACAGACTATCTGCTCTATAACTTGTAGTTATATTACAGTCAAAAATCACTCTTCGAGTGATAAAGGAATGTGTAGCACCTGGATCAATGAAAACAGATACGATGTAGGATGTAGACATATCAAAATAAAATAGCTTCATCTGACATGTCACAACCCGAGGGTTGATCACTACATCTGGTGGATTCATCGCATAGAATCTCATTGTTGCTTGTGGTTGATTCGGTGCTCGATGACTGGGTGTCGATGATCCAGCTTGGGACGCTTTTCCATGTCCTCTAGCTCCACCTGTAAACTGTCTCCTTTGAGAACCTTGCTGACTCTGCCTTTGAGGTTGAGTTACACTTACCTCTCGGGCTCTTCAATCCTTCATCAGATGCCCCATCTTTCCACATATGAAACAACTTCTGATCCCTTATTGTGGTCTGGATGGTCCTGTAACCAACACAGATGTTGAGCTATGGGCTCCTTCTGGTGGTAAACTCCGTCCTCTACCCCTATTTGACGTCCACTGCATCTGGGTACTGAATCTAGGTGTTGGTGTAGGCATGGAAAACCTCGGTTTCTTGAAACCTTTGGATGAGGATCCTTGGAACTTGGGGTACACCTTCTTGTTCTTGGTCTGTCGCTTCTCAGTCACAGACCTCTCTATCCTTCTTACAGACTCCACAAAAGTAGCAAATCTTTCCCTATTCTCCAGAGCAGACATAGGGGTAGTCAACTCAGCATTTAATCCTTTCTCAAAATGTTGAATCTGCTCTTCATTTGTATTTGCCATATGTGGACAGAACCGTAAAAGCTTCATGAACTTAGCTTCGTACTCGCTAATGTTCATTGGTCCTTGCCTTAATCTCTCAAACTGAGAGATTTCTCATCCAAGAATGTCTTAGGAAACTATCTGATGACAAATTCCTGTCGAAATACTTCCCATTCAATCTCCACACCTGGTCTTTTTCCCTCTTCTATGGTCTACCAGTGACCAGCACTCCCCTTAAGAAGGTATACAACATGTCTAACCTTCTCAGCTTCTGGGATGTTCAAGATTCTAAAGGCCTTCTCTAACTTAGTTAGCCACATGTCAGCATCTATTGGGCTAGCTATCCCAGCATATTTTGTGACTCCAACCTGGCGTAGTCTTTCAAACGTCTTGTCGGATCCTTGTCCTTCTTGATGGGTAGGTGCCCTAGGTGCAGGTATGGGCATTCTATCAGTCATATGCGTCATGGCAGTTATAAACTACCCAAACATGGCTTGGAAGGTTGGGTTCCCCATGTCAGCTTGATTGAACTGGGGTGGTTCAGGCACAAGTTCCTCCCTTCTTTGATCTCTTGCACCTCCTCCGGCTACAGCGACACTACTTTCAGCAACATGTTCATCATATGATCCAGACATCTTTAGTTTTCTCTTCTCCTCCTATATGAGCAGAAGACACTATCAGATAGACTGGAAGACACTAGAACATACTTAACAACCATAGTCCTATGTCTCTATAGACTCAACGAACCTAGAGCTCTGTTACCACTAAATTGTGACGTCTATTGCCAAACATCAATTAAGATTAATGCGGAAGCGATCATTAGCAGTGGAATTACTAAAAATCACTAAAAATTAAAACTTTTTGCACTGAGTTCCACAAACTATAAAACTCTTTCATAAAGAACCAAAGTAAGATATTTACATTCTGATACATCAATACATCTCTATATCATCTCATCTTGAGAGTTATAAACATTGATTGCCCTGTTAAACTGTACATGAGTAGTATACAAAAATCTCGAGGCATCATGCCAAAAAATCTCAGATCTATATCAAACCATCTACCGACTCCTAGGACCTGAGAGTACAGAGACGACACATAGGACTCTCTATATACAGAACCTAATAGACAATGTCTCCACCTGAAGATCATTGTTGTCCTTATTGTTGTTACTACTGCTGTTGTGGCTATTGTTGTTGTTGCTCACCCGCGGAAGGGTTTCTTCTTCCTCTGTGTCTACCTAAAAAGTTGAATCCCACGGGGGTGAGACAATTGAAAATTGTCCCAGTGAGAGATATAACTCTCCGCCAAAAATATTGTTATTGCAGATAATAGAATAACACTGAGCAGTAAAATTATAAATATCCAACAACAGGTAATTCATTGAATAAACTAAGTAAAGTAGTATTATCTATACAGTTCATTCTAGCTATAACTTGATTAAGCAGTGTTGGTTGTTTACACTAACGAGTTTCAATCATAAGAATGATCTTTTACTCAACTAGCTATATCCCGCAAGTATACGAGAGTAGTTGTAGTCGAGGTCGAACACAAGGAGCGTTGGTTAGTTAGGCGCAAGAGTTATGATTTTCAATAATCTAGATCATTGTACACAAGATGATTGGATTAGAACAACTAAATTATAGATTTAAAACAAAACAATAAGTTATCACTTAAGAAAAGTTAAGATTCAGATATGGAAGGATCTTGGACCTAGGATTTCACTATCACATCATAGCTTATATTAAAATACGAATTTAAACATGTTAATTAACTTGCAAAGGAGGTTTGTAGTCATCACTCACCTCCCGGTGAAGTGATGACGATTTTAACTCCATACATCACTCTCGTGTATGTATTTCATTTCAAATCACAAACCTTGCTCCTCAACATAATCCCAGCCACTCTCGTGGTCAAGGACAAGTTGCCAAAAGAGTAACTCCATACTCTCAAACACATCTTCTCAGATTATGAAAGAAAGTATAAAACATGCAAGTATGATGGCCAATCACACAAACAAGCATTTCAGATCTGAAACAACTCTTGGAGCATGCAAGAAACTAACATTTAGTACGAAATTCATATGTTCTTACAAGATATGACATGGGAGTTAATCTCCCATGCCCAAGAAAAAGAGTCTACTCGTCCATAATGATGTACAGCAGAAAATGTGCAGAAATTTCAGAGTTTAGCATGGTTTAGAGAAGGAAAAGCTAAGCAATCCCAAGGTGTAACCAAAGGAAGGTAGAATTCCGACTTGAGGACGAAATCCCACTTCTACAGCTGCTCCAAACCGGACAAACTTCCCTCCCGAGAAGCTTTGTGGAGTGAAGAAGCTCTGCTACACCTTGCTGCTACAAATGGAGAAGAAGAAGAAGAGCAATGGTCTTCTTTCTCAAGAAAACCTTTGGAATCCTTCAAAATCGCCTCCTCTCTGCTTTACTCTGTGTCTGGGATGAGCAAGATGTTCCAAATGACCCCCCGATAACTGTCCCTCGACTTCCCTCCTCTCTTTAGATTCAAAATCTCGAATTTCCAAATTCTGAAACTACCGGCTGAACGGCGTGCAGATTGATTGAACGCCGTACACTTCACAAAATGTGGCAGTTATCAGTACTTTGAACGGTGTTCAAAGGGAATTTGCACCCTGTGCAAGTTTCCAGAAAAGTCTGTAAAATGTGCGTTCCATCTGAACGGCGTGCAGACGGCTTTGAACGTCGTGCAAACTTCTTTGCAAGCTACAGAAAGGTTGAACGGTATGCAGATGAGTTTGCACCCCGTTCAAGTTTCCAGAAAAGTCTGCAGGAAAACGAGTAGGATTTTTGGGAACTTGCACGCCGTTCAAACAAGTTGAACGCCGTGCAAGTTGCTGTTTCTGCATAAAAAAGCATTGAAATGAGTTGTTTTTAAACCAAAAAGACAAGGCAAGTTATGGTAAAGCATTTTTGACGAATTGATGGCAAAAGTAATATGAAAAGAGACTAAATTAAATCAGAATGAATCAAAATGTTGTGTGAAAACATGTGAAAATATGATATATAAATCACACAACAAATCCCCCTAAGCTTGAACTGTTGTTTGTCCTCAAGCAAAGAGAAACATGGCTATATGAAAGAAAGAAATTTTTACCCATGTGTGAATGAACAGAGAAACAGATATGCAATAAGCTCAGACATGTGTGCAACGAGTTCGTGTTTGTAGAAGATATCTCCAAAATCTCAACATCAAAGGTAGAAAGAATTAGTTCATTAAGGTTGATTCTAAAACCCAACAAATACCTAACTAACAGCACTAATAAGAATATGGATACTTAAATCAAAAGGTTAGTGCATTTGCATAACAGAATTTTCAGCTATATGGATTTTTGAAGACCAAAAGAATGTTGTCCTTAACCAACTTGATTGAACTCTTTTCCAAAAGATATAGCAATAAGATTTTTGGGTTTCCAGCATTCGGCTGCTAATTTAGGCTTATGCTCACATGGAATGCTGGTTGGGGTGTTTTTCTTACCCTCTATTCATTACTCATATCACCTAACCGTCGTTGCCAGATCGGGCTTACACTAGGCTAGCATAATATGTGGGCCATAGGGCCATCTCTTATTGGGTAAAGGTATGAAACAAAACAAAAAGTCAAATAAGAAGGTTAAAGACAGCAAGGTTTTTGTCATTCTTTTTAAAGGTTTTCACTGTAAAATTCGTTTTCAATTGCACTAACAGTTTGATAAAAGTATCATGTATTTTCACTAGTGTTGCAGGTTAAATGATTTTCCAAAAAATTTCGAATCATTACATGTTTTGAGTATTCCATGATGCAGAAAAGGGAGATATTAATTACAAACACATTCTCATCAATGTACATGGGTAATGTTAAGTTTCCATTTCATTCAACATGTTTTCAAATTTTTCTCTTACATATAGCCAATCATATCTCATTGAGGAACAAAATAAAAGGGGTTTCATTCTAACAAGGTAGTCTCTGATCATATGGAATTTTGCCATCAAAGAACAAAACAGACTGACATGAAAGAAAAAGAACTGACACAACAGACTCAACTGAAAGAAAAACTGAAATACAACTGAAAGAAAAACTGAAATAAAGATACAACTACCAAATACCAAATACCGGTCGGTTGTGTCCCCCCTAAGCTTGAAATCAGCAGTGACCTCACTGCTTCAATCGCACTCAAGAGGTACACAACTGGGTACCTCATCATGGTGGAAACATCAAAGTCCATGGAGGACCGGTGCTCTGATTTGCAGCTGGAAATTGTTGTGCTAAAGATTTATGCCTCCTTGCAAATATGTCCTTGATTTGGGGCAAGTGAAAGCACCTATGAGCTGCAACAAGAATAGTCTTTTGTATGCCAATACTATTTGTCTTTTCATTCTTCTTTGAATCATCATCAAAATATGAGTTGGGAAGAGTGGTCTCATTATAAAGTAATGTGTCATCTAGAATGTGAGGAGGAAGGACATGTGGCTTGCTTGAAGAATCAACATGTAGAGCATGTGTTGTAGCTTTCTCCCCTTTAGTTGAAACTTCATAATCATCATGGGTATCAACATCATCATACTTTGAAGGATATACCTCTATAACAACTCCATTCTTCAATGTCACCGGCCTGAAATATGTAGGATTCATCTCCGGTGGACTAGGCAAGAAAGGTGGAAATGCTTCTTTGCTAAAAAGAGCTTGTTGGGTAATTTGTTTCTCCAAGATGTGTGCATGAGTGGTAATATTGTCCACCTTAGAAGAGAGTTGGAAAATGGAACCCTTCATTGATTGTCTTTTTTGATGGAACTCCTCATTTTGCTGCATTTGAGTTGAAATAAATGTTGCAAGCATGGACTCTAATCTAGAAGTTACTTGTGGTTGTTGTGGCTGAATGAAATTCGGGTTCACATTGTTGTAGAAGTCCGGTGGAGTGTAGCCCATTGGAGAATAAATAGAAGAGGCATAACATGTATAAGATGAGTGTCCAAGCAAACCACATGCATCACAAATATTGTTGGCTGTTTGAATTAGTTGTGTGCTTAGATTCTCAAACCTTTGTGACAAAGTGTCTAGCCTTGTTGCAATCAAGTCTATAGCATCAACCATGTGATCTTCCACTTGCATTTCAGAAGTAGTATGTGAAAAGGATGGGTGGTAGCTTGTAGCCAGACTCCACTGGCAATGATTTTCTTCCATATCTTCAATAATAGCATAGGCTTCTCCATAAGATTTGTTCATTAGAGCTCCATTTGCAGCTGCATCAATAGACATCCTTGTATTATAGCACAAACCATTATAGAAAGATTGCAATAGAAGCCAATTGCTTAGACCGTGATGTGGACAAAGATGTTGAAGATCTTTGAACCTCTCCCATGTATCATACAAGGTCTCTCCATCCCTTTGAGAATAATTGATGAGTTGACTCCTTAGCTGCAAAGTTTTGCTAGGTGGAAAATATCTTGCCAAAAAGACCTTTAGAAGCTCCTCCCAAGTGCCGATTGACTTCTTTGGCAAAGTATAGAGCCATGCCTTGGCTCTATCTTTAAGAGAGAATGGAAAAAGAATTAGGTGTATCCCATCAGTAGGAACACCATATATCTTTATGGTGCTTAGCAACTGCAGAAATTCAGCAATGTGGAGGTTTGGATCCTCCATTGGTGTCCCTCCAAATGCATTCAGCTGTAGCAATTGTATGATGGATGGGCTGATAGAAAACTCCTCTTCCTCAAATTTTGAAATATTAATAGGCCCACTCATGTGCATTGCAGTTGTACCAAAGTAGTCCTTAAGAGGAAGGTCATCCTCCTTGACTAGTTCTTCATGTGAATCTGGAGGATTAGGTAGATGTGGCGTAGATGGTGGTGGTGTATGTGGTATGGATGTTGGTGGTGTATATGAGGGTGTGGAAAAATGTGATATGGGTGTTGGTGGTATATATGATGGCGGTGAATTAGGTGTGATTGATGGTGGTGTGGATGAAGGATGTGTGGATGAGGGTGGTGCATATGATGGTGATATGGATGATGGTTGTGTGGGTTGTGACTCCTCCATACATGCTTGGGTTTCACTCCTTCTTGCTCCACGAGGGCTGCAAATAGTGTGTTCATTTTCTGAATGTAGAGATATGCACGGTTCAAGGATCTTTTTATGAACACCCCATATGCTCCTGCAAATAAACAAGGTGAGTGAGATACAAAAACAAACATGGAAGATACAACAAATTATGATGATCATGATGAATTATGATTTATGGATATGATGGTGGATATGAAGGATGTGATCTAGTCTCATTTACTTATCAACAACTCTTACTCTAACAGGAATACAGATGCTCCCCGGCAACGGCGCCAAAAACTTGTTGGTTGTGTACACTAACGAGTTTCAACCATAAGAATGATCTTTTACTCAACTAGTTATATCCCGCAAGTATACGAGAGTAGTTGTAGTCGAGGTCGAACACAAGGAGCGTTGGTTAGTTAGGCGCAAGAGTTATGATTTTCAATAATCTAGATCGTTGTACACAAGATGATTGGATTAGAACAACTAAATTATAGATTTAAAACAAAACAGTAAGTTATCACTTAAGAAAAGTTAAGATTCAGATATGGAAGGATCTTGGACCTAGTATTTCACTATCACATCATAGATTATATTAAAATACGAATTTAAACATGTTAATTAACTTGCAAAGGAGGTTTGTAGTCATCACTAACCTCCCGGTGAAGTGATGACGATTTTAACTCCATACATCACTCTCGTGTATGTATTTCATTTCAAATCACAAACCTTGCTCCTCAACATAATCCCAGCCACTCTCGTGGTCAAGGACAAGTTGCCAAAAGAGTAACTCCATACTCTCAAACACATCTTCTCAGATTATGAAAGAAAGTATAAAACATGCAAGTATGATGGCCAATCACACAAACAAGCATTTCAGATCTGAAACAACTCTTGGAACATGCAAGAAACTAACATTTAGTACAAAATTCATATAGTAACCAGTGCTCTATCTCTTAAGAAAGAGGCTTTTGAAACCTGCCCTATTAGAGACAGAAATCTCGAGTACAGTGGTTGAAACTGGGTGACCGCAACAAAAGTCTGCTCCTACCTTTTCGTCCAAATGGCACAGTCTTTTTTTTTGGTGTATTGCACCAAATTCGATACACCGTTCACATTTAGGAACAAGAAGAGAAGAAAGGACAAGCTATGACATGGGACTTACTCTCCCATGCCCAAGAAAAAGAGTCTACTCGTCCATAATGATGTACAGTAGAAAATGTGCAGAAATTTCAGAGTTTAGCATGGTTTAGAGAAGGAAAAGCTAAGCAATCCCAAGGTGTAACCAAAGGAAGGTAGAATTCCGAATTGAGGATGAAATCCCACTTCTACAGCTGCTCCAAACCGGACAAACTTCCCTCCCGAGAAGCTTTGTGGAGTGAAGAAGCTCTGCTGCACCTTGCTGCTGCAAATGGAGAAGAAGAAGAAGAGCAATGGTCTTCTTTCTCAAGAAAACCTTTGGAATCCTTCAAAATCGCCTCCTCTCTGCTTTACTCTGTGTCTGGGACGAGCAAGACGTTCCAAATGACCCCTCGATAACTGTCCCTCGACTTCCCTCCTCTCTTTAGATTCAAAATCTCGAATTTCCAAATTCTGAAACTGTCGGTTGAACGGCGTGCAGATTGATTGAACGCCGTGTACTTCACAAAATGCGGCAGTTATCAGTACTCTGAACGGCGTTCAAAGGGAATTTGCACCCCGTGCAAGTTTCCAGAAAAGTCTATAAAATGCGTGTTCCATCTGAACGGCGTGCAGACGACTTTGAACGCCGTGCAAACTTCTTTGCAAGCTCTAGAAAGGTTGAACGGTGTGCAAATGAGTTTGCACCCCGTTCAAGTTTCCAGAAAAGTCTGCAGGAAAATGAGTAGGATTTTTGGGAACTTGCACGCCGTTCAAACAAGTTGAACGTCGTGCAAGTTGCTGTTTCTGCACAAAAAAGCATTGAAATGAGTTGTTTTTAAACCAAAAAGACAAGGCAAGTTATGGTAAAGCATTTTTGACGAATTGATGGCAAAAGTAATATGAAAAGAGACTAAATTAAATCAGAATGAATCAAAATGTTGTGTGAAAACATGTGAAAATATGATATATAAATCACACAACAAGCAGCAAGTCATATATTCAATAAGGAATATGAAGAACATGTATATTATTTATCCAACTAGGACATAATAGACAATGTATCATCAATCATTGATTCTTGTAATTCAACCCTAAGCAAATATGCTACACGGATGATTACATTTTACAAACATACTTATGCCCTGAGGAGATGAGGTATACCGCTCATACTCCAACCGACCATTGCGAAATCGAAATCAGTACCATACATAGGTCAATAGAAGAGCCGGATTCCCATGACCTCATCCTCCTCAGTCAGTGTGAGAAACAACTTGCAGGACATCTTGTGTCTCTACTAAATAGCTTTCCAGGGTAAACTGGCAACTTCACTATTAGAGTTATAGTGGCATGTTGTACTCTCTTTGCAATCGAGGGATTTCATGTTTATCTCGCATCGATTCAGCATTAACATCATCATCAGAAGATTAGTGATACATCTTCCTAGCATATACATATAATGAAGGATTGAGATATTTAATGTTTTTCTCACATCAATTCCTCCATTAGGGTGTAAGGATATTCACGCCCATAACCCCCACATACTCAAAAGTATGCTCTCCAGGAGTTCCCTTAGGAAAACCTATTTCACCATCACCTAACTACTGACGATGATGGATCTATGGTCAGGGCTCTACATGATATCATTTCACTTGATTATTTGAGTACAGTACACCATTCTTCTAGCATCAAGCATGTTATCCAACATAAACCTTTATAACAATTACTATAAAGAATGAGTACTATTTCTATCAAGTTCATTTCATAGCTTTAATAGCATTTGGGAACTCAATCCCTTATCATCTCATCATCATGATTCAAGAATATGGGTGTTAAAACCCTTAGATCATCAAAACACTTGTTACCACTTTAACATGTAACTTAATGCCATCAAGTCATATGACAATGTAAACATGATAATTGCAATGCAGGTATTTCACATGGCTCTTAAAGCCTATCAATCTCTTTGTTACCTTTCTCTAGGCAACATAGCATATAATTGCTTACAAAGCTCATAAAGTACTTTCAATAAACAAAGCATCATAGCTCATACTTGGCTATGTTCAATATCTCATAAAACCTACATGATTATACAGATGATAACAAATACATCAATTTCATATCAACACAATGTAAAACAACTATATCATCTTTAATCAAGGAATACCCCACTATGCCCTTGTTAGGGTTAAGGTTTCCCTTTTTAATTCAATTAGGGTTAATCATCCCCTTTAGCTCAATTAGGATTAATGACTCATCATTTCATTATCCAACCTTAGAGCTTCATGCTATAAAGTATAACCCAGAATTAGGGTTCACACTTCCATCTACCTTATTTGGAATTAGGGTTTACTATTCACATTGCATCACCCTTGATTAGGGTTTATAACAAATAACTCATAATTAGGGTTTACTATTCACATCACCTCACCCTAGATTTAGGGTTTACTATTCACATTACATCACCCTAGATTTGGGTTTACTATTCACATCTCATCACCCTAGATTAGGGTTTACTATTCACATTACATCATCCTATATTTGGATTTACTATTCACATCTCATCACCCTAGATTAGGGTTTACTATTCACATCACCTCACCCTAGATTTAGGGTTTACTATTCACATCCCATAGTTAGGGTTTACTATTTACCCTAAGTAGGAGTGAACATCAAAGTACCCTGAATTAGGGTTTCTCATGTCATCACTATGAATTAAGATCATGTCATCATCATATATTAGAATTTCACCTATCAATGCCCTCAATTAGGGTTATTATTCATTAACCTTCATAATTAGGGTTTCATGATCTCACTATGAAGGATCATACCCTAATTAGACATATATCCATGTTGAAAGTATTAAGACTTAACCATTAAATGGTTATCATTCATATAGGAAGTCTTCTCTCTCATCTTCCATAAGATGATGTTTACTTCAGCCTTGATTAAGCTAAGTCAACTCAACTTGAAGAGGAATTGACATCTTGGGTTATGTCATTATCACCATGATCATTAAAGCTTAATTATTCAAAGGTAATAATCACCTTATCTCATTAAGATTCAATTACTATAATCATCTTTGATTTCATCTTGTATTGATCATTTAATCAATTTGTCCTTTAACCACTTTAAGTACCCATGCGGTTTTGATTCGTTATCCACCAAACGGTCTTGGCCACATAGACCCCAAATGGTCTTGCAAAAAAACATCCAGACAGTCTAAGACCGTTTAGACCTCCAAATGGTCTTGAACAACCAAAGAAACCGTTTGTTAAAGTACCACCTTAAAACCATTTAGTAAAGTAAGTGGTGGAGACCGTTTGCCAAAGTTGGATCTTTGAAACCGTTTACTAAAGTTGACCCTCAAGATCGTTTGCTAAAGGTGACCTTCGAGATTGTTTGCTAAAGTGCAACTTTGAAACCGCATGACCTCAACCGGTTTGGGAATGTTTGGTCCCAAATGGTCTTGAGACCATTTGGTCCAAACCTCCTCAAAACTGCATGGACCAAGTATGGTCTCAACAAGATAGATTGAATTAGGGTTTCCAAGATCGATTCCTTCATTTATTATGATCATGTTATCACTCATCAAGTGGACCTATCACCATGCTTCAATTGAGTTAATTAGGTCAACACTCAACTGATTTGACACACAATTGACCCTCAATTGGTCATCAATTAGAGTTTGAATCAATTGGATTAGGGTTTGGAAACGTTGATCCTTCAACATTAATCAATGTGTAATTTGTTACTTTAAAATCATTGAACCATCATCCAAATTGAACATGACCTGACCCCGAACGGTCTTGATGTCGTTTGGATGACCTCCAAATGGTCTTGAGACTGTTTTCCCAAGTCAACATCAAAATCCAAGTCAACCAATTAGGGTTTGGATCATTGGATTGATCACCAAATCAGCAATTGATTACACTTCAACTTAGTATCTTTAGATCTTCAATTGCTCAACCATACCTAACCCTAGACCTCCAAATGGTCTTGGGTGACGACCAAATGGTCTTGAGACCATTTGGGTGATCCCCAAACGGTCTTGGGTCAATCAACCCAAGTTTCAAACTCAAACACTTGTGAAATTAGCACTCAACCCGATTAGGGTTTCGGTGATTGTTGGACCTTCAACTCATGAACCAATTAGAGTTAATCAATTATAATTGATGGGTCATTAACCTAGATTATTTTCAAAAAATACCCAAACTGTCAACCCTGGTCAAACTCGCCAAACGGTCTCAACTGTTTCCCTCCATGCGGTTTGATGAAACTGTTTCATTCCAAACGGTTTGAAACCGTTTGCTCCCAAACGGTTTGGGAAACCGTTTGAGCAACTAAGGAGACTGTTTGACCTGGGATTTTTTTTCTTGGATAAACATCTAAGATGATGTCATCATCATCTTCCTTAGAACAACCAAGAACAGCAACCATTTTTCATGGGAATTTCAGCGATGAACCAAAAGAGTATCAAAAAGAAAAGAATAACCTACGATTATTATAGTAATGGATGCAATAGCAATGATTAAGGGTTTGAGTTATAAAACCCGCCTCTAGAACTGATCCCAAGCTCCAATATCCACGTCTCTAATGGTGGATGGAGTTCCTGCAACTGTCCAAGCTCCGTCCTTGAGCTTTTGGATGAACAAGATGGCTAGGATTGGAAATCGGGTGAAGAAAACCAATAATCAAGCATTGCTTTAGGGTTTTCACCATGAATCCGAGGTTGAAGATGATCAAAACTTACCAACAAGTTAGAGTCGTCCCTATCCTTCTCCTGAGATCTCCTTTGGTCGGCCAAAGCAAAGATGGGAAGAGGAAACTAAGGAAACAATCCTTAGTGTATTGGAAAAATGATATGTATAAGGGATTTTCAAGGAAAGAGAAAATGGATTATTTTCTTTTAATTCCAAAATAATTTCCATCAAATCCCCCTCCATTTCTTGGCCACGAAACCATCTTCATGTTCTTGCAAAGCCTCTTCATTATCCAAGAGTTAATGGAAAAGAAATTAAGCACCTTAAAGAGTTTTATATTAATATCCATCCTTTTAGTGGATATTATTTTTTATTATGATAATGTGAGTGGGCTTCCCCTCAAGATTTTTTTGTGCTCAAGCAAGGCACAAGCTCGTCCAACACTATTGAAAACACATACTTAGACTTTTGGTTAAAGGGCTCCTCAATTAATTTATTTCTTTTTGCATTAAATTAAATTAAAGTCCCTTTTATGCTTAAATCTTGATTATTTTAATATTAAGATTCTCTCTCCTCCAAGATAATTCAAATGAGTCACCCCTCTCATTTTATTTTCTCTACTTGATGACAAGAAACATGAGAGACCCTCTAAAGGTGGTATTTTACATATTGAACCCTAGGTTTTGGGTAAATTGCACATTACACCAAAAATAGGTTTTAATGCACAAGGGTTGCTCTACAAGCTTTATCTTGATGCTCAAGCTTGTGGAAACCATACCACTACATCATACTCATTCTTATGATTTCTCAACATCATAGGAACATCTTATCAAGTGCAATTTGCAATTAAACCCCTCAACTTCGGTAATTTTCACTTTAGTCCAAAATTAACAAAACAATGTTTCAACATTAATCAAAAGGACTGAAAATGAAATATAAGTTCCTCAAAAGCCTTAATTACTTTTCAAAAGATAAAAGCAAGTATCTAATCAACTTTATTAGGCAAAACACCTAGGGTTAGTACATAACCCAGGTCAGGGATGTTACAAATTATCCACCCCTTATAAGGATTTCATCCCCAAAATCATTAACAAATCGTTTTAAGAGAAAAGAGTAGGGTATTTCCTTCTCATCTCTTCCCCTAGTTCCCATGTAGCTTCTTCAACGCCATGGTGATTCCATAGGACTTTTACAAGACTAATGTCTTTCTTCTTCAGCTTCTTGATCCTTTTATCGAGAATCAACATAGGTCCTTCAACATAGGATATATCATCGTTCAATTTTACTTCCATAGGTTGTAGAACTGATCCAGTGTCAGGATGACATTTCCTTAGCATGTAAATGTGGAACATTGGGTGCAAATTTTGTAGCTCAGATGGTAACTCCAGTTTATAAGCTACCTTTCCAATCCGTTCAATGATTGGATAAGGCCCCATAAATCTAGGAGCTAACTTCCCTTTCCTTCCAAATCTAAGAACTCCCTTCCAAGGTGAGACCTTGAGGTACACTCTGTCTCCAACCTAGATTTCTAAAGGTCTATGACGCTTGTCAGTGTAATATTTCTGCCTATCCTGTGCAGTTTTTAACTGTTGTTGTATTATTTTAATCTTCTCGGTGGTCTGCTGCACAAGATCAGGACCTAAAAGTTGATATTCACCAGTTTCATACCAACATAGGGGAGATCTACAATGTCTACCATACAAAGCTTCATAAGGTGTCATGTCTATACTGTGTTGATAGCTATTATTGTAGGCAAACTCTATCAAGCTTATATGCAGATCCCAACTTCCTGTAAACTGGAGGACACATGCCCTAAGCAAATCCTCAAAGGTTTGTATAGTCCTTTCTGATTGTCCATCAGTCTGAGGATGAAAGGTTGTACTAAACCTTAATTGTGTGCCTGAGGCTTTATGAAGTCGCTCTAAAAAATGACTCGTAAACTGGGGACCTCTGTCAGAAACAATGGTAGCTGGGACCCCATGCAGCCGCACTATCTCATCTACATATAACTGAGCCAGCTTCTCGGCAAAATAGGTTGTTTTGATAGGTAAGAAATGTGTTGTCTTTGTCAACCTATCAACTATTACCCAGATGGAATCATGACCTTTGGCTGTTCTGGGTAAACTAACCACAAAATCCATAGTTACATGATCCCACTTCCACTGTGGTATGGGCAAAGGCTGCATTGTTCCTGTGGGCTTCTGGTCTTCATCTTTAACTTGCTGACACACTGGACACTACATAACAAACTCAGCAACATCCTTCTTCAAACCAGGCCACCAATACATATCTTTCAAGTTATGATACATCTTGGTGCTTCCTGGATGCATAGCATACATTGAAGAATGAGCTTCTTCCCGGACTAACTTCCTTAAGTTTTCCACATCAGGCACTATCATTCTACCATGATAACAGGATACATGATCATCTGAATCATGGAAACCATCTCATTTCTCACTACCATACTCTGACCTAATCTGCTGAACTACAACATCAGCTTGTTGTGCCTCCTTAATCTACTGTCTCATAGTAGGTTTTATGTGCATCTCAGCTAACAACCCGGATAACAATGATACTTTTAACTGTACATTGTCTTGCCTTAAAGAGATAAGAATATCCCTTCTAGAGCACACCAAATAATTCAACTGTTCTCTATCTAAGGCTGGTGTTGCTGATTTCTTACTTAATGCATCAGCAACCACATTGGTCTTCCCTGGATGATAATCAATTGTATAATCATAGTCCTTGATTAACTCCATCCAGCGGCATTGCCTCATGTTAATCTCATGCTGAGAGAAGATGTATTTTAGGTTCTTATGGTCTGTGAAAATCTAGAATGTCTCTCCATAGAGATAATGTCTCCAAATCTTCAAAGCATGGACTACATCAGCTAGTTCTAGATCGTGTGTCGGAAAATTCTCCTCGTGTTTCTTAAGCTGTCAAGAAGCAAAAGAAATCCCTTGCTTATCCTGCATTAACACACATCCTAGTCCATTCTTAGAGGCATCACATAAAACTATATACTCTTTCCCTTGTTCAGGTAACACTAGCACCAGTGCACTTGTCAACCTTTCCTTCAACAACTGGAATGATTGCTGACACTTGTCATTCCAGGCAAAAGGAACATCCTTCCTGGTCAACTTAGTCAAGGGTAAAGCTATAGAACTAAAGTTCTTAATGAACCTCCTGTAATAGCCTACCAACCCTAAGAAACTGTGGATCTCCATCAGTGTCTTCGGCTGCTCCCATTGCAAGACTGATTCTACCGTTTTAGGGTCAACATGAATACCTGAAGCAGATATTATGTGTCCAAGAAAAGAAACTTCTGGTAACCAAAACTCACACTTGCTAAACTTAGCATATAACTTATGCTCTCTTAGCAAAGTTAGAGCCTGACGAAGATGCTGCTCATGTTGTTGAGCATCTCTGCTGTAGATCAAGATGTCATCTATGAAGACAACTACACACTAATTAAGAAAAGGTCAAAGGATTCTATTCATGAGTTCCATAAATGCAGTTGGTGCATTGGTTAGTCCAAACGACATAAATGTGAACTCATAGTGATCATACCTTGTCCTAAAGGCAGACTTAGGTATGTCACCCTCCTTAATACACAGCTGATGATATCCCGACCTCAAATCTATCTTTGAGAAAATAGTTGCACCACGCAACTGATCAAAGAGATCATCAATCCTTAGCAAAGGATACTTATTCTTTATTGTTACTTTATTTAATTGTCTATAATCAATGCACAACCGCATCGATCCATCCTTCTTCTTAACAAAGAGGACCGGAGCACCCCAGGGTGAAGTGCTTGGTCGGATGAAACCCTTCTCAAGCAACTTTTGTAGTTGTTTCTTGAGTTCTTCCATCTCAGCAGGCGCCATCCTATACGGTGTTTGTGCTATTGGCTGCGTGCCCAGGATTAGATTAATCTCAAAATCAATCTCTCGGGGTGGAGGTACACCTGGAAGTTCTTCAGGAAACACATCTTCAAATTTCCTGACTATAGGAACTTCAGTAGGATTAGGACTCTCCATAGTGGTATCTACCACATGGGCCAAGAATGCATAACATCCTTGCCTCATCAGCTTCTCAACTACCATATCTGACACAAGGCAGGTTGTAAGAATCTTTCTATCTCCTTGAAAGATCCATGTGTCACTTTCATCTGTGAACACAGCTTGCTTGGATTTACAATCCAAAACAACCTTATACCTTTCTAAGGTATCCATCCCAAGGATTATATCAAACTCATGCATCTCAAGTGGTATAAGATCCACTTGAATGCAATGTTCAGAAAATAAAAGAATGATGGGAGAACACACTTCCCGCAACACAGCATATTCCATCAAAGGAGTTTCTAACAACAGACTATCTGCTCTATGACTTGTAGTCATATTGCAGTCAAAAATCACTCTTCGAGTGATAAAGGAATGGTAGCACCCGGATCAATTAAAACAGATACGACGCAGGATGTAGACATATCAGAATAAAATAGCTTCATCTGACCTGTCACAACCCGAGGGTTGATCACCGCATCTGGTGGATTCATCGCATAGAATCTCATCGTTGCTTATGGTTGATTCGATGCTCGATGACTGGGTGTCGATGATCCAGCTTGGGATGCTTGTCCACGTCCTCTAGCTCCACCTAGAAATTGTCTCCTTTGGGAACCTTGTTGACTCTGCCTTTGAGGTTGAGTCACACTTGACTCTCAGGCTCTGCAATCCTTCATCAGATGCCCCATCTTTCCACATATAAAACAACTTCTGATCCCTTATTGTGGTCTCGATGGTCCTGTAACCAACACATATGCTGAGCTATGGGCTCCTTCTGGTGGTAAACTTCGTCCTCTACCCCTATTTGACGTCCATTGCATCTGGGTACTGAACCTAGGTGGTGGTGTAGGCATGGAAAACCTCAGTTTCTTGAAACCTTTGGATGAGGATCCTTGGAACTGGGGGTACACCTTCTTGTTCTTGGTCTGTCGCTTCTCAGTCACATACCTCTCTATCCTTCTGACATACTCAACAAAAGTAGCAAATCTTTCCCTATTCTCCAGAGCAGACACAGGGGTGGTCAACTCAGCGTTTAATCCCTTCTCAAAATGTTGAATCTGCTCTTCATCTGTAGTTGCCATATGTGGACAGAACCATAAAAGCTCCATGAACATAGCTTCGTAGTCGCTAATGTTTATTGGTCCTTGCCTTAATCTCTCAAACTGAGAGATTTTCTCATCCAAGAACATCTTAGGAAAGTATCTGTTGACAAATTCCCGTCGAAATACTTCCCATTCAATCTCCACACCTAGTCTTTTTCCCTCCTCTATGGTCCACCAGTGACCAGCACTCCCCTTAAGAAGGTATACAACATGTCTAACCTTCTCAGCTTATGGGATGTTCAGGATTCTAAAGGCCTTCTCTAACTTAGTTAGCCACATGTCAGCATCTATTGGGTCATCTGTCCCAGCATATTTTGTGACTCCAACCCGGTGTAGTCTTTCAAACGTCTTACTGGTTCCTTGTCCTTCTTGATGGGTAGGTGCCCTATGTGCAGGTATGGGCATTCTATCAATCATATGCGTCGTGGCAGTTATAAACTGCCCAAACATGGCTTGGAAGGTTGGGTTCCCCATGTCAGCTTGATTGAACTGGGGTGGTTTAGGCACAGGTTCCTCCATTCTTTGGTCTCTTGCACCTCCTCTGGGTGCAGCGATACTACTTTCAGCAAAATGTTCATCATGTGATCCAGACATCTTTAGTTTTCTCTTCTCCTCCTATATGAGCAGAAGACACTATCAGATAGACTGGAAGACACTAGAACATACTCAACAACCTTAGTCCTATGTCTCTATAGACTTAGCGAACCTAGAGCTTTGATACCACTAAATTGTGACGTCTGTTGCCAAACATCAATTAAGATTAATGCGGAAGCGATCGTTAGCAGCGGAATTACTAAAAATCACTAAAAATTAAAACTTTTTACACTGAGTTCCACAAATTGTAAAACTCTTTCATAAAGAACCAAAGTAAGATATTTACATTCTGATACATCAGTACATCTCTGTATCCTCTCATTTTGAGAGTTATAAACATTGACTACCCTGTTAAAATGTACATGAGTAGTATACAAAAATCTTGAGGCATCAAGACAAAAAATCTCAGATCTATATCAAACCATCTACCGACTCCTAGAACCTGAGAGTACAGAGATGACACATAGGACTCTCTATATACAGAACCTAACAGACAATGTCTCCACCTGAAGATCATTGTTGTCCTTGTTGTTGTTATTGCTGCTGCTATGGCTATTGTTGTTGCTTCTCACCCACTGAAGGGTTTCTTCTTCCTCTGCGTCTACCTAAAAAGTTGAATCCTGAGACAATTGAAAATTGTCCCAGCGAGAGATATAACTATCTGCCAGAAACATTGTTATTGCAGATAATAGAATAACACTGAGCAGTAAAATTATAAATATCCAACAATAGGTAATTCATTGAATAAACTAAGTAAAGCAGTATTCTCTATACAGTTCATTCCAGCTATAATTTGATTAAGCAGCAAGTCATATATTCAATAAGGAATATGAAGAACATGTATATTATTTATCCAACTAGGACATAATAGACAATGTATCATCAATCATTGATTCTTGTAATTCAACCCTAAGCAAATATGCTACACGACTGATTACATTTTACAAACATACTTATGCCCTAAGGAGATGAGGTATACCGCTCATACTCCAACCGACCATTGTGAAATCGAAATCAGTACCATATATAGGTTAATAGAAGAGCCAGATTCCCATGACCTCATCCTCCTCAATCAGTGTGAGGAACAACTTGCAGGACATCTCGTGTCTCTGCTAAATAGCTTTCCAGGTTAAACTGGCAACTTCACTATTAGAGTTATAGTGGCATGTTGTACTCTCTTCGCAATCGAGGGATTTCATGTTTATCTCGCATCGATTCGACATTAACATAATCATCAAAAGATTAGTGATACATCTTCTAGGCATATACATATAATGAAGGATTGAGAGATTTAATGTTTTTCTCACATCAATTCCTCCATTAGGGCGTAAGGATGTTCGCGCTCATAACCCCCACATACTCAAAAGTATGCTCTCCAGGAGTTCCCTTAGGAAAACTTGTTTCACCATCACCTAACTACTGACGATGATGGATCTATGGTCAGGGCTCTACATGATATCATTTCACTTGATTATTTGAGTACAGTACAACATTCTTTTAGCATCAGGCATGTTATCAAACATAAACCTTTATAACAATTACTATAAAGAATGAGTACTATTTCTATCAAGTTCATTTCATAGCTGTAATAGCATTGGGAACTCAATCCCTTATCATCTCATCATCATGATTCAAGAATATGGGTGTTCAAACCCTTAGATCATCAAAACACTTGTTACCACTTTAACAGGTAACTTAATGCCATCAAGTCATATGACAATGTAAACATGATAATTGCAATGCAGGTATTTCACATGGCTCTTAAAGCCTATCAATCTCTTTGTTACCTTTCTCTAGGAAACATAGCATATCATTGCTTACAAAACTCATAAAGTACTTTCAATAAACAAAGCATCATAGCTCATACTTGGCTATGTTCAATATCTCATAAAACCTACATGATTATACAGATGATAACAAATACATCAATTTCATATCAACACAATGTAAAACAACTATATCATATTTAATCAAGGAATACCCCACTATGCCCTTGTTAGGGTTAGGGTTTCCCTTTTAACTCAATTAGGGTTAATCATCCCCTTTAGCTCAATTAGGATTAATGACTCATCATTTCATTATCCAACCTTAGAGCTTCATGCTATAAAGTATAACCCAGAATTAGGGTTCACACTTCCATCTACCTTATTTGGAATTAGGGTTTACTATTCACATTGCATCACCCTTGATTAGGGTTTATAACCAATAACTCATAATTAGGGTTTACTATTCACATCACCTCACCCTAGATTTAGGGTTTACTATTCACATTACATCACCCTAGATTTGGGTTTACTATTCACATCTCATCACCCTAGATTAGGGTTTACTATTCACATTACATCACCCTAGATTTAGGTTTACTATTCACATCTCATCACACTAGATTAGGGTTTACTATTCACATCACCTGACCCTAGATTTAGGGTTTACTATTCACATCCCATAGTTAGGGTTTACTATTTACCTTAAGTAGGAGTGAACATCAAAGTACCCTAAATTAGGATTTCTCGTGTCATGACTATGAATTAAGATCATGTCATCATCATATATTAGAATTTTACCTATCAATGCCCTCAATTAGGGTTATGATTCATTAACCTTTATAATTAGGGTTTCATGATCTCACTATGAAGGATCATACCCTAATTAGACATCTATCCATGTTGAAAGTATTAAGACTTAACCATTACATGGTTATCATTCATATAGGAAGTCTTCTCTCTCATCTTCCATAAGATGATGTTTACTTCAGCCTTGATTAAGCTAAGTCAACTCAACTTGAAAAGGAATTGACATCATGGGTTATGTCATTATCACCATGATCATTAAAGCTTAATTATTCAAAGGTAATAATCACCTTATATCATTAAGATTCAATTACTATAATCATCTTTAATTTCATCTTGTATTGATCATTTAATCAATTTATCCTTTAACCACTTTAAGTACCTATGTGGTTTTGGTTAGTTATCCACCAAACAGTCTTGGCCACATAGACCCCAAACGGTTTTGCACAAAAACATCCAAACGATCTAAGACCGTTTAGACC
Source organism: Alisma plantago-aquatica (assembly GCA_963693085.1). Lineage (NCBI taxonomy): Eukaryota > Viridiplantae > Streptophyta > Magnoliopsida > Alismatales > Alismataceae > Alisma > Alisma plantago-aquatica. The sequence continues at coordinate 1,034,623,417 of OY856409.1, forward strand.
TCCAAACGGTCTTGAACAACCAAAGAAGTCGTTTGTTAAAGTACCACCTTAAAACCATTTAGTAAAGTAAGTGGTGGAGACCGTTTGCCAAAGTTGGATCTTTGAAACTGTTTACTAAAGTTGACCCTCAAGATCGTTTGCTAAAGGTGACCTTCAAGATCGTTTGCTAAAGGTGACCTTCAAGATCGTTTGCTAAAGTGCAACTTTGAAACCGCATGACCTCAACCGATTTGGGAACGTTTGGTCCCAAATGGTCTTGAGACCATTTGGACTCAAACGGTCTTGAGACTGTTTGGTCCAAACCTCCTCAAAACCGCATGGACCAAGTATGGTCTCAACAAGTCAGATTGAATTAGGGTTTCCAAGTTCGATTCCTTCATTGATTATGATCATGTTATCACTCATCAAGTGGACCTATCACCGTGCTTCAATTGAGTTAATTAAGTCAACATTCAACTGATTTGACCCACAATTGACCATCAATTGGTCATCAATTACAGTTTGAATCAATTGGATTAGGGTTTGGAAACGTTGATCCTTCAACATTAATCAATGTGTAATTAATTACTTTAAAATCATTGAACCATCATCCAAATTGAACATGACCTGACCTCAAACGGTCTTGAGGTCATTTGGATGACCTCCAAATGGTCTTGAGACCATTTCCCAAGTCAACATCAAAATCCAAGTCAACCAATTAGGGTTTGGATCATTGGATTGATCACCAAATCAGCAATTGATTACACTTCAACTTAGTATCTTTGGATCTTCAATTGCTCAACCATACCTAACCCTAGACCTGCAAACGGTCTTGGGTGACCACCAAACGGTCTTGAGACCATTTGGGTGATCTCCAAATGGTCTTGAGACCGTTTGGGTCAATCAACCCAAGTTTCAAACTCAAACACTTGTGAAATCAGCACTCAACCCGATTAGGGTCATGGTGATTGTTGGACCTTCAACTCATGAACCAATTAGAGTAAATCAATTATAATTGATGGGTCATTAACCTAGATTATTTTGCAAAAATCCCCAAATGGTCAACCCTAGTCAACCTCATCAAACAGTCTGAAACCATTTCCCTCCATGCGGTTTGATGAAACTGTTTCATTCCAAACGGTTTGAAATTGTTTGCTCCCAAACGGTTTGGGAAACCGTTTGAGCAACTAAGGAGACCGTTTGACCTGGGATTTTTTTTTCTTGGATAAACATCTAAGATGATGTCATCATCGTCCTCCTTAGAACAACCAAGAACAACAACCATTTTTATGGGAATTTCAGCGATGAACCAAAAGAGTATAAAAAAGAAAAGAACAACCAACGATTATTATAGTAATGGATGCAATAGCAATGATTAAGGGTTTGAGTTATAAAACCCGCCTCTAGAACTGATCCAAAGCTCCAAGCTCCACAGATCTAATGGTGGATGGAGTTCCAGCAACTGTCCAAGCTCCATTTTTGAGCTTTTGGATGAACAAGATGGCTAGGATTGGAAATCGGGTGAAGAAAACCAATAATCAAGCATTGCTTTAGGGTTTTCACCATGAATCTGAGGTAGAAGATGATAAAAACTTACCAACAAGTTAGACTCAACCCTCTCCTGCTCCTGAGATCTCCTTTGGTCGGCCAAAGCAAATATAGGAAGAGGAAACTAAGGAAACGATCCTTAGTGTATTGGAAAAAGGATATGTATAAGGGATTTTCAAGGAAAGAGAAAATGGATTATTTTCTTTTAATTCCAAAATAATTTCCATCAAACCCCCCTCCATTTCTTGGCCAAGAAACCATATTCATGTTCTTGCAAAACCTCTTCATTATCCAAGAATTAATGGAAAAGAAATTAAGCACCTTAAAGAGTTTTATATTAATATCCATCCTTTTAGTGGATATTACTTTTTATTATGATAATGTGAGTGGGCTTCCACTCAACCAATATATTTTTGTGCTCAAGCAAGGCACAAGCTCGTCCAAAACTATTGCAAACACATCCTTCAACTTTTGGTTAAAGGGCTCCTCAATTAATTTATTTCTTTTTGCATTAAATTAAATTAAAGTCCCATTTATGCTTAAATCTTGATTATTTTAATATTAAGATTCTCTCTCCTCCAAGATAATTCAAATGAGGCGCCCCTCTCATTTTATTTGCTCTACTTGATGCCACGAAACATGAGAGACCCTCTAAAGGTGGTATTTTACATATTGAACCCTAGGTTTTGGGTAAATTGCACATTACATCAAAACTAAGTTTTAACGCACAAGGGTTGCTCTACAAGCTTTATCTTGATGCTCAAGCTTTTGGAAACCATACCACTACATCATATTCATTCTTATGATGTCTCAACGTCAGAGGAACATCTTATAAAGTGCAATTTGCAATTAAACCCCTCAACTTGGGTAATTTGCACTTTAGTCCAAAATTAACAAAACAATGTTTCAACATTAATCAAAAGGACTGAAAATGAAATATAAGTTCCTCAAAAGCCTTAATTACTTTTCAAAAGATAAAATCAAGTATCTAATCAACTTTATTAGGCAAAACACCTAGGGTTAGTACATAACCCAGGTTAGGGATGTTACATATACTAAGAACTGTACTTTGATAAATGTTATGTAGAAGAGAAGCATTGTAATGTAAAGTGAAATAAGAAAGATTGGTTTGGATAATGTAATGAACATGAAATGAAAGAAGTTGAGACTACTAAGTATAAAATGATGGAAAAAGATAGGAATTAGTAGATGATTCTAAGAATGTAACTCTTACCCTAAAATGATGAGTTTGATGATGCTAGTGAATGACAATCTCAAATGGGGGATTAAGAGATGCACATAACTATAGTTGAATTCAACTAAAAGATGAAAGTCAAGTATTTGAATTGATTTACAACAATGTGTTCTTGAATTGTGAATTGTACTCTAAGAATTGACTAATAGTACAAACTTCAATTGATAGTCAACATGTGTTGATTAGTAAACCCATATGAAGAATATGAAATAAAAGAAGAAGAGAACTAAGTCTGTTATGCATGTATTTGCATGAAATTATTGGCATCTATTCAGATTGGATGGAATAGGCATATGTTGTATGATAAATCTATTCTGAATATGAGGAATGATACATGATATCTATATGCTTTTACTATTGCTAGTTCTAATGCCTCTTCTAATATTTTTTCAGAACTGTGACATACAATGAATTGATAAGATTTATGTTGAAATTGAATTTAATATGCACTCCTTACATTGAGAAACCCTAATAAGGGTAAATGTTGCATAATGAGATAATGTTTAGGTCTGAAAGCCCACTGATGATGATAAAACCCTAATGGGGTAAATGATGGACAATAAGATTATGTCTCGGGCTGAAAGCCCATTGTTGATGATTGCTATGAGATGAAGTAGAAGATAGAAATAATCATATGTGTTGCTATATACAGATTTATTTTTTGCTTCTTGCTTTGATCATTGTCCTTATTGATAAACTTAATCCATTTCATGTTATTCTAGTTATGCGAGAATACACAGATATGGTATATGATGTTTTGAATTCTTTTAAGATGAGTAAAAGAGATTAATAATAAGTGAAATGATGGAACATCTAGTTAGGTGCCCTCAACACCGTGAGTTTCCCCCGAGGACCACACTGGGGAAACAAAATAGATCTCCTTGTAGTAATTGATGAATTATGAGAAGGATTTCTGGAGTGTGGATCAAGACCTTAAAGGTTAGACCACCAGGATTTAGGAGTGAGTCATCTGGAGTGGCTGTGGCCCTAAATCCTTGTTGTGAAAGTCTATGTCCAGATGGAATAGACTCGGATGAAATGAAATATGTGAAATGTGAAATGAAAATATGTGAAATACTGTGATATGTGATATACTGCTTTTCAGGTTCCTATCTCGTGTATCCGAGATGAGTACGTGAGCCTCTTTAGGCAACCCTGAGGTGGCCAGGGTCTGTTGTTGATATCTTAGGGTGGTCGGCTAAACTCTAAGATAGTGATGGTGAGTCGTTGATACGAGGATCAGGCGTGGCGAATTCTACTTGGTGAGGTATAAACCAAGTAGTTTCAGGGCAAATGAATAAAAGATGATAAGCCGTGTAGAACATGATTTGAATGGTTGCTACATTCCTTGTACAGCTACTTGATGATTTGTCATTGTTGATTATGCTTCTTGCTGTGGAAATTAATCATGTTGCTATGGATATTTTCATATTATGATTTGTCATCTTGACAAGTTAAAATGATGGGATTTATATCCATTCTGAATATGAGTTGGATTGCTTGCTATTTGATAGTATTGTTTGATACATATGTATTATGTTTACTTCAACTTCAGGACTACATGATGTGTTCCTGGTCTGGCTGGTGGAGTGTCACAAAGATATTGTTATTGTTACGTATTGATTCAAAATGTTTAGAACTTGACTTATTACTCGTGCAGTAAGATTCTTAATCTGAACTAGAATTATCTACTAATTTGTTCATAGACATGCTCTAAAAGATGTTTCAAAGTTATAATTGGTTTAAGTGATTACCTTATATGTTAGATTAGATTACTATTGCAAGATAGATTTGACTCATGATAGAACTATCTGCTAGACTTTTCAATATCTGCATGTTTCTGTTGAGTTTATTATACTTAATCTGATGTTGATGCATGTACCTAGCTTGAGTGGGAGGTATCCACTCATTGGGGCTCTATATGAGTCTCATGAGGTTGTTTCAAATGTTTTTAGGTATAATACTATCCAGTGAAGAGGTCATGACAAAGAAGATATAAATAGCATAATCTAGATAGATTATAATGTCCTTGTACTCTCTCTTTCCCCAGTTGGGTTGTAGATTAAGTTTGTTCATCAATGTACATGTATCTGATGTAAACTGAATTGTATATGAGAACAAGATTTAATTCTGGATTTAATGGAGTTGAATATGATTTGTGATATCTAAATGTAATGTCCTTGATGTGACATTGATTTATGAATTTGTGAAGAAAGGAAAGGGAAAAATTTATCTGTATTTTTTGTATATTATTTAATCACATGTGTCGAGAATTCATTGTTTCATTCCATAATCTGGGTTTAGATTATGGGTTTATCTCTAATGGTTGGTATTTATGCTGATTAAAAGAGCCATCTACCTCACTATCATTATCTTCATCATCATCATCATCCTCGTCACCTTCCTCAGCTCTCTCTATATCCATAGGAGGAGCAAATGAGGGTGTAACCGGTCATCTAAGATGTTGCTCGTTCCTAGACATGCGAGTGGCATGCAATGTGTAGCTTGCGCAATAGTGAGTGTAGAAACCCTATCAAAATATGTAAGCACAACTGAGGCAGGGCCAAGTGGGAGAGCAAGTAACTAAGTCATACTCAGATAATCTTTACTTCCATGATTGTGGGGACTAGGATCACAATCACTAAAGATAGTCTAAATACCTACTTGATTGAATCCTTATCCATATCTAATTGGAAGTCTACCTATCCTAATCACCTTGACCTACTCTACCCCGAGGAATTATCCAAGAGCATTAATCTTGAATTATCCCTTTCTGACATTCACAAAGTCCTGAAGAAGCTTGAGCTACCCTATAGGAAAAAAGTCATCCTACCCTCCTCTTCCCTAGATCTCAAGACACACAACATTACTCTCATTTTCAATTGCAATATCCATCCAAAAAAGAATCAAACAAACATTGCATAGAACTCTGCAGTGATAATGTATTGTATCATTTAGGGAATATGTGTCAAACTGGTCATTGCATCCTTCACCACATGACCTATTTTGACTTTGAGAGAAATACCCATGACTCCCATCCTCCATACCATAACCTCATCTAAGAGAATATTGACGTAACAGTTATACATTATCCATATTTTAAGGATGACTTAACCATTCCATTCATGTGCATCTCATATGTTTATTTAAGATCAATTTTTGGTATTAGGTACATGAATGGGATGAAATCAGCAAGTGATAGTTTGCCGAAAATCATGTCAAATTCAATGCAAAATGCAAGTTTTAAAAGATTAAATAACATATATATGAGAATCATGTTGTAAATCAACTGTATTGAATGTATGATTTGTAATTAAGCTCAATGGAAATTTAGAGCACTTAATTTGGATATCTAAACTTTTTTTTGTCATTTTCCATAATCCACCACATACTAGTTTGTCAGCTGAGTTTGTCTTGGTGGCAACTCAACTGACAACCATTCTAGCTTTTGGCAATATCCAAGGTCGGCTGAGTTTGACATGGTGGTAACTTGAACGAAACCCTACACTAGCAAAATCAATTACAGCCGTCAAGTGAGTTTCATCCCAGATAAACTCGAATGACAACTACAATTTGATTTTTTTCATATAGTGTTGTCGTCTGAGTTTCCTAAAAGATAACTCCACCGACAACACTGTATGATAAAGTGCAAAAAAATGTTTCTAGTTGTGGTGTTGCTAAACTAAAAAATATATATGTTGCAGCATCCAAAACGGCTAGAATTCTATCCTAAGTGTCTCTACTAGCTAGTAGAGAGCCTCAACTATAAAAAGAGACCCTTGTACTTCATTGCAAGTTTGCTTTTAATGATCCCTTGCTATAATTGAGTGATTTAGCCTTTAAAAATCCCTAATCTCCCTCGAGCTTGTTTACTACTCTACATCCAGTCCGAGTGTGTTAGGATTTTTGTAAGAGAGATGTTCTAATGTACGTCTTGTGAATCTCTCCATTCTTCTTCCCAATACCTCTCTAGCAACTTGGTGGTTTGAAGGTGACTTCCTTGAAGAAGGAAGGGTTGACCAATTGTTGAAGATCTTCTACAAGAATGGTCAAGACCTTGGCGAAAGCGGAAGATTATTGGTAGGTAGATAGGTAAGTCCTTTGTAATGGTTATTGGCTTCTTGATCTAAAAAGGAATGCTAGTTTGGCCCATGACCTATAAAAGGGTGAATCTTATATTGTAACTCTTATAATGGAATAAGGAGTGAATCATGGTTGAAAATCCTAAAGATTGACCCCTCTAGGTAGTGGATGTGTGTCTCCTAGTTTGGAGGTTGGAATCATTATAAATAATATATGTTATTTGGTACTTGTTCAATTTATCTGTCCCTTTGTTGTGTATGTTTAGTTGCACTCAAATTTCATATATGCAACCATATGTTGGGATATATCTTGAAGGTCTAGTGAATTTTGTTTAAGTATTTTTAGCTCTATTCGCCCCCTAGATCCTATTATAGATCCAAAAAAAGGCTCAAAAGTGATTAGATATCATTTTTGTAAATTTCATACATTTACATGTGAAAAGATCATATTCTTACCAAGAAGAGGGTCAAAATGGTTTGTTGCCCTTGGATGGTGCGGCCCAACTCCAACCTTTAGTGCTCACGTGTTTTCTGCTAAAAGGCCTCAGTTAAAGTGCTAGTTGACCGACCTAGGAAGGGAGGGATGAGGGAGAGCATATGTAAGATGTGGACCGTGAACAAAGTGCCACACTGAATCTGACCACTAGCGGGTCACAACTCCCTTCGCCCATCGCGCTTTTGGTAGGGTCTTCATACCAATTGTCGTGGCGGACATCAATGCCCAATCATCCAATTTTGTATACTTATAAAGTTTATAATAATTTTCCCTCAAAAATATCAACCTTTCTTAAAAATTAGACTGAATCTTGTGCTATGCACGGGCGTGAAGAGATTATCTTATAAAACTCAGCCGAACTTTTAAGGCTAGTGACATAAATTTTTCCCCGGTCATCCAAGCTCTATAAATACTTGAAAAAATCAACAGTTGAAGTATGTATCAAGAAACTAATTGCATATGGGTAAGTACAAACGCATATGAACTGGAGAAAAAACCTATGGAAATTTTTTTTTGTCAACCCAAGCATTTATCACAAAGAAATCTAGCTACTGAAAAATAATCAAATGAAAACATGTTGAAGCACTGTAGAAGGGTATTTGTGTGCATGACATAGGCACACATTACAAAAACACAAATGACATAGGCAGAAAGATCCAAGATAAATATGTATACTAATAAGTTTAGTTAAACTACTTATTTACAGTAGAAAGGAACAGTAGTTACATGTAGCTATTAATCTGCATATAAGTTTTATATAGTATTGTTGGATCCAGATTGAACACTGGCACATACAAGCAACAACCTTCAACAATGTATGATGGAATGACGGGAGGAGTTCTTCTCAAGGTCTGCAAAACCGATCTCAATCAACTATTCCTGAAGTAGAAAAAATCAGCACCTAAATTTGGTGGAGCAACGAAGAGCATGCATGAGAGCAGAAAATTGTTAACAGACGAGATCAAATCAAAGACATATTCGCAAAATGAAGAGAGATTAGGAAAACCTAATGGGGCAGACGTAGGTGAGATAAAAGTTAATTCGGTAAAGATGAAGATTGGGTAAACCCCCTTTAACGAACCACACCGATCGCAACAACCGCACTGACAGCATGCACCCAACGCGTCGCTGAGAGCGCCAGATGCAAGTAAATCCCGAAGAGAAGATGAAGACTGAGTAAACACCCTTCAACGAACTGCACTGACTGCACTAAAAGCAAGCCGGCAATGCATCCCTGAGATCACCGGATGCAACTGTCGTGGCACTCTCATTTGTATCGGAGAGCACCGATAAAGTGTAATCTGAAGAATCCCGACAGAACTTCTGTAACATTCCTAACCTGGGTTATGTACTAACCCTAGGTGTTTTTCCTAATAAAGTTTATTAGATACTTTCTTTTATCTTTTGAAAAGTAATTAAGGCTTTTGAGGAACTTATATTTCATTTTCAGTCCTTTTGATTAATGTTGAAACATTGTTTTGTTAATTTTGGACTAAAGTGAAAATTACCCAAGTTGAGGGGTTTAATTGCAAATTGCACTTGATAAGATGTTCCTATGATGTTGATACATCATAATAATGAATATTATATAGTGGTATGGTTTCCACAAGCTTGAGCATCAAGATAAAGCTTGTAGAGCAACCCTTGTGCATTAAAACCTAGTTTTGGTGTAATGTGCAATTTACCCAAAACCCAGGGTTCAATATGTAAAATACCACCTTTAGAGGGTCTCTCATGTTTCTTGGCATCAAGTAGAGCAAATAAAATGAGAGGGGCACCTCATTTGAATTATCTTGGAGGAGAGAGAATCTTAATATTAAAATAATCAAGATTTAAGCATAAATGGAACTTTAATTTAATTTAATGCAAAAAGAAATAGATTAGTTGAGGAGCCCTATAACCAAAAGTTGAAGGATGTGTTTGCAATAGTGTTGGACGAGATTGTGTCTTGTTTGAGCACAAAAATATCTTGGTTGAGTGGAAGCCCACTCACATTATCATAATAAAAAGTAATATCCACTAAAAGGATGGATATTAATATAAAACTCTTTGAGGTGCTTAATTCCTTTTCCATTAATTCTTGGATAATGGAGAGTTTTTGCAATGAAAAGAAGATGGCTTCGTGGCCAAGAAATGGAGGGGGATTTTATGGAAATTATTTTGGAATTAAAAGAAAATAATCCATTTTCTCTTTCATTAAAAATCCCTTATACATGTCCTTTTTCCAATACACATAAGGATCATTTCCTTAGTTTCCTCTTCCCATCTTTGCTTTGGCCGACCAAGGAAGAGATAAAGATAAGGAGAAAGATGACCATAACCTGTTGGTAAGTTTTGATCATCTTCTACCTCAGATTCATGGTGAAAACCCTAAAGTAATGCTTGATTATTGGTTTTCTTCACTCGATTTCCAATCCTAGCCATCTTGTTCATCCAAAAGGTCAAGGACGGAGCTTGGATAGCTACTGGAACTCCATACACCATTAGAGCCGTGGAGCTTGGAGCTTGGGATCAATTCTAGAGGCGGGTTTTATAACTCAAACCCTTAAACATTAGTGTTGCACTCCTTTCTTCAATAATCGTTGGTTATTTTTTTTGGTATACTTGTGATTCATTACTGAAGTTTCCATGAAGAACAGCAGCAGTTCTTGGTTAAACGGAGGAAGAAGATTCTGACATCATCTTAGATGTTTATCCAAGAAAAATCCCAGGTCAAACAGTCTCCTTAGTTTCTCAAATGGTTTCCCAAACCGTTTGGGAGCAAACGGTTTCAAACCGTTTGGAATGAAATGGTTTCATCAAACCGCATGGAGGGAAACAGTTTCAGACCGTTTAGTGATGTTGACTAGGGTTGATCATTTGGGGATTTTTTCAAAATGATCTAGGTTAATGACCCATCAATTATAATTGATTAACTCAAATTGGTTCATGAGTTGTAATCATCAAAACCCTAATCGGGTTGAGTGTTGATTTCATAAGTGTTTAAGTTGGAAACTTGGGTTGATTGACCCAAACGGTCTCAAGACCATTTGGGGATCACCCAAACGGTCTCAAGACCGTTTGGTGGTCACCCAAGACCGTTTGGAGGTCTAGGGTTAGGTATGGTTGAGAAATTGAAGATCCAAAGATACTAAGTTGAAGTGTAATCAATTGCTGATTTGGTGATCAATCCAATGATCCAAACCCTAATTGGTTGACTTGGATCTTGATGTTGACTTGGGCAAATGGTCTCAAGACCGTTTGGAGGTCATCCAAACGACCTCAAGACCATTTGGGGTCAGGTGATGTTCAATTTGGATGATGTTTCAATGATTTTAAAGTAATTAATTACACATTGATTAATGTTGAAGGATTATCAATTCCAAACCCTAATCTAATTGATTCAAACCCTAATTGATGACCAATTTAGGGTCAATTGAGGGTCAAATCAGTTGAAGGTTGACCTATTTAACTCAATTGAAGTATGATGATAGGTCCAATTGATGATTGGTTATATGAATTCAATGATTAAAGGAATCAACATTGGAAAAACCCTAATTCAATTTGATTGGTCGAGACCATATTTGGTCCATGCGGTTTTGAGGAGGTTTGGACCAAATGGTCTCAAGACCATTTGGGACCAAACGATCCCAAACCGGTTGAGTTCATGCGGTTTTAAAATGGTGCTTTAGCAAACGGTTTCAAGTGACCTACTTTAGCAAACGATCTTGAAGGTCACCTTTAGAAAACGATCTTAAGGGTCACCTTTAGTAAACGGTTTCAAGGGTCACCTTTGGTAAAGGTTTCAACCTCAACTTTACCAAACGGTTTCAAATATGTAACCAAGACTGTTTGGAGGTTTATTGAGCAAGACCGTTTGAGGTCTGATTCGGTCAAGACCGTTTGGGGCCTAAGTGGCCAAGACCGTTTGGTGGATAACTAACCAAAACCACATGGGTACTTAAAGTGGTTAAAGGACAAATTGATTAAATGATCAATACAAGATGAAATCACACATGATTATAGTAATTGAATCTTAATGAGATAAGGTGATTATTACCTTTGAATAATTAAGCTTTAATGATCATGGTGATAATGACATAACCCATGATGTCAATTCCTCTTCAAGTTGAGTTGACTTAGCTTAATCAAGGCTAAAGTAAACATCATCTTATGGAAGATGAGAGAGAAGACTTCCTATATGAATGACAACCATGTAATGGTTAAGTCTTAATACTTTCAACATGGATAGATGTATAATTAGGGTATGATCCTTCATAGTGAGATCATGAAACCCTAATTATGAAGGTTAATGAATCATAACCCTAATTTAGGACATTGATAGGTGAAATTCTAATATATAATGATGACATTATCTTAATTCATAGTGATGACATGAGAAACCCTAATTCAGGGTACTTTGATGTTCACTCCTACTTAGGGTAAATAGTAAACCCTAACTATGGGATGTGAATAGTAAACCCTAAATCTAGGGTGAGTTGATGTGAATAGTAAACCCTAATTATGAGTTATTGGTTATAAACCCTAATCAAGGGTGATGCAATGTGAATAGTAAACCCTAATTCCACATAAGGTAGATGGAAGTGTGAATCCTAATTCTGGGTTATACTTTATAGCATGAAGCTCTAAGGTTGGATAATGAAATGATGAGTCATTAATCCTAATTGAGCTAAAGGGGATGATTAACCCTAATTGAATTAAAAAGGGAAACCCTAACCCTAGCAAGGGCATAGTGGGGTATTCCTTGATTAAAGATGATATAGTTGTTTTACATTGTGCTGATATGAAATTGATGTATTTTTTATCATATGTACTAATCATGCAGGTTTTATGAGATATTGAACATAGCCAGGTATGAGCTATGATGCTTTGTTTATTGAAAGTACTTTATGAGCTTTGTAATCAATGATATGCTATGTTGCCTAGAGAAAGGTAACAAAGAGATTGATAGGCTTTAAGAGCCATGTGAAATACCCGCATTGCAATTATCATGATTACATTGTCATATGACTTGATGGCATTAAGTTACCCGTTAATGTGGTAACAAGTGTTTTGATGACCTAAGGGTTTGAACACCCATATTCTTGAATCATGATGTTGAGATGATAAGGGATTGAGTTCCCAATGCTATTAAAGCTATGAAATGAACTTGATAGAAATAGTACTCATTCCTTATAGCAATTGTTATAATAGTTATGTTTGAAGACATGCTTGATGCTAAAAGAATGATGTAATGTACTTAAATAATCAAGTGAAATGATATCATGTAGAGCCCTGACCATAGATCCATCATCTTCAGTAGTTAGGTGATGGTGAAAAATGTTTTCCTAAGAAAACTCCTGGAGAGCATACTTTTGAGTATGTGGGGGTAATGGGCGTGAATATCCTTACGCCCTAATGGAGGAATTGATGTGAGAAAAACATTAAATCTCTCAATCCTTCATTATATGTATATGTTGGGAAGATGTATCACTAATCTCCCGATGATGATGTTAATGCCGAATTGATGCGAGATAAACATGAAATCCCTCAATTGCAAAGAGAGTACAACATGCCACTGTAACTCTAATAGAGAAGTTGCCAGTTTACCCTGGAAAGCTATTTTGCAGAAACATGAGATGTCCTACAAGTTGTTCCTCACACTGACTGAGGAGGATGAGGTCATGGGAATCCGCCTCTTCTATTGACCTATGTATGGTACCGATTTTGATTTCGCAATGGTCAGTTGGAGTATGAGCGGTATACATCATCTCCTCAGGGCATAAGTATGATTGTAAAATATAATGAGCCGTGTAGCATATTTGCTTAGGATTGAATTATGAGAATCAATGATTGATGATACATTGTCTATTATGTCCTAGTTGGATAAATGATATACATGTTCTTCATATTCCTTATTGAATTAATGATTTGTTGCTTAATCAAGTTATAACTGTAATTGAATTGTATAGAGAATACTGCTTTACTTAGCTTATTCAATGATTTACATGCTGCTGAACATTATGATTCTATTGCTCTGTGTTATTCTATTATCTGCAATAACAATGTTTCTGGCGGAGAGTTATATCTCTCGCTGGGACAATTTTCAATTGTCTCACCCCCGTGGGATTCAACTTTTTAGGTAGACGCCGAGGAAGAAGAAACTCTTTAGTGGGTGAGCAGCAACAGCAACAGCAACAACAAGGACAGCAGTGATTTTCAAGTGGAGACACTATCTGTTAGGTTCTGTATATAGAGAGTCATATGTGTCGTCTTTGTACTCTCAGGTCCTAGGAGTCAGTAGATGGTTTGATATAGATCTGAGATTTTTGGCTTGATGCCTCGAGATTTTTGTATACTGCTCATGTACAATTTAATAGAGCAGTCAATGTTTATAACTCTCGAGATGAGATGATACAGAGATGTATTGATGTATCAGAATGTAAATATCTTACTTTGGTTCTTTATGAAAGAGTTTTACAGTTTGTGGAACTCAGTGCAAAAAGTTTTAATTTTTAGTGATTTTCAGTAATTTTGCTGCTAACGATCGCTTCCGCATTAATCTAATCGATGTTTGGCAACAGACGTCACAATTTAGTGGTATCAGAGCCTTAGGTTTGCTGAGTCTACAGAGACATAGGACTAAGGTTGTTGAGTCTGTTCTAGTGTCTTCCAGTCTATCTGATAGTGTCTTCTGCTCATATAGGAGGAGAAGAGAAAACTAAAGATGTTTGGATCACATGATGAACATGTTGCTGAAAGTAGTGTCACTGCACCCGGAGGAGGTGTAAGAGACCAAGAAAGGGAGGAACCTGTACCTGAACCACCCCAGTTCAATCAAGGTGACATGGGGAACCCAGCCTTCCAAGCCATGTTTGGGCAGTTCATGACTGCCATGACACACATGACTGATAGAATGCCCATACCTACACCTAGGGCACCTACCCCTCAAGAAAGATAGGGAGTCGGCAAGACGTTTGAATGACTACGCCGGGTTGGAGTCACGGAATATGCTGGGACAGTTGACCCAACAGATGCTGACATGTGGCTAATCGAGTTAGAGAAGGCCTTTAGAATCCTGAACATCCTAGAAGCTGAGAAGGTTAGACACACCGTGTACCTTCTTAAGGGGAGTGTTGATCACTGGTGGATCATAGTGGAGGGAAAAAGGCCAGGTGTGGAGATCGAATGGGAAGTATTTCAACGAGAATTTGTCAATAGATACTTTCCTAAGATGTTTCTAGATGAGAAAATCTCTCAGTTTGAGAGGTTAAGGCAAGGACCAATGAACATTAGTGAGTACGAGGCTAAGTTCATGGAACTTTTACAGTTTTGTCCGCATATGGAAACTACAGACAAAGAGCAGATTCGGCGTTTTGAGAAGGGATTAAACGCTGAGTTGACCACCCCTGTATCTGCTCTGGAGAATAGGGAGAGATTTGCTACTTTTGTGGAGTCTGTCAGAAGGATAGAGAGGTCTGTGACTGAGAAGCGACAGACTAAGAACAAGAAGGTGTACCCACAGTTCTAAGGATCCTCATCCAAAGGTTTTAAGAAATCGAGGTTTTCCATGCCTACACCACCACCTAGGTTCAGTTCCCAAACACAGTGGACGTCAAATAGGGGTAGAGGACGAAGTTTACCACCAGAAGGAGCCCATAGCTCAGCATCAGTTTCGGTTACAGGACCATCCAGACCACCACCAGGGATCAGAAGTTGTTTCATATGTGGAAAGATGGGGCATCTGATGAAGGAATGCAGAGCCCGAGAGGCAAGTGTGACTCAACCCCAGAGGCAGAGTCAGCAAGGTTCCCAAAGGAGATAGTTTCAAGGTGGCGCTAGAGGACATGGACAAGCATCCCAAGCTAGATCATCGACACCCAGTCATCAAGCACCGAATCAACCACAAGCAACGGTGAGATTCTATGTGATGAATCCACCTGATGCAGTGATCAACTCTCAGGTTGTGATAGGTCAGATGAGGCTATTTTATTCTGATATGTCTACATCCTGCATCGTATCTATTTTAATTGATCTGGGTGCTACGCATTCCTTTATCACTCGAAGAGCGATTCTTGACTGCAACATGACTACAAGTCATAGAGCAGATAGTCTGTTGTTAGAAACTCCTTTGATGGGATCTACTGTGTTGCAGGAAGTGTGTTCTCCCTACATTATTTTCTTTTCTAAACATCACATTCAAGTGGATCTTATACCACTTGAGATGCAAGAGTTTGATATCATCCTTGGGATTGATACCTTAGAAAGATATAAGGTTGTCTTGGATTGTGAGTCCAAACAGGCTGTGTTCACAGATGAAAGTGACACATGGATATTTCAAGGAGATAGAAAGATTCTTACAACTTGCCTTGTGTTAGCTATGGTAGCTGAGAAGGTGATGAGGCAAGGATGTTATGCATTCTTGGCCCATGTGGTAGATATTACCATAGAGAGTTGTAATCCTACTGAAGTTCCTGTAGTCAGGGAATTTGAAGATGTATTTCTTGAAGAACTTCCAGGTGTACCTCCACCTCGAGAGATTGATTTTGAGATTAATCTAATCATGGGCATGCATCCAATAGCACAAACACCGTATAGGATGGCGCCTGCTGAGATGGCAGAACTCAAGAAACAACTGCAAGAGTTGCTTGAGAAGGGTTTCATCCGACCAAGCACTTCACCCTGGGGTGCTCCGGTCCTCTTTATTAAGAAGAAGGATGGATCGATGCGGTTGTGCATTGATTACAGACAATTAAATAAAGTAACAATAAAGAATAAGTATCCTTTGCCAAGGATTGATGATCTCTTTGATCAGTTGTGTGGTGCAACTATTTTCTCAAAGATAGATTTGAGGTCGGGATATCATTAGCTGCGTATTAAGGAGGGTGACATACCTCAGTCTGCCTTTAGGACAAGGTATGGTCATTATGAGTTCACAGTTATATCGTTTGGACTAACCAATGCACTAACTACATTTATGGAACTCATGAATAGAATCTTTCGACCTTTTCTTGATCAGTGCGTAGTTGTCTTCATAGATGACATCTTGATCTACAGTAGAGATGCTCAGTAGCATGAGCATCATCTTCGTCAGGCTCTAACTTTGCTAAGAGAGCATAAGTTATATGCTAAGTTTAGCAAGTGTGAGTTTTGGTTACCAGAAGTTTCTTTTCTTGGACACGTAATATCTGCTTCAGGTATTCGTGTTGACCCTAAAAAGGTAGAATATGTCCCGCAATGGGAGTAGCCGAAGACACTGATGGAGATCCGCAATTTCTTAGGGTTGGCAGGCTATTACAGGAGGTTCATTAAGAACTTCAGTTCTATAGCTTTACCCTTGACTAAGTTGACCAGGAAGGATGTTCCTTTTGCCTGGAATGACAAGTGTCAGCAATCATTCCAGTTGTTGAAGGAAAGGTTGACAAGTGCACCTGTGCTAGTGTTACCTGAACAAGGGAAATGGTATATAGTTTTCTGTGATGCCTCTAAGAATGGACTAGGATGGGTGTTAATGCAGGATAAGCAAGTTATTTCTTTTGCTTCTTGACAACTTAAGAAACACGAGGAGAATTATCCGACACACGATCTAGAACTAGCTGCTGCAGTCCATGCTTTGAAGATCTGGAGACATTATCTCTATGGAGAGACATTCCAGATTTTCACAAACCATAAGAACTTAAAATCAATGTTTTTAGAACCGGACCAGACCGGCCGGTCGGATCGGTAAACCGGTGGCTAACCGGTCCGGAACCTTAAAAAACCGGGTGTGATTCAGTTATTAAGTGAACCGGTCAAAATACCGGTTGAACCGGTTGAACCGGTAGATCGGACCGAACCGGGTCCGACCAGTGGTCTCATCAATCGTTGAAAAGAAAAAACCAGTTGTCAATGCATGCATAAATACGGCCCAAAATCATTACTCATTTACTCCGGCAGCCGTAAACGAGAGTTACTAAACCCTATAAGTCTAGCCTTTGCGGCGGCAGTGCAACTGCAATATTCCTAATTTTCTAGAGTGTCGGACGCCCTTTCTAATGATCTAATCTGGTGTTCTCCTACGGCGACGTTCTCCCGTGCTGGTGGATGGTTCTGGTCTTCTTCGATTCGATTCCGACGCGTTATATTACTAATTCTGTCGCCTTGGATCCCTGTTCGTGAAGGCATATTAAGTAAGTATTATATCCAATACTATTGCTTCTAGTCGTCTTTGTTATTCTAGTTTACTCGATGGCATGGGCAGTAGGTGGCACCGTGGCAGTGAGAATAGGATCAACGCCTATGTTCATTGATGTCAAAAAATATTAGTTTCTTTTCCTTTCCCACACAAGCCACAAATATGGAATAAAAATCATGATCATCTTGAAATTTCCGTTGTCAAAATGAACGACACCAATATACAATTTTATTTAACAAAAATGTCAAACAGTTAACAACATTGAATATCTCCGTTTGTGACTTATGCAATTATTTAATTATACATACAATGTATATTTTAGGACAACCACCGTACATCTCATCATCTAATATTCATAATAAGATGTTACAAAATTCCTTCTTTTACAAATAGATCATGCTAGCTGCTTGGTTGTTATCTTGCTTCTAAGTATGTAGTCTTGTATCTAACCGTCAATAAGTCTATTTAATTCATTGTAAGCATCTTAGAGACACTTTTATATCTGATTCTGTTTTCATAATTGTACAGATGGATGCTAATCTTGAACCTAATGATTCAACCAATGTCGAGAATGTTGATTCTCATATTTATGGTATAAATCTGAATCCTAACCAAGCAGACATAAATTACACTCAAGCAGTTCGTCGTAAGTCTGATCCGGCTTGGGAGTATTGCACTATAGAACCATCCACAAAAAAACTAAAGTGCAAATTTTGTTCAAAGATTAATGGTGGAGGGGGGATTCATAGGATGAAGGAACATTTAGCAAAAATACGGGGACAAACTGCTCCATGTAAGAAGGTGCCTCCTCATGTTGAATATCTAATGTTGAAGGATATAAATTTACATAAGGATGAAAAGGGAAAGAAATCGAACAGTGCATCAAGCTCACAAAGTGAAAATGTCATTTCTAGTGTAAATATTGGCCATTCTACAAATAAAGATACTTCAGATAAAAATGTGTCAGATTTTTTCCCTCCTAGTTCTCAGCCGACTCTACGTAGTGTTTTGGAAGATTCAAAGAAAGTAGCTAGTGCAGATTTTGCAGTTGCTAGATGGTTGTATGAGGCATGCATTCCATTTAATGCTATTAATTTGCCTTATTTTTAGAAGATGATTGATGCTATTACTTCAATTGGATTTGGATACAAATCACCATCTTACCATTCAGTTCACACTTCTCTTTTAGATTCAAATGTCGATGAAGTTAAACTTTTTGTGAATTCATATAGATGTCACTGGGAGACTACTGGTTGCACAATTATGGCAGACGGTTGGACAGATGGGAGGAGCAGAACTTTGATAAATTTTCTTATATATTGTCCTCAAGGTTTAGTTTTTTTGAAATATGTGGATGCTAGTGAACATTCTAAAACTGCATAAATGCTATTTGAATTATTCAAAGAAGTTATTGAGTTTGTAGGTTCAAAAAATGTTGTTCAACTCATCTCAGATAATGCTTCTAACTATGAGAAAGCTGGGAAGATGATTTCTCGACACTTTAAGCATATTTTTTGGACTTCATGTGCTGCCCATAGTTTAGATTTGGTCCTTGAGAAATTTGAAAAATTACCTGATGTCAAAAAAAGTGTTGAGGAGACAAAAAAGATTCTAAAATTTTGTATAATCACACACGTGTTGCATCTAATGAGAAAATTTTGTAAAGGTGACCTGTTGAGGCCTGCAAATACGAGATTTGCTACTAATTTTTTAGCAATTCAAAGTTTGACTGGTAAAAGAGATGAATTACTATCTATGGTGGCGAGTAGAGATTGGTTGGATCACAAGTTGTCGAGAAGTAGTGTGGCTATAGAAGTGAAAGAGATTATTATGAGCACGTCATTCTGGAATGCATGTGAGTTAGTTGTTAAAATTTCTGAGCCCCTCGTGCGAATGCTATGCCTGGCTGATAGTGATGAAAAACCCTCCATGGGATATTTTCATGAGGGCATGAGAAGGGCAAGAGAATCCATCAAATCTGCTTTCAGTGGGAATGAGTCATTATATTCTCCATATTTATATTTGGTTGATGAAAAATGGGATGAAAGAATGACACTACCTCTTCATGTCGCTGGTTTGTTCTTGAATCCACAATTCTTCTATAAGGACCAAGAATATTGCAATTCAAATAAAATTTGGAGTAAATTCTTGGATGTTGCAGAGAAAATGTACTATGACAATGTGGATGTGGTTGACCAAATAACACAAGAGTGCAGGCTTTACAGGAATGCTTTTGGTGAATTTGGTCGACAAACTACTATTTGAAATAGAGATAAAATTCTACCCGGTAAGATTTTAAATTTTAAATTATGTTTTTTTACATCTAACTTCTTTCATTGAGTTGTCTATTTATGAAACTTTTTTATTACAGCTGTGTGGTGGGAAAATTTTGGAGGTGATGCCCCTGCATTACAAAAAATGGCAATTCGTGTTCTTAGCCAAACTATAAGTGCATGTGGTTGTGAGAGAAATTGGAGTGTGTTTGAAAGAATACACACACCCAAAAGAAATAGGCTAGAACATGAAAGATTAAACAAACTTGTATATGTGCAATATAATCTGAAGCTAAGGTTAGTTTTTCTAGTATTAGAATAATGTATAATTTTAAATTATTTTATTTATATTCATAATATAATAATGATGTAGGGAAAATACCTTAAGAGTAAAAGATGTTGACCCCATAAGTTTGGAATCGATGAACTTGTTTAAGGATATGGTCGAGGAGCCAATTATTAATGAAGATGATCTAGATGCTTGGTTGGATGAGGAAGTGCAGCCTTTGGTTGAGGATTTGACAAATTAAGGTAAATTTATATTTTTCATAAAAATATATCATATTATACAATTAGATTTGTTGCTTATCTTGCTTTTGAATTTTGTAGGTACTCTTGCGTGATGACTGATGACCATGGTTGAAAAACTTCATGTATTTATTTTCTATTTACCATGAGATGATGAACCTTTTGGACTGGATTATATTTATTTGCATCATTCTCGTATGACAAGTTTATGAACTATTTTTGTTATGAACAAGCTTTTCATTTTATACATTGCTATTATGTTTTTGCCACATAGGACACCCAATTGTTTGTAATCGCTGCAATCCATGGTTATGTGCACCATTTACATCTTGTTTTCATTTACCATTATATATTGTGTGGTTCATATTTTATTTTTGTTGAAAATGCACTAAAAGTTGATAATGGGTCTTGTTATTCTCATTAATGAGTGAATAATATGAATTTAAAGTAATATTATCTAGCCAAGTTATATATATATATATATATATATATATGTATAAATATAAATATAAATATATATATATATTTATTTGTGTTTCCGGTTCAATCGGTCCGACCGCTATTTGCCTTATACAAAGGTGACCGGTTCGGTTTTTCCCAATCCAAAGTTATGTTGATGTCATGCTGACGTCATTTCCGGTCCAACCGGTTCGACCACTCCGGTTGAACCCGGCTCAATCCGATTCAAGTCAACACCGGTTCGACCACCGGTTCGGTTCTGAAAACATTGCCTAAAATACATCTTCTCTCATCATGAGCTTAACATGAGGCAACGTCGCTGGATGGAGTTAATCAAGGACTACGATTGTACAATTGATTATCATCCAAGGAAGACCAATGTGGTTGTTGACGCATTAAGTAGGAAATCAGCAACACCATCCTTAGATAGAGCACAGTTAAATTCTTTGGTGTGCTCTAGAAGGGATATGCTTATCTCTTTAAGGCAAGACAATGTATAGTTAAAAGTATCATTGTTATCCGGGTTGTTTGCTGAGATGCACATAAAACCTACTCTGAGACAGCAGATTAAGGAGGCACAACAAGCTGATGTTGTAGTTCAGCAGATTAGGTCAGAGTATGGTAGTGCGAAACGAGATGATTTCCATGATTCAGATGATCAGGTAGCCTGTTATCATGGTAGAATGATAGTGTCTGATGTGGAAAACTTAAGGAAGTTAGTCCTGGAAGAAGCTCATTCTTCAATGTATGCTATGTATCCAGGAAGCACCAAGATGTATCATAACTTGAAAGATATGTATTGGTGGCCTAGTTTGAAGAAGGATGTTGTTGAGTTTGTTATGCGGTGTCCAGTGTGTCAGCAAGTTAAAGCTGAACACCAGAAGCCCGTAGGAATAATGCAGCCTTTGCCCATACCACAGTGGAAGTGGGATCATGTAACTATGGATTTTATGGTTGGTTTACCCAGAACAACCAAAGGTCATGATTCCATCTGGGTAATAGTTGATAGGTTGAAAAAGATAGCACATTTCTTACCTGTCAAAACAACCTATTCTGCCGAGAAGCTAGCACAATTATATGTAGATGAGATAGTGCGGCTGCATGGGGTCCCAGTTACCATTGTTTCTGACAGAGGTCCCCAGTTTAAGAGTCATTTTTGGGAGCGACTTCATAAAGACTTAGGCACATAGTTAAGGTTTAGTACAACCTTTAATCCTCAGACTGATGGACAATCAGAAAGGACTATACAAACCTTGGAGGATTTGCTTAGGGCATGTGTCCTCCAGTTTATAGGAAGTTGGGATCTACATCTAAGCTTGATAGAGTTTGCCTACAACAATAGCTATCAACACAGTATCGACATGACACCTTATGAAGCTTTGTATGGTAGATGTTGCATATCTCCCCTATGTTGGTACGAAACTAGTGAATACCAACTTTTGGGTCCTGATCTTGTGTAGCAGACCACCGAGAAGATTAAAATAATACAACAACAGTTAATGACTGCACAGGATAGGCAGAAATCTTACACTGATAAGCATTGTAGACCTTTAGAATTCTAGGTAGGAGACAGAGTGTACCTCAAGGTCTCACCTTGGAAGGGAGTTCTTAGGTTTGGGAGGAAAGGAAAGTTAGCTCCTAGATTTATGGGGCCTTATCCAATCATTGAACGGATTGGAAAGGTAGCTTATAAGCTGGAGTTACCACCTGAGCTACAAAAGTTGCACCCAGTGTTCCACATTTCCATGCTAAGAAAATGTCATCCTGACACTGAATCAATTCTACAACCTATGGAAGTAAAATTGAACGATGATATATCCTATGTTGAAGGACCTGTGTTGATTCTTGATAGAAGAATCAAGAAGCTGAAGAAGAAAGACATTATTCTTGTAAAAGTCCTCTGGAATCATTGTGGTGTTGAAGAAGCTACATGGGAACTAGAGGAAGAGATGAGAAGGAAATACCCTACTCTTTTCTCTTAAAATGTTTTGTTAATGATTTCGGGGATGAAATCCTTATAAGGGGTGGATAATTTGTAACATCCCCGACCTGGGTTATGTACTAACCCTAGGTGTTTTGCCTAATAAAGTTGACTAGATACTTGCTTTTATCTTTTGAAAAGTAATTAAGGCTTTTGAGGAACTTATATTTCATTTTCAGTCCTTTTCATTAATGTTGAAACATTGTTTTGTTAATTTTGGACTAAAGTGCAAATTACCCAAGTTGAGGGGTTTAATTGCAAATTGCACTTGATAAGATGTTCCTCTGATGTTGAGACATCATAAGAATGAATATGATGTAGTGGTATGGTTTTCACAAGCTTGAGCATCAAGATAAAGCTTGTAGAGCAACCCTTGTGCATTAAAACCTAGTTTTGGTGTAATGTGCAATTTACCCAAAACCTAGGGTTCAATATGTAAAATACCACCTTTAGAGGGCCTCTCATGTTTCTTGGCATTAAGTAGAGCAAAGAAAATGAGAGGGGCGCCTCATTTGAATTATCTTGGAGGAGAGAGAATCTTAATATTAAAATAATCAAGATTTAAGCATAAATGGAACTTTAATTTAATTTAATGCAAAAAGAAACAGATTAATTGAGGAGCCCTATAATCAAAAGTTTAAGGATGTGTTTTCAATAGTGTTGGACGAGCTTGTGTCTTGTTTGAGCACAAAAAGATCTTGGTTGAGTGGAAGCCCACTCACATTATCATAATAAAAAGTAATATCCACTAAAAGGATGGATATTAATATAAAACTCTTTAAGGTGCTTAATTCCTTTTCCATTAATTCTTGGATAATGGATAGGTTTTGCAAGGAAATGAAGATGGATTCGTGGCCAAGATATGGAGGGTGATTTGATGGAAATTATTTTGGAATTAAAAGAAAATAATCCATTTTCTCTTTCATTAAAAATCCCTTATACATGTCCTTTTTCCAATACACATAAGGATCGTTTCCTTAGTTTCCTCTTCCCATCTTTGCTTTGGCCGACCAAGGAAGAGCTCAGGATCAGGAGAAAGACGACCATAACCTGTTGGTAAGTTTTGATCATCTTCTACCTCAGATTCATGGTGAAAACCCTAAAACAATGCTTGATTATTGGTTTTCTTCACCCGATTTCCAATCCTAGCCATCTTGTTCATCCAAAAGCTCAAGGACGAAGCTTGGACAGCTGCTGGAACTCCATCCACCATTAGATCCGTGGATCTTGGAGCTTTGGATCAGTTCTAGAGGTGGGTTTTATAACTCAAACCCTTAAACATTAGTGTTGCACTCCTTTCTTCAATAATCGTTGGTTATTTTCTTTTTCTTTTTGGTATACTTGTGATTCATTACTGAAGTTTCCGTGAATAACAACATCAGTTCTTGGTTAAACGGAGGAAGAAGATTCTGAAATCATCTTAGATGTTTATCCAAGAAAAATCCCAGGTCAAACGGTCTCCTTAGTTGCTCAAACGGTTTCCCAAACCGTTTGGGAGCAAACGGTTTCAAACCGTTTGGGAGCAAACGGTTTCAAACCGTTTGAAATGAAACAGTTTCATCAAACCGCATGGAGGGAAATGGTTTCATACCATTTGGTGATGTTGACCAGGGTTGACCATTTGGGGATTTGTTCAAAATGATCTAGGTTAATGACCCATCAATTATAATTGATTAACTCTAATTGGTTCATGAGTTGAAGGTCCAACAATCACCAAAACCCTAATCGGGTTGAGTGCTGATTTCATAAGTGTTTAAGTTAGAAACTTGGGTTGATTGACCCAAACGGTCTCAAGACCATTTGGGGATCACCCAAACAGTCTCAAGACCGTTTGGTGGTCACTCAAGATCGTTTGGAGGTCTAGGGTTAGGTATGGTTGAGCAATTGAAGATCCAAAGATACTAAGTTGAAATGTAATCAATTGTTGATTTGGTGATCAATCCAATGATCCAAACCCTAATTGGTTGACTTGGATCTTGATGTTGACTTGGACAAACGGTCTCAAGACCATTTGGAGGTCATCCAAACGACCTCAAGACCGTTTGGGGTCAGGTCATGTTCAATTTGGATGATGGTTCAATGATTTTAAAGTAATTAATTACACATTGATTAATGTTGAAGGATCATCGATTCCAAACCCTAATCCAATTGATTCAAACCCTAATTGATGACTGGTTATATGAATTCAATGATTGAAGGAATCAACATTGGAAAACCCTAATTCAATTTGATTGGTTAAGACCATATTTGGTCCGTGCGGTTTTGAGAAGGTTTGGACCAAACAGTCTCAAGACCATTTGGGACCAAATGATCCCAAACCGGTTGAGTTCATGCGGTTTTAAAATGGTGCTTTAGCAAACAGTTTCAAGTGACCTACTTTAGCAAACAATCTTGAAGGTCACCTTTAGCAAACGATCTTGAGGGTCACCTTTAGTAAAAGGTTTCATGGGTCACCTTTGGCAAATAGTTTCAACCTCAACTTTACCAAACAGTTTCAAATATGTAACCAAGACCGTTTGGAGGTTTATTGAGCAAGACTGTTTGAGGTCTGATTTGGTCAAGACCGTTTGGGGTCTAAGTGGACAAGACCGTTTGGTGGATAACTAACCAAAACCGCATGGGTACTTAAAGTGGTTAAAGGACAAATTGATTAAATGATCAATACAAGATGAAATCAAAGATGATTATAGTAATTGAATCTTAATGAGATAAGGTGATTATTACCTTTGAATAATTAAGCTTTAATGAACATGGTGGTAATGACATAACCCATGATGTCAATTCCTCTTCAAGTTGAGTTGACTTAGCTTAATCAAGGCTGAAGTAAACATCATCTTATGGAAGATGAGAGAGAAGACTTCCTATATGAATGATAACCATGTAATGGTTAAGTCTTAACACTTTCAACATGGATAGATGTCTAATTAGGGTATGATCATTCATAGTGAGATCATGAAACCCTAATTATGAAGGTTAATGAATCATAACCCTAATTGAGGGCATTGATAGGTGAAATTCTAATATATGATGATGACATGATCTTAATTCATAGTGATGACATGAGAAACCCTAATTCAGGGTACTTTGATGTTCACTCCTACTTAGGGTAAATAGTAAACCCTAACTATGGGATGTGAATAGTAAACCCTAAATCTAGGATGAGGTGATGTGAATAGTAAACCCTAATTATGAGTTATTGGTTATAAACCCTAATCAAGGGTGATGCAATGTGAATAGTAAACCCTAATTCCAAATAAGGTAGATGGAAGTGTGAACCCTAATTCTGGGTTATACTTTATAGCATGAAGCTCTAAGGTTGGATAATGAAATGATGAGTCATTAATCCTAATTGAGCTAAATGGGATGATTAACCCTAATTGAATTAAAAAGGGAAACCCTAACCCTAATTGAATTAAAAAGGGAAACCCTAACCCTAGCAAGGGCATAGTGGGGTATTCCTTGATTAAAGATGATATAGTTGTTTTACATTGTGCTGATATGAAATTTATGTATTTGTTATCATCTGTACTAATCATGCAGGTTTTATGAGATATTGAACATAGCTAGGTATGAGCTATGATGCTTTGTTTATTGAAAGTACTTTATGAGCTTTGTAAGCAATGATATGCTATGTTGCCTAGAGAAAGGTAACAAAGAGATTAATAGGCTTTAAGAGCCATGTGAAATACCTGCATTGCAATTATCATGTTTACATTGTCATATGACTTGATGGCATTAAGTTACCTGTTAAGTGGTAACAAGTGTTTTGATGACCTAAGGGTTTGAACATCCATATTCTTGAATCATGATGATGAGATGATAAGGGATTGAGTTCCCAATGCTGTTAAAGCTATGAAATGAACTTGATAGAAATAGTACTCATTCCTTATAGCAATTGTTATAATAGTTATGTTTGAAAACATGCGTGATGCTAAAAGAATGGTGTAATGTACTTAAATAATCAAGTGAAATGATATCATGTAGAATCCTGACCATAGATCCATCATCGTCAGTAGTTAGGTGATGGTGAAATATGTTTTCCTAAGAGAACTCCTGGAGAGCATACTTTTGAGTATGTGGGGGTAATGGGCGCGAATATCCTTATGCCCTAATAGAGGAATTGATGTGAGAAAAACATTAAATCTCTCAATCCTTCATTATACGTATATGCCGGGAAGATGTATCACTAATCTCCCGATGATGATGTTAATTCCAAATCGATACGAGATAAACATGAAATCCCTCAATTGCGAAGAGAGTACAACATGCCACTGTAACTCTAATAGAGAAGTTGCCAGTTTACCCTGGAAAGCTATTTAGCAGAAACACGAGATGTCCTGTAAGTTGTTCCTCACACTGACTGAGGAGGATGTGGTCATGGGAATCCGGCTCTTCTATTGACCTATGTATGGTACCGAATTCGATTTCGCAATGGTCGGTTGGAGTATGAGCGGTATACCTCATCTCCTCAGGGCATAAGTATGATTGTAAAATGTAATCAGCCGTGTAGCATATTTGCTTAGGGTTGAATTACGAGAATCAATGATTGATGATACATTGTCTATTATGTCCTAGTTGGATAAATGATATACATGTTCTTCATATTCCTTATTGAATTAATGACTTGTTGCTTAATCAAGTTATAACTGGAATTGAACTGTATAGAGAATACTGCTTTACTTAGCTTATTCAATGATTTACATGTTGCTTAACATTATTATTCTATTGCTCTGTGTTATTCTATTATCTGCAATAATAATGTTTCTGGCGGAGAGTTATATCTCTTGCTGGGACAATTTTCAATTGTCTCACCCCCGTGGGATTCAACTTTTTAGGTAGACGTCGAGGAAGAAGAAACTCTTTAGTGGGTGAGCAGCAACAGCAGCAACAACAACAACAAGGACAACAATGATCTTCAGGTGGAGACACTGTCTGTTAGGTTCTGTATATAGAGAGTCCTATGTGTCGTCTCTGTACTCTCAGGTCCTAGGAGTCAGTAGATGGTTTGATATAGATCTGAGATTTTTGGCTTGATGCCTCGAGATTTTTGTATATTGCTCATGTACAGTTTAACAGAGCAGTCAATGTTTATAACCCTCGAGATGAGATGATACAAAGATGTATTGATGTATCAAAATGTAAATATCTTACTTTGGTTCTTTATGAAAGAGTTTTACAGTTTGTGGAACTAAGTGTAAAAAGTTTTAATTTTTAGTGATTTTCAGTAATTCCGCTGCTAACGATCGCTTCCGCATTAATCTTAATCGATGTTTGGCAACAGACGTCACAACTTCCCTTTAACCCCTATTGTAAATTGCAACGACACCCCCACACTAACTTCCTATGTGGACCGCTTGTGTGGCTGTACAGCGAAAGACCGTCTTGTAAATAGAAAAAATGACTGCAAAAATTGCAACGACCCCCAGACAGACTTTCATATATAGTATAGATTTATACCAACTTTCACCATATTTATTATTTTCTTACACGAGGATGTGAGGATGGCTACTTAGTGTAAGTGAAGAAATTTCAACCCCGCCAAATTTTAAGATTCCACCAAGAATTTCACCTTTCACCTTTTATCTTAGAAAAAAAAAGCATACAATTTCCCTCCCCTTCCTTCGGAGTCTTTTCTCTCCATCCATTTGACATTTGAACCATTTCACTCCCCCTCCCTCTCCTCTCCATTCCTCTCTACCTAGTGCAACTGAAGAAAGACCTCCTCAATCTTCCTTCCTCCGTTGCCACGCTGAAGCTCTAGGTTCAACACCTTCGCTCGAGAATGCAAACCCTACGTTCCATTCGAACATCCCTTCTTGCCGCTTCCGCACAGGAGGAAGCCCGCAGCGCAGCCCTGGACTCCCTCCTTTTCCTCCTCGACCAGCAAAGGCAACAGCACTGGAACGACCCTACCCTTCTTCGCAGCGCTCTCAAGCTCCTCTCCGATGCCGCGGTCCGCCACCCTTCTTTCGTGATCCCTCGTGCCACCCAAACCCTCCGCGCGCTCCTCCTCGCCAGCCGGGAGCGCATATCTGCCACAGCCGTCGCCGTCCTCGCCTCGATTGCTGAAGCCGCGGACCCCGAAGGGCAAGCCCTTGCCTGTTCGGTGCTGGCCGACGAGGACCTCGTCCTCACACTGGCTTCCAGCCGTGCGGTCTCTGTGCGGGCCCGGTTCGCGGAGCTGCTTCTTTTCCTTCTGGTAAATGGGCAGGGCGCGCCTGTTCCAGTTTCGCCTGGTCTATTG
The DNA here is from genome assembly GCA_963693085.1 of Alisma plantago-aquatica. Taxonomy (NCBI): domain Eukaryota; kingdom Viridiplantae; phylum Streptophyta; class Magnoliopsida; order Alismatales; family Alismataceae; genus Alisma; species Alisma plantago-aquatica. The sequence goes on from OY856409.1 coordinate 1,034,652,415, forward strand.
CTGACGCTGTTCCTTGGTCTCTCCAATGACATCTACCCGCGTGTAAGGAGGGTTGCGCTCGACGGGCTGGTTGCTCTATGCAAGATTAGCACTGCCGAGACTCGCGGCAGGATGCTAAAAGAATGCGTATATGATCGTGCTCTACCATTTCTGCGGGATGAGGAACCCGATGTGAAATCCGCGGCCATTCGCCTGGTTAGTTTTTAAGTGTCCTTGAATACAGTGATTTCATTACTTTGAAAAAGCCAAAGTTGCTCTCATAATCGTGGTGACGGCGTTCTCTCACTGGCACCGTGTTGCTGATACAGGTCACTGAGTGGGGGAAGATGCTGGCCGAGAGTCACATGTTGTACGGTTTGGATGTCAGAGGAATCTCGGATGCTATATTTATCCAGGTTTGTATCTGCTGTTATCCCTTCCAGTTTGAGATATATTGCAACTTGTAAATATAGTTCCAAACGAGCTGAAGAAGTCATGGGTTGTCAAATCACCATTCCAGGCATAAACTTAACTGGGCATATCATAACTTTTAGTAACATACCGATACAAGCTGTTCTGATGTTGTAGATACATGTTCTGACGTTGTGGTATATACCCCAACAGTAAGCTACATCACCTAGGTGTATCCTTGTTTATATCAACTATAGTCAAAGTATTCACGTTATGATATCACACTTAAGACAAATCCTTGTCAGACAACACCGTCACCTCCCTGACATGAATCCTAAGTCTTGGGTTGAAACATAAAACCTATGGCTAACATTTCTATATTAGAAATTTCAAATATTATGCATTTTAGGCTATTTCAGGTTTCTTCGGGGTCACACAAACTTAAATTTTCAAAGAAAGTAACAGAGGCTTGAAAACAATTAATTATTCTCAGGCTTTGTTTGGTTGATAATTACCAATGCTGTACTCAGCAAATAAATCTCTAAAGCCTCTACCATCACACACCTAATAGAAGAAGACCTGGTTTTGTACAGACACTTGCACTTCTAGATGGAAACATATAAACGTTATTCTTACCTAATGAAGCTAAAGTACTAGGGATTAGATAGCAATAATCCTCAGAGTGGAGTTGATACTTACTACAACCATAGTGATCCGGGTACTAGGGTGGGTGGCCCGACTCTGGATGCCTAGGCCCTTGCCATCGCCTACATGAGCGGCCCTATTTATGTCATTTCAAGGGCCAATTAACTTATTTTAGGTATGGATTATATCAAAGTATGCCATTTTAGGGTTAAGTCAAGGTCAAATCAGGTCTAGTTTCGTTTGAGTTAAGTCTATTTGGGTCAAGTTAGGTCTGATTGGGTGGGTCAAGTTGGGTATGTTTTTCTCCATTTAGGCTAACTTTGACAAAGTAGGTCTGATTTTGCTCAATTTAGACCACATTAGGGAAAAGTAGGGCAAGTTAATTTTAACTAGGTCTTATACCCAATATATTAGGGCAAGTAAAGTCTCATTTAGGTCTAATTTAGATCTAATTTAGGTCAAGTAAGGTCTAATATAGGTCATGTGAGGTGTTGATTTGGCGTACTTATTGATTAGCTTAGAGATAAACTATTAAAACATATACGTAGATATATCTAAAGCTACACACAAATTCATGTAATATATATGTAAAAATGATTATATTTTCCATGATTAGTGGGATAATTGACCTTCTGGGTTGTATTCTCTTTGAGGTGTAACCAATAGAAAATGCTATAGATTATGTTTTCCACAATTAGCGGGATCAAGTTTGCATTAGCAAGTCATCTAGGATTCATTGGACACAATATGACCAATATAAACCATTCAATTGTTGTCTATAGCTTCCCTTAGTCTTGTCAAAATGGTTCATTACCCATGGGGTATCTATGGGTTGACCCGCGTAAAAAGGTATGAGTGAAAGAATTAGGCACCTTTTGATCGGAGCCCGTCTCGGTCTAGCAAGCAGACCCACCAAATAAAAGAAAATTACTGTAATATGGAATAACATACATCCATCAAGCATGTATTTGTTTCAAAATAACAGGTAATGTAGTGAATTCATGTATGCGTGTTTCTGGACCAAAAGGTTATGGTGCATGTGACATTTTTCTTTTCTTCGGAAGTTCAACAGTTGTTTAGATAAGTAAGATGGTCTACATACATCATCTTCGATAGCAAGTAAATGCACCATGCCATTTTTATTTGTATGAAGTAACTACAAATTCTTCACAGAAGTTAATATTTAATTAAAATCAAACAATCACCAATTGTTTGACCCGCTACCTTCCAGGTTGAGATTTTGCTGCTAGTCTGAAACTGGTATTTTTACCTAGTACAACTGTAATGCCTCAACCAAACTTGACACTACCCAGTTTATCTTGTCTACCCTCTTACTAGAGCCACTACATTAATTCTGGGAAACAAAACCTCTTTGATTTAACTATATGTTTCAGTTGTGAGATAGGAAGCATGGACACTTCCTAGAGGTTGCCGTGTTCGTGTTCAACACATGTCCAACATGGACGCGCGGTGGACACAAATGGACACGCGGTGGACTAGACACGTCGTAGTCCTGCTTTTTTTATGAGTTGGACACACTCGGACACGGCTTGGACACAACCAGGATATGGCCCAACGCTAAGAAAGAAAACACCGCCATCAGTGTATTCACTCTCCTTTTCTATAAATAACATAACTCCCTTTCATTCTTTGTTGTCCACCACCACCACTGTTTTTTATTGTCTGAAATGTAATACACAAAATATTTTATAGTGAGATCATGAATAAATGGTCTATATTGATTGTTACTGTGATTACGATGTGGGTTTGTTTGATAGTATGTCTTTGATGGATTGATTTCATGATGTATGCAATGTGTGTTTGAATGTAAATATGAAATTGGATACAACGTGGATGAGATGATCTTTGTCTTTGAATATGCTTGTTCTTTTTTGTCTTTATACATAAAAATAATATATATGTATATGTATTTTTTTGCCGTGTCCAGTGCCGTGTCCATGTCCTATATTTTTGAAATTTGACGTGTCTTGTGTCTGTGTCAGTATCCGTGTCCGTGTTCGTCTCCATGCTTCCTAGGTTGCGAGTGGACCAGAAAGTGCACTTACAGATCCACCCCTTCCTCAGGATCTTAACAATAACAAGACACTACTATACTCTCAATACTTAATTGCTTAGTGTAGTAAACTATACCCTCTTGCCCATCCGCTTTAAATTCTGAAATCATCTCACTCAAGCCTTTTCATGTTATGGTTGATTCTTGAGGTCATGGTTTTTCTTTTAAACAAGTCTGCAATTCCCTCTTTCTCTTCATGTTTTAATGGCTCTCATCCAATAAATGTAGTAGTATTTGATTACAAATTCCTACAATGACGTGCTAAGAATCTTATCAAGACCACATATGTCTATAGAATCCATTATGCTCTCCTGAATGCATGTGACTGCTTTTATTAAAGAGACGTTGTGTCTTTTGTTTTCAATCATCTTGTTAATTAGTCATAATCTACTTATACACACAAACACCCACACATACATATATGTATGTATGTATGTATAATTATAAAGTTCCGATGTATGTATAATTATATATATATACATATACATATATACATACATATATGTATGTATATATATACATATACATATATACATCGGAACCATGGTAAATATCATATACATATATACATACATATATGTATGTATGTATGTATATGGCCGACAAGGAGTGGCTCAAGTGGTCAAGCACGATTTCTCCTCATGAAGGGACCTGGGTTCGAATCCCAGTTGCCGCCTTGATTTACCACACTCCTGGGCGTTCGACCTCTGCCACGGGCGTGGGGTGGGAAATCTCTCTCTTAATCCCATGTATGTATATATGTATATGTATGTATGTGTGTGTATATATATATATATATAGAGAGAGAGAGTCAGGCTAGAATACACTCGAGTGTACAAATTACGCCGTACACCTCAATGATGTTTGCCTATCTAGACCTTGTCTTTCTAAAATCCAATCCATTGATCTTCATGGTTATAATAATAATAGGCCACATACAAAATTTGAGCTCATTTGGATGAGTGTAAGTTACTCATCCAAGGACAAAAAAATCAACGCACAAAACTAATTTTAAATGCATGATTCTTGCCTCCTTTAGATGCACGACCTATAAGTATCCAAATGAGCTAAAATTTATTATATAGTATGTTCTTAAGATATTTAAGAAGATCAACGGTTTAGAATTTTCAAAAAGTTACTACATCTTTAAAAATGACTGAGGTGTACGGTGCCTCCAGTACACTAGCCTGATTCTCTCTCTCTCTATATATACATAGAGAGAGAGAGAGAGCGAGAGAGAGAGAGAGTCAAGCTAGAATACACTGGAGTGTATCCAAAGCAGAATACACTCAAGTAGTTTTTCATGATGTAATATTTTAAAAAAAATCTAATACGTTGATCTTCTTAAACATCTTGTTAATAGCTCATATATAGAATTTGAGCCCATTTGGACATTTATAGGTCATGTTACAAAGACCACAAAAATTATGCATTTCAAATTAGTTTCGTGCGTCGATTTTTTTTACCCTCGGACGAATGACTTACACTCATCCAAATGTGCTCAAAATTTGTAACTAGCCTAACTATAGTATGATAATGAAGATCAATGGTTTACATTTTGCAAAAAGATAGTCTTGATATGCAAACACCACTTGAGTGTACAGTGCGATCTGTACACTCGAGTGTATTCTAGCCTGACTCTCTCTCGCTTTCTGTATATATATAACATACTATACATGTATATTATATGTTTACATATATATATGTGTGTGTGTAATATGTACATTCTAAATATATAAGTTTATGCTCATATATAATAGATTTTATTAACAAAAATCCAAAACCGCATACACCCTACATATGCACCCACATTTTGCATATACTCTTATCTATGCAACACCTTGACCGAACACATACTGCATACCCGCTTTTCTGAACATTGATCTAGACAATGATTGAAGCCTAGGCGTTTGCAATATATTTGTGCATAATGTGTCCTGTAAGTGCATTCGGAAAAATATTGGTCAATACACCAATATTAACCTTAGTCATATCTCTCTTTTGGTTACCGTACACATGAAACAAGGGGCCTTCTGTTTCCCATTAAGTGACTGTTTCTTTAGCATTACCAGAAACCTTAGAAGATGATGATAAACACATAACACTTGGTCTTAGGACTTGGCACAATATGAACTCCTATCTGAATATAGGCCCAACGATTTTATAGCTATTGCTAATAACATATCATTTTCTCAAGAATTTGGCAACTTATAACAAATATTTGCAAGGTTTTACCCATTTAGGTTTTTACATGATTTCGAATTTGTGTTCAATATGGCTTGTGACATGCTTAGGTGCAAGAACCAAAAGTCAGCTAGCCATCTTCTGAAATACCAATTATTTCTATACCCCCAACCCAAAAAAATTTAGTCCGTCTATTTAGTATCGTTTTGTGTGGTTCATAGTCATCCAAGCCCTAGCTTAGGCCTAGGTGGGCTATGTTCTGGAGGAGGTGTCCCAGTCTGGCGGCCTAGACCCCAAGCGGACTAGGTGGGCGCTAGGGACTTTTAGGCCTAATTAGGTCATTTGGCCCCAAATTAGGTCAAATCTAGTATACATTTTGCAAATTAGGCCACATAAGGTCATTTTAGGGTTAAATTTAGGTTGGTCCATGTTTGATTCAATGAAGCATGGATACGGATACGGGTATGTGGATACAACAATTTTTGAAAATGTAGGATACAAGTACAATGTAGATACGACAATTTTTTTAAAGTTTATCTATAGTATAAAAAAATCAATATAGTTTATTCATAAAAATGAAAATGAAAACAATTCAATGTCATTCATATAAACATACAGAAAAACCATTAAAGGGTTTAAGTTTAATAAAAGTCAAACTGAGTTTATATGTAGATCATAGCATTTTATTAGCACTCAAATTCATCAAGAATTTCAGATGTAGTTTGAAATTATGTTTACGAGTCATACTCTATTGTGCATTTAGAACTAAGAGTGGACATTATATAAAAAAAATTCATTACAAGTCAATTAGAATCTATATACAAGTGTATGCTAACATCTAGAGAGTAGACATCAACTTGATAGAATAAGAAAAATATATGGTGTAAAAGACAAGGCCGACGAGACAAAAGACTGGGGACACAACACTTACCTTTAAAGGAGATGAAATAGATATTGTCAAGATAGAAATCTAGAATAAGCCACAATGGATATAGTCATTAGAACTTGTGGTATGTTAGCCAGCAGTACCAAATTGAAGCCTTTCAGAGAATGTGAAGGACATGAATGTGCATACAACGCGCAACTCAGCAAAGGAAAGCATCCACAAGTACCGTGTATTGGTGAATGAATTGGTTTGCAATAAAGATCCAGTAAAACTCCACGATTAGGCAGGCAAATTCATTTGAAAAGAGAAATCCCTACAAATAGAGGTAGAAACGACAAAGAGAAGAAGTAAGATGACATTTAACAAGGGGAATGGTGGTTGTATTGACTTCAGTTGAGCAGCTGCAACGACCTTGCTGCTAGCTGCTACTTATGCAGTGTTTGGCAAAGCGTTTGGTCAGCCACCGCTTCGGTGCGGTGAGATGGATCACCGTGTGATTTTTCTCCGGTGAAAAAACGGCACCCACAAACGCTGCCTATTGCTGCATCAAATGCGAAAACAGCACAAATAGCCAGCGGTCGTCAGCTTGACGTTTGGTAACAGCGATTGCAAACCGACTGCCCTTGCCCGGTAATATTTGAACGCTGCCCAAACAATCGTCACCGCTTTGCCAAACGAAGCATTAGTATAGAGGGCTGAGAGGAGACGGTGCCTAGGGTGCTAATTGTTTGTTTCATTTTTTACTAGTTGGATATGACCCAAATACGGCATGGGTGCAACTTAGAGGTATCCGGTACGTATCCTGGAGTGTCCACGAAGCATCGGTAGCCAATACGTACCTGGTACAGGTACAACACCTATTTTGGAGTATCGATGCTTCATAGGTTTGATTCAGCCAATTTGGTTTCATTTGGCTAAATTAGGTCTGATTTAGTTTAAATTAGAATAAGTTGGATCTAATTTAGGCCACATTAAGTGTTAATCTTTGTAAATTTAGGATCGATTAAGCTTTCAAACCAATATAATATACTTAGTCAAATACATGTATAGACATATCTAATTTACAATACAAATATTTATAAAATAATTTTTTTTAATAGATCACCCGGGCCACCTAGCTGCCTAGGCAACAAGGCTCCCAAATCCTGGAGGTCACCTCCTAGCCACCTAGACAACTATAATTTTGCTCTAAAATATTCAAACTTGCCAATGCTTTGCCTACCAGCTCATACCTGTAGTAGGTTTTAATTCAGGATCTTCTACGTTAGTGCCCGTTAACTGAATTTTCTTTTCTAAAAATTTCTGACAAGAGAATGGGGGAAGGGAAAAAAGCCCCCTGGTAATAAAAACAGGAAATTTGGTCCTTTGCACCCACATAACTTAAAGCTCTTTGAAGTGTGAAAGCCGTCGTTTTTTCATGTGTCATTGTGGCTTATATATGTCATAGCCTGACCTTATGATGCCTTGATCTCATTGCCAGTATTTTTCTTAAAACTAATTCATGTCTTTCTAGATATGTGCTGTTGCCAGGGACATGGAAATGACCATCAGAGTGGAAGCATTCAATGCACTTGGTGATGTGAAATTGGTTTCTGAACATCTTTTGCTGCAGTCATTGTCAAAAAAGGTATTGAGTAGTCACGATGAGGAGTGCAATCTATCTGAATATTCTATGCATCTAATAAAAGAATCTAAGTGCTTGTTAGCAAGTGCAGCTGGAGCATTTATCCAGGGGTTAGAGGATGAATACTGTGAGGTAAAGCGGTCTACTCACATCATATGTATGTTCCCCCTTACTTATGTTACTGATTTCGAGCCCAGCATATGCAAAATTTAACATGTTTAAGTTTTCGTTCTCTGAGACATTGTGCTGAATGCATTAAACTTGAAGGTTCGTGAAGCAGCATGCATATCCATGGGAAGACTTGCTGCTTTCTCGGCTAAATTTTCTGACGGTGCATTGAACTTACTAATAGACATCCTGAATGATGACAAACATGGTGTCAAGTTAAGGGCGCTGCAAGTGTTTCTTGATATGGCTACAAATGTTCATCTGAACATTCAGGAAATTCACATGCACATGGCAAGTCTTTCAGTTACCATGCCTCTGCAATCTTGAATAATGCGAAATCAAGCGCCTCTGCAAAAAAACTGGAGGGGTTATTCTTATAATATTTTATTTTACAAAACTAGCATTTTGGCTATTTCTTCTGTTTTTGTTATCTTTTTTAATCTAATAATTATCACGACCACTGATTTCTAGTGTGGAGTAATTTATTACATGAGTCTAAAGCACTATAAGTTGTTTTCAGAAATTTTATATTAAATAACATTGCTTGCAGTATTGTATATGTAATGTAAGACAGGTGATGCCTTTTTCACTGAATAACCGGTTCGTCCCCTAATGGAATTTTAACAGAATTTGGCCTAATCTGATTTACATATTAGAGCAAAGGCCTTGTATGCTTCAAACCTTTGACTATATGATGAGGTGCACTCCTTGCTTCCTCCTAAGTCTAGAACATCATATTCATCCAAGAATACGGAAGAAGCAAGCAAAGAAGGCACTACAACTCATGAATCACAACACATGTTGATCCTGCATGGTGGTTTACATGTCAATGTAAGATAAATATCCCTTGTCTTATCATTCATGAAGACTCTACAAGAGTCGATGAGTCATAGATCCTCATATTAGCAATAACGGTCTACCCAAACTACTCATGGTGTATGCACACACTTTAAGTGAAGTTTAATCTTACATGGAATAAGACTTCGATGTTGGTTTGAAATATCGAGTAATAGGAAATGACTTTATTGCTTGTTATTTCCTTTTTACCATGATAAAGGCCTCGACTTGTTTGCTTTCCATCTATGCTAATTTTGCTGTCAATGTCGTGTTTTCTAAGGACAATTTCTATAGGGTATCTCCACCTATTAGAGTCTCCTTGGGCTTGCTTAGTAGTCCACTCCTATCTTAAAATATTTTTTCAAGAATACAATAATCTTACTTCTCATATACTTTCTTTCCTACTTATTTCTAACTGGTGTTTGGCTTCAGTTCCTCAGTATGCTTGTTGAGACCAGTTCTTCAATTAGAAATGCTGCAAGAAAAGTGCTTAGCACTGTTACACTTCCTGAACTCGATATGTTTAAGTCATCAATCGAAAGCCTCTTTACCAATTTGGATATGTACCCCGAGGTTGGTTCTCTACGTATGTTGCTGCTATTGTCATGTTCTTCTTCAGTTACTAAATGTGTATTTATATTAATATTCCAGGACACCATCTCTACTGGTGTGCCCATTGCTTCTAGAGATTGAACAGTTGAACTGCCATCTCAGCTATATGCATAATTTGTTTTGTGAAACAATTTTTGTGATATGTAGGTACTTAGCATTGAAAAATTTTGGAGTAAGCTATATTGGCTAGTCTCCTGCTTCATGGGGTGTAATATTTTCATATCAATACTTGTTCTTGATAGTTTGCATCATGCTATCTAATGGTAGAAGAGTTAGTTGGAGTGGTTATAAATGGTTATTTGGTATGATTATTAAAAACTAGTTGAAGTGGCACGAGTGGAGGTGTATCAATTTTGTATATGAAGTTTCTTATATCTCCAAAATGCATATACCCATTAATTGTTTGTAACAGCAAGGGACACGCTGTGAATTTTGTTCTTATAAGGATTTGTTTGATCTGTATTAGATATAACTTCTCTCAATATATTAATTTAACCTCATCTGAGGATACCATGGACAACAGCTTGCATACAGTGGTGGGCGACTTCAAAAAGTTGAATGTTTGCAGTACTGGTCAAGAGGATCCCTCGCCCCTCTAGCGATGACATTAGCCATTGGCATCACCGAGATAGTAAATCTATGAAAGATATTTGCCCTCTCAGGTGACCCATTGGGAAGTATGAACACACCGATTTTATGAAATATTAGATAACACTTACGCACACACACACACACACTAGATTATAAATGAATATACGTTTATAGATGATTCATAGGGGAAGATTAAGATCCTATGACTGGATTTTACATTTTATCATTGCAATAAAAGAATTGAGTTTTAGTCATGCTTTTCTAGAATTAATTCTAACCTACAGCCTACTCACTCTCTCTCTCTCTATATAGTTATATTTATATTTATATGTATGTATATATGTATGCATGTGTATGTATGGGATAAGAGAGGCATTCTCTCCCCCTCTCCCACAGCCGTGGCGTATGCATGTGTATGTATGCATGCATGTATGTATGTATGCATGTAGGTAGGTATATCCACACACGCACGCACAAACATTAAGGATGACTATCTTTAATGAATCATCACTGAGGATCAGGGTTTAATATATGAAAACTTTGAAGCATGGTACTAATTCTTCAGATGAGCTGGAGCACCATGATCCTTAGAAGCACCTTCTCCATGGTGTATTGGTAAATATGATTCTCTACCACACCGTTTTGCTTCTTATTTCCCCTCAGCTCGCAGGATTATACCCATTTTTTCTCTGGCACTGAGAGGGCATTTATTAGTACCATCTTCTTAAGTTTTCCGCTGATGGATCCTACCTTATCTTCTTAAGTTTTCCGCTGATGGATCCTACCTTCTTTTTCTATTTTTGTTTAAATATAGACGCTATAGAAGTTTGCCTTTTTTGTCACAAGATCTGCTGTATCACCATGAATACGTGCCCTTGCAAAGTCTGGACTCTCACGGATTTATTGTGGCTCATTTGTGATGTCAAGGTCACGACATCTGAAAGAAGATATATATTTGGTAAGTAACTAATACCTATAAAGTAATAAAATCACAATTTAGAGTTGTCAAATTGGTTACTACTTTAAGCTTCTAAGCCGTGACAATCAAGCTCAAATGTCGAGTGGTAATCTTTTTTTCTAAATAAAAATGATTCAACCATTAAACTTCAAAAATTTCTCTATAAACTACCACCCTTTTGAATCAGACTGAAATAAGCAGGGCAGCTCAAACTCCGAAAATCTAGGGCAGCTTCATGGTTAGGGCACATAATATTTCCTCAAGTATACACTAAACACTGAAATTGTTATGTATATATATAAATATAAATACATACATACATATATATGTATATATGCATATATACGTATGTATATGTATGTATGTATGTATATATATATATGAGATTAAGAGAGAAAGATTTCTCCCCCCCTCTTCCATAACCCGTGGCGGAGGCCGGACGCCCGGGAGCAGTGTATCAGAAAGCGGGAAGCGGGAGGCGTGCGGACAACACCCTGTAACCGATTAAGCGGTAGGCGGGCGATTAAGCGGGCAATTTGGAAAAAGCGGGTGTCTAAATTTTATATATTTTTATACAAAATTACATGTATGTGTATATAAAAAATATATTTATAAGGAACTTATATACATATCTAATCAGCAAATCAGTAATTAACTAAGTATTCATCAATACTTACTATTAATCAGTATCTCTAATCACTAAAATCAGCAAGCAGATCAGTAATTGTAAATAACAAACTATGAATTGTTGAATTAAAGTAATCACTAAAGTAATACTAACCAGTAGTACCAATCATTAATCACTGAAAGCAGCAAGGAAATCAGTAAAACTAATCATTCATTACTGGTTTAATAGAGCAATAGGATATTTACCAATGTTTTAAAAAATGTTAAGCGGTAACCGTGCGGACAACACCTTGTAACTGGTTAAGCGGTAAGCGGCCGATTTTTTAAAAAACGGATTTTAATTTCCTATATAATTTTATACAAAATTACATATATATATATATATATATATATATATATATATAAATACTAATACTCTTTGGAACTTTTATATATATCTAAAGATTCTAAACACTCTACCCAACAATACAAAACACCCAAATAGTTTATAAGATAGCTATAAGACAATAATTATAGCCATAATATAATAAACAATAGATTTGACATAGATAAAATACCCTACATACATGAGTCAGAAATATTTTTGTATCACGTGTTTACATAGTTAAGCAGTAAACAATAGACTAATTATTGGATACCTTTCTAACTTATTGTTATATGTGCATATCATCAATTAGTCATACATTACCGCAGTACAATTAACTAAAGTATGCATTTTAAAATTAGATAATAGTTACATATATTTTACTTGTATAAATTACACTTTACAACAGTACCCTATTATCCCAACTTGCATACAAGTATGCATTCTATTAGAACTAGGCTTATCATAGGATATTTAATGTATATAAGTTTAATATATTATAGTCAGTAATACTTAGGACCATATAGTTTATATAAAGTTACAGGTGTACAACAAAATAAAAAAAAAACGGACAAAAATCGGCCAAAAAGTGGGAAAAAAGGGCAAAAAACGGAAAAACGGGTGAAAAGCGGGAAAAAACGGCCGATTAATTACAAAAACGTTAACCGGCGATTTTGGCAAAAATCGAACGGCCTGGGCATTGGGCCGATTAAGCGGCCATTTAATCGGGCGCTCAACCCGTTTTTCATTTCACGGATATTTACTTAGATGCATTACAGCAGTACCCAATTATTACAGCTTACACACAAAGTATGCATTCTAAATTAGGACTAGCTATATCATAGAACATTTAATGTATACAAGTTTCATATATTATAGTCAACACTACTTGGACTATGTTAATTAATGTTAGATGCTTACATTAGGATTTTTAAACAAAAGCGGGAAAAAAGCGGGCAAAAAGTGGGTGAGGCGGGCAAAAAGCGGGTGATTATGTTCAAAACGATTAAGCGGGCGCTTAGGGACTAAATTAGGCGGATGAGGGTCATGGCCGCTTAAGCGGCCCGCCTGGCCGTTTTTTAATTCACTGCCCGGGAGGGTGATAAATCAAGAGATGCTTCTCCATGTGGTTTCGAACCCGGGTCCCTTCATCGGGGACCAACAAAATTTGCCAACCGGGCTATTCCCTTGCCGACATGTATGTATATATATACGTATATATATGTATGTGTATATATATGTATGTGTGTGTGTTTGTGTGTATATATATGTATATGTATATATATGTATGTATGTATATATATGTATGTATATATATGTATGTGTATATATGTATGTGTATATATATGTATGTATGTCTCTCTCTCTCTCTCTCTATATATATATATATATATATTGACACAAAGTAAATTGAGAAAGCGTAGGGTTACACAATGTGTGTGCCCTAATATATATATACTAGTGGAACAATTACATGTAGGTCCATATAGAAAAATAAAATAACAGGACAATAAGTAAAGACATATATTAACATCATCCCTCAAGTTGGAGCATAGATATCAATCATGCCCAACTTGTCCACAAGCGAGTTGAAATTTTTCTTGGCCATCAACTTTGTAAACATATCAACAACCTAGTTTTCTGAGCGGGTGAAAGGAGTGCAGATCTTGCCAGATAAGATAGTCTCTCGAATGAAGTGACAATCGACTTCAATATGTTTTGTGCGCTCATGATATACAAGATTATTAGCAATGAAGATAGCAGCTTTATTGTCACAGTGCATAGGGATAGCAGCAGAAGACTCAACCCCGATGTCTTTCAAGAGAGATTGTACCCATAGGAGTTCACAAGCAGTGTGGGCCATCGCCCTGTATTCAGCTTCAACACTGGATCTAGCAACAACATTTTGTTTTTTACTTCTCCAAATGACCGGATTACCTCTAACATAAGTATAGTAGCATGAAGTAGATTTTCTGTCAATCTTACTTCCAACATAATCAAAGTCAGAGTAGCCTTCTAGAGAACAATGTCCATGCTTTCTATAGTAGAGGCCTTTGCCAGGTGATTTCTTGAGATATCTCAGAATATTACAAAGAGCATTCCAGTGACACTGTCTAGGTTTATCCAGGTACCTGCTAAGAAGGCCAACAACAGTAGATATATTAGCTCTAGTAACAGTCAGATAGATCATCTTACCAATCAGTCTCCTGTATTTTTTGCTGTCTAGAAACATAGGACAAAAATCATCATCCCAATTAATATTGGGATCCAGAGGAGTATCAGCAGGACGTGCACCAAGCATCCCAGTCTCCTGTAACAGATCAAGAACATACTTCCTCTGAGATAAGACGAGCATTAGAGGTCCTAGACACCTCAATCCCCAGAAAATATCTTAGCCTCCCTAGATCTTTAGTAGCAAATTGTTTGCACAAGTGTGTTTTAGTAGCCTGAATCTCAGAATGATCACTGCCAGATAGCACAATATCGTCAACATAAACAATCAAAATCACAATTCCAAAGGAGGCCTTTTTCTTAAAGACCGAATGATCAACCTGTGATCTCAAAAAACCAAAAGTAGTCAAGATTTTACTCAATTTGTCAAACCATGCCCGAGGACTTTGTTTGAGTCCATAAATAGATTTTTTAATCTGCAAACTTTATGTGACTCCCCCTGAGCAACAAACCCAGGAGGTTGCTCCATATAAACCTCTTCTTGAAGATCCCCATACAGAAAGGCATTTTTAACATCCAGTTGAATAAGATGCCAATCTAAATTAATAACAACAGAAAGTAGAACTCTGACAAAGTTAAGTCTGGCAACAGGCGAGAATGTCTCAAAATAGTCAATGCCATAAGTTTGAGTATACCCTTTTGCTACCAGGCGTGCCTTCAGACGTTCCATTGTTCCATAAGGTTGGTACTTCACAACATAGACCCATCTGCAGCCAACATGCTTACACTCAGGAGGTGGATCCACCAGCTCCCAAGTTCCTCTATCAGCAAGAGCAGTCATCTCTTCTTTCATGGCAGTCGTCCAGGCTGAACTTTGTAAGGCATCATGTACAGTCTTGGGAACAACAATAGCAGATAGGGCAGCCACAAAGTTACTAGCATGAATACTCAGATGTGCAGTAGAAACATGATTAGCAATATTATGAGAAGTACAAGAACGAATGCCTTTTCTGAGAGCAATAGGTAGATCTAAGTCAGAGTTTACCTCAGCAGGAGTAGGACCTTCTTGAGGAGAAGATTGGTGCTGCATGGGGGGGTTTTGAGCAGGTTGGGACCTGTTCCTGCGTTTATACACAATAAGAGGTGTAGTAGTTTCAACAGGTGAGGTTTCAGATATACAATCACTTGTGACAGGCAAAGGTGCTGTGATTATATCAGAATCTAGGATATCTCTTTTAGCAGAATAAAACGTTGTATCCTAAAAAAAGACGACATCCCTACTCGTGAACCATTTTTTCACAGTAGAACTATAGCACCGATACCCTTTTTGAGTACGGGAGTAACCCAAGAAAATGCATTTTTCTGCTCTAGGAGATAATTTATCATAGTTTGGTCCAAGTAACCGTACAAAACAAGTAGAACCAAATATCCATGGAGGTACAGAAAACAGAGGTACATTAGGCTGTAGAACATGTACAAGAATCTTGTTGCCAATCACAGAAGACGACATTCTATTAATTAGAAAACAGGCAGTCAGTAAACCTGTCAAACTAGGTCAAAATCCGTGGGCGCCCACTGGTCGACCCGTTTAAGTTGGGTTTGGGTGGAGAAATTTGCCACATGCTGAAAATCACCCAAACCCATACCCACCCGTTTATTTAGCGGGTTTCACGGGTGATCCGCAGGCACCCGTGGGTGACCCACTTAACTGAAGCAAATGTATTTATATACATAATATATGCATACACTTTTTAAGAGATGTTACTTGTTTCATACAAGTCAAATCTTTACCTTTACCAACAATAATTGTATGCTCTTTATTTTGTGTTTGCAATAGGCAATAACAAGTACTTGTAATGTTAGAAATCTCTAATGTTATATGATAAAATTATGTGTTATTTTTGTGATATTTATCTATAAAAACCACATTAATTTTCCTATTTTACATCGACATACAACAACTAGCTGCTATTTTTTCCTTTAAGTTTGCATAAACATATATCGACAACTAATCCAATGGTTTGACATCAAGCATAGCAGTTAGTTTCTTCCTTTGCACTATATTTGACATAAAAACAATAGTTACAAGATGTTTTAAATGTTGTTTTTAGTATTAGGGAAAGCAAATAGCAACTTATTGTTGATTGGACACATTTTAAATGGGCACCCGCGGGGAACCTGCAACCCGCTGGGTCGGGTTTGAGTGTGCTTTTCTTTCATCCATTTATAAGTGTATCTTTTTGATCCGCACCCGCCAGACCCGCACCCGCAATGACCCAACCCAAACCGAACCCACCCACCCGTTTGACAGGTCTAGCAGTCAGGATAACTTCTAGCCAAAAAAATTTAGGTACATTAGAATGTAGCATTATAGTTCTAGCAACCTCAAGTAAATGTCTATTTTTCTTTTCTGCTACTCCATTTTGTTGAGGTGTATATGCACACAATGTCTGATGAATAGTACCCACGGATCGACAAAATAATCCAACTACTTTCTGAACAAACTCCAAAGCATTGTCGGTTCTCAGAATTTTAACAGGCATTCTATTAATTAGAAAACAGGCAGTCAGGATAGCTTCTGCCCAAAAAAATTTAGGTACATTAGAATGCAACATTATAGTTCTAGCAACCTCAAGTAAATGTCTATTTTTCCTTTCTGCTACTCCATTTTGTTGAGGTGTATAGGCACACGATGTCTGATGAATAGTACCCACAGATCGACAAAATAATCCAACTTCTTTCTGAACAAACTCCAAAGCATTGTCGGTTCTCAGAATTTTAACATGTATGGAATATTGAGTTTTTATTTCAGCAAAAAAGAATTTTATTGTAGACAACACTTGAGACCGATTTTTCAACATAAACAACCAAGTAGCACGAGAAAAGTCATCAATAAACAGAATAAAATATTTATTGCCAGACAAACTTGGAACATGACACAAACCCCATACATCATCATGAACAAGATCAAAAATGTTTTTACTATTAATCTGGGACCGTTTAGGATAGACAGTTCTAGACTGTTTCCCTAACTGACACGACTCGCACTGAAAACCGTGTGTTCCTACACCAGAGATGACATGCTTCAGTTTCTCAGAAGATGGGTGTCCAAGTCTGTAGTGCCATTGTAAAGCTGAAACTGATGAAGATAGAGCTGAAGCTAGCGCCAAGTTGTCAGTCTTTTTCAATTCATCCAGATAATATAAGCCATCAAGTCCTTCATGCCCCCCACCAATCTTCATCCTCGTGTGAAGGTCCTGAAAAGTACAAGTACCAGGAATGAATGTGAGACTGCAGTTCACGCTACGCACAATTTTACTAACTAGATAATAAGTTCAGTGGAAATCGAGGCACATATAGAGCAGATTTTAACAAAAAAATGAGAAACTATGTCTCCAATCCCAGCGACAGCAGTCTTGGAGCCATCCGCAAGCATAATAGAGGAATTAGAGACCGGTCTAGATAAGGTTTTAAAAAAAGACCAATTTCCAGATATATGAGACGAGGCACCAGAATCAATCACTCATTTTTTATTACCAGTACTAGGCGATGGGGCACTAAGGAAAGCAGTATCACAACCAGAATATGTAGCAGCATGAGCTCCAGTGGCAGCTCCAGAGGATGATCCAGTACGCTCGAGCAGTAGACGCTCCACCTCAGAACGGATGAAGTCAACAATAGTAGAACTGAATGCATCAGTGGTAGTAGGCTGTGACACTACTTCAGAGGTAGCATGGGCATCAGAAGCTGCATTAGCCCAGGCTGGCTTCCCATATTTCTCCCAACATTTTTCTTCAATATGATTAGACCGGCCACAAAAACTGCAGAATCGCTGACCAGTCTGAGGACGAGCAACATTGGGAGGTCTAGAGGGTGCTCCACGTCTAGAAGAGTTCCTCCCCCTTCCAACTCCAAGAGGAGGACGGGTCTCGTGAGAACAACCACGACCGTGGCCGCGACCTCGACCGGACATGGCAGCCAGGGCAGTAGTATCTCCAGTATCAGAAGGTGGCTCAGATGAGGATGACGGCAGTCGCTGAAGACGCTGAAAGGCAGTCTGTAATGTAGGTAGTGGATCACTGGCAAGGATCTGATCCACAACCCCATCATAGGATTCAGGTTACCCACACAGGAACTGAACCACCTGCAACTTCTGGCGTTGACGTTGCATGGTAGCCAAGTCAGTAGACAAGGGATGGTAGGCCTCCAATTCTCCCCAGAGTCCCTTGAAGGCAGAAAAATAGTCCGTAAGGTTAGATCCCGAGAAGTGTAGACGGCTCAATTGCTTGTTGATATCAAAGACCTTCTTCAGATTCTGGCTGTGAGAGTAAGTACTAGCAAGCTGATCCCACATCTGCTTTGCTGTAGGCAGGTATAGTAAGGTGACACTGATTTTTGTCTCAGTGCTGTTGAGAATCCAAGTCATCACAGTGGAATCATTTTTGACCCAATCATCATAAGCTTTAACATCCTTGGAGTCGGCATTGGCAGCAGGCATAGGAGGCAGATCACACGTCAGATGAGAATGTTTCCCTTGAGATTTAACATAAATCTGCATAGAACAGACCCAATGATGGTAATTGCGCCCATCCAGTTTAACAGTGGTAACCTGATGACGCAGATCATCATGTGAAGAAGCCATGACAGGCAGAGCACCAACACCAAAGACGAGTATACACAGGCAGGCACAGGCAGAAGATGACCGCCTAGTTCCTCAGCTAGGCGGCAGTAGGCACAGAAGAGAGACTGGACGAAACAAATACATATGGGCTACACCTAGACACAACAAAAAACTCGGCGGCTCAAAGGCCTACACGGGCAGACAGGAGTCAGAGCCGTAGAAGAACTTCAGACCAGTATCCGGGAACCGGCGGAGCGGAGGGTGGCTACGAGTGGATCACGCCACCGGAGACGAGAGGTGGGCTGCTGTGAGTAGCACCGGCGGCCCGGTGGTGCTGCTACTGTGGTCGACGGCCGGCGGTGGCGCTGCGGCTGGGGGGGTGGTTGAGAGAGGAGAGAAGGGAAGGGAGGGAGGGGAAGGAGAGGCGGCTCCCCGGGTCTAGATCTGCTCTGGTATCATGACACAAAGTAAATTGAGAAAGCGTAGGGTTACACAATGTGTGTACCCTGATATATATACTAGTGGAACAATTACATGTAGGTCCATATAGAAAAATAAAATAACAAGATTATAAGTAAAGACCATATATATATATATGGGTATATATCATGGAACTAAACTTCGGCGAAGTTGGGCGAATGTTTGCTGAAACTTCGACCATGGGCGAAGTCGAATCCCCAATACTTCGGCCTCGTCCAAACTTCGGGGCAAAGTTTCCCTATTTTCGTCAAAGTTGAATTTTTTGTATGTATTTTAGTCCCAATTTCTCCGAAGTTGTCGAAGTTCTCAAAGTTGGCGAAGTTGGGGCGAAGTTGAGACGACCCAGAACATTAATCCTAATTAGTACCCTAACGGCCATATAAGGTATAAGTGTCGCCTCCAACCCCCTTCACAACTTCTAATATCAACTCTTATGTTTGTTGTTGCCGCTCTTTCCTAGAGAGGGTCTTGTAACTACTATTTGGTTGTATATTGTATATAATACATTTGTACAACACTTGAACTGTATTTGCATGTGTAGTGCATGTTTGACCATTGCAAGCAACACACTGTATTATCAACCTACCTAGGGGTAGAGTCATGAATTGTGTTTTTGTGTTAAATTAACAATTATAAGATAGAGGTATAACATAATTAGAAGTTTTCTATCAAAGTTTCCTTTAAATTCATATGATTTTCTTAAAAAACCGGCATCGAAGTTTGTCAAAGTTTGCATCTAAACTTCCTCGAAACTTCCTCAAAGTTTCCACAAACTTCCACTTCCACACCTGGCAAAGTCGATACGAAGTCGAAGTCCTGCACCACGATATATATTCACTGCCTACGCGGGTAACTAACTTTTGTTACCCATGGATCTGTTTTGTAATAGGAAGGCACCTAATTGTAATGAGACATGCAAAATTGTAATAGAAAGACTCGTTTTGTAAATACAACGTGAATTTGTTATTGTCCCTCTGAAAACAGTAAAAATGATATTTATAACAACAGTTTACGTAGTATTACAAATCGACTCTTTCTATTACAATTTTGGTCATCTCATTACAACGTTGGATATCTCATTTCAAATATGTGCCTTCCTATTACAAAATAGATGCACGGGTAAGTAACCTTAGTTACCCGCACGGGTAGTGAATGAAGGGCCTATATATACATACATATGTATGTATATATGGGATTAAGAGAGGCATTTACATACATATGTATGTATATATGGGATTAAGAGAGGCATTTACATACATATGTATGTATATATGGGATTAAGAGAGGCATTCTCTCCCCCTCTCCCATGCCCGTAATAGAGGCCGAACGTATGGGAGGGTGGTAAACAAGGCGGCGGCTAGGATTTGAACCCGGGTCCCTTTGTTAGGGGACACCATGCTTGACCACTTGAACCACTCCTTGTCGGCTATATGTATATATATATATATGTATGTATGGCCGACAAGGAGTGGCTCAAGTGGTCAAGCACGGTGTCCCCTAACAAAGGGACCCAGGTTCGAATCCCAATGGCCGGCTTGATTTACCACCCTCCCGGGCGTTCGGCCTCTGCCACGGGCGTGAGAGAGGGGGGATAAATCTCTCTCTTAATCTCATATATATGTATGTATGTATACATACATACATACATACATACATACATACATACATACATACATACATACATATATATGTCTGCCACGGACGTGGGAGGGGGGAATCTTTCTCTCTTAATCCCATATATACACATACATGTATGTATATATAGAGTCAGGCTAGAATACACTCGAGTGTACAAATTACACCATACACCTCAATGATATTTGCCTATCCAGACCATATTTTTGCAAAATCTAAACCATGATCTTCATTATTACAATAGTAATACGCCCCATACAAAATTTGAGCCCATTTGGACGAGTGTAAGTCACTCAACCAAGGGCAACAAAATCGACGCACATAACTAATTTGAAATGCTTGATTTTTGCCTCCTGTAGATGCTTGACCTATAAGTGTCCAAATGAGCTCAAATTTATTTTCTAACATGTTCTTAAGATATTTAAGAAGATCAACATCTTAGATTTTCAAAATAATTGCTTGATGATGGAAAACGACTGAGGTGTATGGCGTCTCCAGTACACTCGAGTGTATTCCAACTTCACTCTGTATATGTGTGTGCGTGTGTGTATATATATGTGTGTGTGTATATATATATATATGCACCAATCTGTAATAGTCATATATAGATACATATCGTCAAGTTGTTCTTAGCACCCATTTTGTGAACCTACAAAAGTTTGTTTGAATGGAAGGCAAAGTGTAGCAAAAATTCTCATTACGCTCACAACAAGGTGGATGAAGGAGTGTGATTAGTAACCATAAAATTCCACTCAAACTCAAAAAGGTAAATTTTAATTGAATGATTTTGTTAGAATATATATTAGCCAATATAGTTAATAGGATAATTAGTTAATGGGCTTAAGTGTCTCGACCCGTAGTAGGTCCCGTATATTCTGTCTTGAGTCCAAAGTCTGTAAGTCTCCACCCTTTTTGCTATATCTAGGACATGGTGTGCCATCTAATATAACAATAACACAAGTGGGTTTCTCCCTCACCTTTCAAAATGCCATCAGAGTGTGCCCTGGGGACCTAACCCTAACCGTCGACTCCGTTTCCCTCTTCTCTCTGTGTTCGCCGCCACCTCTCTCTCCTAGAGAGAGCAACAAAGAGAAAGCACGCCTACGGGCAGCCGCTGCTTCTCCATGGCTTAGGGCGGCCGCCTGCTAAGCACTTGTTGGCCTCCATGGTCACTTCTCTTCCTCTTTTACATAGATCTTAATCTACGCGCTGACGCCATCTTTCTCGTCCATCTACGCTTCCCCCAGTCTGAGTTTTTGGACGACGCTAATTCTCGTCCAGATCTGTTCGTCATCTCTTCCCCAAGATTGTCCTCCTGGTCATCTTCATGTAGTGTTCATCCCAACCATCATCAAGCATCACCGACCACACCGTCGTCTTCAGCCTATCAAGCTTCTCTGCCGTCACGGTAGCAGAGAAAGACATAGCAGCAAGGGAGATGCCATCTTCCTCGATCCTTGTTGCTTTGATGATGCTGATTCCCGTCCAGATCTATTCGTGCTGGAGCCACCACCCCCCCCCTTATGGCTATCGACTTCATATTAGCCTCCACTAATTCCATGGACACCTTTCATGGACAACGCTAATTCCTGTCCAGATTTGTCCTTGGTCTAGCAAGACATTGTTGCCTCAAATCTGCATGCTCCATGGTCACAAGTGAAGATGATAATCCCCGTCAACCCTGTTAATATATGTCTTTACTTACTGTCTTGTTATTTTACTTTTCTATTTGGACCTACATGTAATTGTTCCACTAGTATATATATCAGGGTACACACATTGTGTAACCCTACGCTTCCTTAATTTGTTTTGTTTCATGGTATCAAAGCAAGTTTAGATCCGGAGAGCCGCCTCTCCTTCTCTCCCTCCCTCCCTTTCTCTCTCTCCCCCCACCCTGTCGGGCGCTAGCCGCAGCGCTGGGGGTCGCCGCTGGGCCAGGCGCTGCCAGTGCACTTCACCGCAGCTCGCTCCCGTGGCGTGATCTGCTCATAGCCACCCTCCGATCCGTTGGTTCCCAGATACTGGTCTTAAGGTTCGTCTTCGGATCTGCTTCCTGCCTGTCCGTGTAGGCCTTTGAGCCACCAGGTTTTTTGCTGCGCCTCGACGTAGTCCGTATGTAGCTGGTCCGTCCAGTCTTTCCACTGTGCCTACTGCCGCCTAGCTGAGGAACTAGGCGGTCGTTTTCTGCCTGTGCCTGCTTGTTCTTCTCACCGTCGGTGATTGGTGCTCTGCCTGTCATGGCATCTTCACATGAGGATCTGCGTCGTCAAGTTACTACTGTTAAGCTGGATGGGCGAAACTACTAGCACTGGGTCTGTTCTATGCAGATTTATGTTAAATCTCAAGGGAAACTGTCGCATTTGACGTGTGATCCGCCTCCTGTGCCTGCTGCCAATGCCGACTCCAAGAATGTCAAAGCGTATGATGACTGGGTCAAAGATGATTCTACTGTGATGACCTGGATTCTCAATATCAGTGAGATAAAAATCAATGTCACCTTACTATATCTGCCTACAACAAAGCAGATGTGGGATAAGCTTGCTAGTATTTACTCTCACAACCAGAGTCCGAAGAAAGTCTTTGATATCAACAAGCAACTGAGCCGTCTACACTTCTCGGGATCGGATCTTACTGACTTTTTCTGCCTTAAAGGGACTTTGGGGAGAATTGGAGGCCTACCATCCCTTGTCTACTGACTTGGCTACCATGCAACGTCAACGCCAGGAGTTGCAGGTAGTTCAGTTCTTGTGTGGGCTACCTGAATCATATGCTAGGGTTGTGGATCAAATCCTTGCCAGTGATCCATTACCTACTCTACAGAGTGCCTTTCAGCGTCTACAACGACTGCCGTCATCCTCATCTAAGTCGCCTTCTGATAATGGCGATACCACTGCACTTGCTGCTATGTCCGGCCGTGGTCGTGGTTGTTCTCACAAAACTCGTCCTCCTCTTAGTGCTGGGAGGGGGAGGAGTTCTTCTGGACGTGGAGCACCCTGTGGTCCTCCCAATGCTGCTCGCCCTCAGATTGGTCAACGGTTCTACAGCTTCTGTGGCCGGTCTAATCATATTGAAGAAAAATGCTAGGAGAAATATGGAAAGCCTGCCTGGGCTAATGCAACTTCAGATACCCATGCTACCACTGAGGTAGTGTCACAGCCTACTGCTACTGATGCATCCAGTTCTACTACTGCTGACTTCATCCGTTCTGAGGTGGAGCGTCTACTGCTCGAGCGTACTGGGTCATCCTCTGGAGTTGCTTCTGGAGCTCATGCTGCTACATATTCTAGTTGTGATTCTGCTTTCATCAGTGCCCCCTCACCTAGTACTGGTAATAAAAACGGGTGATTGATTCGGGTGCATCGTCTCATATATCTGGAAATCGGTCTTTGTTTAAAACCTTATTTAAACCGGTCTCTAATTCTTTTGTTATGCTTGCGGATGGCTCCAAGACTGCTGTAGCTGGGATTGGAGACATAATCTCTCAATTTTTGTTAAAATCTGCTCTATATGTGCCTCGATTTCCACTGATATTATAATCTATTAGCAAAATTGTACTTAGCTTGAACTGCAGTCTCACATTCATTCCTGGTACTTGTACTTTTCAGTCGCACGAGGATGAAGATTGGTGGGGGGCATGAAGGACCTAATGGCCTATATTATCTGGATGAATTGAAAAAGACCAACAACTTGGCGCTAGCTTCAGCTCTATCTTCATCAGTTTCAGCTTTGCAGTGGCACTACAGACTTGGACACCCATCTTCTGAAAAATTAAAGCATGTTATCTCTGGTGTAGGAACACAGTTTTCAGTGCAAGTCGTGTCAGTTAGGGAAACAGTCTAGAATTGTCTTTCCTAAACGGTCCCAGATTAGCAGTAAAAACATTTTTGATCTTGTTCATTCAGATGTATGGGGTCCGTGTCATGTGCCAAGTTTGTCTGGCAATAAATACTTTATTCTGTTTATTGATGATTTCTCTCGTGCCACCTGGTTGTTTATGTTGAAAAATCGGTCTCAAGTGCTATCTACAATAAAATTCTTTTTTGCTTAAATAAAAACTCAATATTCTGTGCCTATTAAAATTCTGAGAATCGATAATGCTTTGGAGTTTATTCAGAAAGAAGTTGGATTGTTTTGTCGATCTGTGGGTACTATTCATCAGACATCGTGTGCCTATACGCCTCAACAAAATGGAGTTGTAGAAAGAAAAAATTGGCATTTACTTGAGGTTGCTAGAACTATAATGTTGCCTTCTAATGTACCTAGGCATTTTTGGCCAGAAGCTATCCTAACTGCCTGTTTTCTGATTAATAGAATGCCGTCTTCTGTTATTGGCAACAAGATTCCTGTTCAGGTTCTACAGCCTAATGTCACATGGTTTTCTGTACCTCCACAGACATTTGGCTCTACGTGCTTTGTGTGGTTACTTGGACCAAACTATGATAAATTATCTCCTAGAGCTGAAAAATGTATTTTCTTGGGTTATTCTCGTACTAAAAAAGAGTATCGGTGCTATGGTCCTACTGCGAAAAAATAGTTTACGAGTAGTGATGTAGGTTTTTTTGAGGATACACCTTTTTATTCTGCTAAAGGAGATACCCTGGATTCTGATATAATCACAACACCATTGCCTGTCACAACTGATTGCACTTCTGATACTTCATCTGCTGAAACTACTACTCCTCCACTTATTGTGTTTAAATGCAGGAACATGTCCCAACCTGCTCAAGACCCCCCCATACAACACCAATCTTCTCCTCACGAAGGTCCCACTCCTGCTGAGGTACATTCTGACTTAGATCTGCCTATTGCTCTCAGAAAAGGCACTCGTTCTTGTACTTCTCATAATATTGCTAATCATGTTTCTACTGCACACCTGAGTATTCATGCTAGTAACTTTGTGGCTGCTCTATCTGCTATTGCTGTTCCCAAGACTGTACATGATGCCTTACAAAGCTCAGCCTGGATGATTGCCATGAAAGAGATGACTGCTCTTAATGATAGAGGAACTTGGGTGCTGGTGGATCCACCTCCTGAGTGCAAACCTGTTGGCTGCAGATGGGTCTATGCTGTAAAGTATCAACCTGATGGAACAGTGGAACGTCTGAAGGCACGACTGGTTGCAAAAGGGTATACTCAAAGTTATGGAATTGACTATTTTGAGACGTTCTCACCTGTTGCCAGACTTAACTCTGTCAGAGTTCTTTCTGTTGCTATTAACTTAGATTGGCCTCTTATTTAACTGGATGTTAAAAATGCCTTCCTGTATGGGGATCTTCAAGAAGAGGTTTATATGGAGCAACCTCCTGGGTTTGTTGCTCAGGGGGAGTCACATAAAGTTTGCAGGTTAAAAAATCTATTTATGGACTCAAACAGAGTCCTCAGGCATGGTTTGATAAGCTGAGTAAAATCCTGACTGCTTTTGGTTTTCTGAGGTCACATGTTGATCATTCAGTCTTTACAAAAAAGACTTCTTTTGGTATTGTCATTCTGATTGTTTATGTTGATGATATTGTTCTATCTGGCAGTGACCATTCTGAGATTCAGGCTACTAAAACACACTTGTGTAAACATTTTGCTACTAAAGATCTGGGGAGACTAAGATATTTTCTGGGCATTGAGGTATGTAGGACTTCTAATGCTCGTCTTATCTCAGAGGAAGTATGTTCTTGATCTGTTACAGGAGACTGGGATGCTTGGTGCACGTCCTGCTGATACTCCTCTGGATCCCAATATTAATTGGGATGATGATTCTTCTCTTATGTTTCCAGACAGGAAAAAATATAGGAGACTGATTAGTAAGATGATTTATCTGACTGTTACTAGAGCCGATATTTCTATTGCTGTTGGTCTTCTTAGCAAGTACATGGATAAGCCTAGACAGTGTCACTGGGATGCTCTTTATAATATTCTGAGATATCTTAAGAAATCACTTGGCAAAGGCCTCTACTATAGAAAGCATGGACACTGCTCCTTGGAAGGCTACTCTGATTCTGATTATGCTGGAAGTAAGATTGACAGAAAATCTACTTCAAGCTACTGTACTTATGTTGGAGGTAATCTGGTCACTTGGAGAAGTAAAAAGCAAAATGTTGTTGCCAGATCTAGTGCTGAAGCTGAATACAGGGCGATGGCCCACACTGCTTGTGAGCTCCTATGGGTACAATTTCTTTTGAAAGACTTCGGGGTTGAGTCTTCGGCTGCTATCCCTATGCACTGTTACAATAAAGCTTCTATCTTAATTGCTAATAATCCTGTATATCATGAGCGCACAAAACATATTGAAGTCGATTGTCATTTCATTCGAGAGACTATCTTATCTGGCAAGATATGCACTCTGTTCACTCGCTCAGAAGATCAAGTTGCTGATATGTTTACAAAGCTGCTGGCCAAGAAACATTTCAACTCGCTTGTGGACAAGTTGGGCATGATTGATATCTATGCTCCAACTTGAGGGGGAGTCTTTATATATGTCTTTACTTACTGTCCTGTTATTTTACTTTTCTATTTGGACCTACATGTAATTGTTCTACTAGTATATATATCAGGGTACACACATTGTGTAACCCTACGCTTCCTCAATTTGTTTTGTCTCACCCCTTAGTGCTAATTCCCGGGGTTGTGTTCTCTTTTACAATGTGAATTCCTGTCCAGATTGTGCACCAACTGCTGTCGACATAGCGTGTTGTCCAACCAACATGACATGTTGCAGTCCAAAAATCTTCTTGACGACGCAGAGTTTCACTCAGATCACAAGTTACACATGTTGATCAACCGATATGGCATGTTGCACTTCAGAAATCTTCCTGACGACACATACCTACACGGTGTGCCATCTTCCAACACAACGTGTTGATGGAATTCAGTTTCACACCTCCGACATTCTTACACGGCGTGTCACATCTTCACATGGAGTGTTGCAGGGAGCCTGTCATCTTCGACCAACAAAGCTACACGGCGTGTCAGCATCTTCACACGATGTGTCAAAAGCAGTTTGTCTACTTCCAGTTCAAGTTATGACATCCTTCGAAGGTCTTACCTATCCTCCAATACCTAATAATAATCAGATCCTATTATTTTTTGATCTAGTTCAATTTTTTTTACGGGGGCTCCTCCCCTGCACCCCCACATTTGTCGGCCTCAGGGCTAGACAAATACCCTTCTCAGGTCAAGAACAAATCCATTTATTTTTTTCCTATCTAGATCTTGTAATCGGGTCATTTTGCATATTGACTTCGATTATCAGTTTCTCCTATCTACATACTACACCTCTTGTTTTCCTTTTTCCCTTTCCCACCCTCCTATCCATCATGTGTGCGTCTTCCACGTGCGGGGAGTCATATCTCTCTTTTCCACACCAACTACAAATTCTCTTCGTAGTTGATGTGCGGGGGGGATATAGACGAGAGAGAGAGGAGGGTATGAGAACATGATAGAGAGCATATGAGGAGAGAGATCAAGAGATGAGGAGAACACGAGTGATATTTTCCAATTGACTACACTTCTCAGATGATTTGAAGACATTGCTATTGCTACATCGACATTGTGCCTCCGCGTTCATGCCACGTTATGTACATGGGATGTGCTGATCGAGCGCTCATTCCACTCACACATTCCTCTCCAGTGAATGATGTAGTCGTGGTGCTTTGGATCGTCTGCTCCAGTTTGATTGTGGCGAGATTTTGCAATGGTATTTGGATTCCAAATGTTCTTCATTTCAGATGCACTTAAAAGATCTTCTCTAAAGCTCGAGCATTTCCAACCTGTATAATTCAACTCAAAAGAGGCGTAATCATATTTTTAGTTGGGATGTATTGTTTAAGGGGGAGTAACAAGTTTTGTATGGAGAGTGACAATTTTATCTTTATCGTGTAAGTCCAAGCTAGGACATGAGTTTCATCCATGCTCCGGCTTGAGGGGGAGTGTTCATATTTAGTTAATAGGGTAATTAGTTAATGGATTTAAGTGTCTCAGCCCATGCATCCAATCTTGAGTCCCAAGTTTGTAACTTTCCACCCTTTCTCCTATATATAGGACTTGGTGTGCCATCTGAGATAACAATAACACAAGTGGGTTTCCCCCACACATTTTGACATATTTCAACTCTATTTATTATATTGTGGTGAGTTTTTGTGTCAATGAAGAGATAATCTCTTAATCGGCTGAGTGTAGCGAAAATGAGGATGCGAATATGGATTTCTGAGAAGTCAAAGAACTCACATTAGGAATGCGAATATAAGATATATAACAAGCATAGTTGTTGAGGCGGATGGGCGCCAAGCATTTTTAGGGGGGCGTCTTGGGTGCCTAGGCGGCTGCCCATCTCTTTCTAGGCATTTTCGTTTTTTTAATTGTTTGTGATATTCATATTTTACACTCATAATTTCAGATCTGTATATATGTAATTATGGAACTATTGCATAGTATTTAAGCTTAATCCCACCTAATATGACCTAAACTAGACCCAATTCCCCTATATTGAACTAACTTGATCTAATTTGACCTAGTTTGCCCTAATTTAGCCTAAATCAAACCTAATTTTGTATACCACGACTAATTAGACCCAACTTCCTCAAATTTCCCCATGTTGAACTAAATGAGACCTAATTTGGTCAAATTAGACCTAAAGTCCCCAAATTAGACCCATTCCCCTCAAATGAGACTTGTTATCCCCAAAAGCAGACCTAGCATACCCAAATTTGACTTGGTTTTGTCTAAATTAAATCTAATTTTGCATAATATGACCTAATCAGACCTAACATTCCAATCTTCTCCCAAAATTGACCTAAAGAGAGCATGGCCAATTCAGAACTAATCTCTCTCCCCAAATAAGAGCTAATCCCCCCAAATCAGACTTGTTTCCCCAAAATCAGGCCTAATTTGCCCAAAATTTGACGTTAGTTGGCCCAATACAAATCCAATTTAGCTATCATGACCTAATCAAACCTAGTTACCCCTAATTTGCCTTTTTAGTTCCAACTGAGACCTAATACGACCAAAGCAGACCTGATTTCCCCAAATCAGACCTATTTTGCACTAATAGGCCAGTTTTCCCCAAATCTAACCTAATTTACTCAAATCTGACCTGATTTGGGCTAATTCAAACCTATTTCAACTCTTAAAGTGACACAATTGATACAATATGACAAAATTTAGACCTAACTTATGCTAAATTAGCCTTTAAGTGGCTTAATTTGGGCCCTATAAGGCCTTGGGCAGCAACTTGGGCTAGGTTAGGGGCTGGGCGCCCAGTTTGAGGCGGCCTGCCTTAATCCTTGGCGCCTACGTGGTGTTTAGGTGGGCACCCTGATAACTAAGATAACGAGTGTGAAGTATTTATGACAAACTGCAAGAGCATCACTGTAGATGGTTTTGGCATGTACAACTTAAGGCGGCAAATCTACCATTTAGGAATAAAGTTATCGACTTATGTAGAACTAAAAGAGGAAGAGGTAGGTCTAAAATAACATAGATAGCTCACAAGGGGAGGTCTGACCTCTTTACGATTCAATGGGAATATGACTCAAACAAAAGCTGAACAAAAAGACCCATGTGGCCAATCTTAAAATGGTTGGGATAGAGCCTTAGATGGCGACAGAGGATATACAATCATATCGAAAACGAGATATCTATCTGAAGATGTGAATTTTTTTTGCAATGACTAGTATATATCATTCTTGTTGAACTAAATCTTAAAAATAAACATTCATTTCGTTATGCATAACTATATCAGATTTCTGTTGCACGGTTCCAATAACAACAGTAGGAATTGAAAAAAGAAAGACATAATCGAGTGACCACACTTTCATTTTTGTTTATGCAAGGAAACTGCTAAAAGTGCCAATTGCAATGTGGTCATGGAGGATGTATAGGAGGTATGACACTTAGTATAACAAGGAATTAAATTAGGGGGAAGTAGACTGGCCACTAAAGTTGGAGCTTTCTGTTTTCTATAAGGCTCGCTACTGAGGCCTTGCATGCCTAGAGGGTCACTACCAAGATAATTCATTACTGTTGGGCTCTGCCAAGAGGCATGTCGACATGCCAATGTAAATGATGGATCGAGGTGGAAAATCCTAAGGTCAGTACTAGTTAGGCCATTGATTCACAAGTTTGTGATTGGTTCAACCAGGTCTGCAGTTGACCAGCTGATTCCTATGCACTGTTTGCTATAACAGCTGGGCTGTGGCTGGTAGAGGTTTCCAATCACGGGCGTCGCCTCCACATCTGTGCCAAACAGAAGACAAGGCGGCTCTAATAATACTTTGCAGAGGATTTTGCGTCAATCATGCAGCACAATTTTTCACGACAAAAAATTGAGGTGGTGGACAAGCGGCGGTGTGATTTGAAATCTCTGACTTTTCATCATGTGCAGTACTTTTCCAAACCAAGCACAAGTCCAAAATGCACATTATCCTTGGAATTGTCTCCCAGACTGCCTGCCCAGACTGTATTCTGCTCTAGTTTATGATACAGTCCTGTCAACTATGAATATCAGTTTAGGTGATATTGCTCCGCAAAGAACATAAACCAACCACTTCTGGACTCGGGCGAACCCATCAAGTTTGAGGTTCTTCAGTCTTCTTAGAGAATGGGATGTTGGTAGTTGAAGTTTTCATGCTGTTGTGGGAATCCATAAATACTGCATTTTTGTCCTGTCATCCTCACTCTTGTGTTCGCTTAAATGGCTATTACCTTTCAATCTGGTTTATTGGTTCTCTTTATTTGTAGTTTGTTGCGTGGCTGTGATGATAATAAAACAAGTAATTAGTGTACATTCTTCATTTCTATGAGCGGGCTCCAACTGTTTTGTTTATTTTCTTGAAAAATGATATTTTTGACTGAATTGATGATATTTCAAGCTGGGAAGTTATAAAGATAGCACATTTTGCAATTTGCAGGATGAGAAAGATATCTTTGCCATTTTATACTTGATTGGGAGGAATCACAGGAAATTTGCAACTGCTTTTATCCAGAAGCGCATGAAAGAGGTATGAATGTTTTCTAATCAGTTCTTTTGGAATAGTAGGGATGTCTTACCATTGTCAGAAATTTGGGTTTCTCACGAGACTGAAAAATTTGACATCTGGGAATTATAAAGCAGATATGATTTTGCATAGATTTGGTAGAGAAGATTATGACCACCATGAAAAGGCAAATTGCAAAGGCTGTGTTAGCATTTGAAAAGGCAAATGTGGCAGAACCTTAAGCTTGTAGAACTGAATATATGAACAAGGGAATACATGAATATTTTAACATAACCATCTACGTGGTCAGCTATGTTTAACACATAGTTAGAAGAACTTAAGATAGTAAACAACTAGTAGCATGCACTGTTCTCCACAAGGTTTGAAGATCACACAGAATTTATTGCAGCACAGAGCATAAGCAAGAAAACCACTAGTGTCTAAGTCGATGATAAATACCCATCCTTCAGATGACAATGATGAAAAAGTGATATTAAAATGTGTAAGCAATGATGATTTATTTTCATTAGTTGAATTACCATCAACTAGTAAGAATTTCACATGAAGATACAATGTATGCAAAGTATTGTGCTACAATGTTTATGTTGTATGTTGATTACACATGCAACACTTCAATACCCAATTCTTTCTTTGTGACATGGAAACAACCTTGCCCTTTTTGAGGTGTATGTTATATTGAGGCAAAACAACCACACAAGGAAAGGAAGGTCCTCTTTGTACAAACAAATTTAGATTTCTTGTGGATAAGCCATGCCATATTGGGGTGAATTTTGGGGGATGAGGAAACAATGTCTCAACAAAACAAATGTGATCGGAATGCATATGATGAGATAGATGTGTAGGAAGACAATGAAGCATGTCTTGAGAAATGACTATAAAGAAAAATGTGGGAGGGGTGACTATCAAGGATGTTACATAAGGGTCACTTGAGATGGTTTGGACATGTGCACAATGGACTGATAAATGCATATTTTAAGTGGATGAACTAGTATTAGATGCTTAAAACAAATACAAAGCCTCTCTTAATATAGGACTAGAGAGAGGTGTCGTATATAAAGAACCAATATGGGACTTGATACACAAAGGAAATGATGGGGAAAACTAAACATATTTCAACAATTATCCTAAACCCAGAGCATGAATGTCAATCATGCCCAACTAGTCAATCATAGCAATAAATATGGTCTTTGGAAGAAGCTCTGTGAAGATATCAACAATATACTCTTCAGTAGCCTCCCTAACGAAATGACAATCTACCTCTATATTCTTAGTACGTTCATGAAAGGTGGGATTGCTCACAGTAAAAATGGAAGCCTTATTGTCACAACACATTTGCATAGGAGTATCATCATAACACAAAGGAAGCACATAAGCGGACACGGACACGGCCGTGGACACGGGACACGGCTATGGACACGGCATTTTAAAAAAAAATTAAACTATATATATATATATATATATATATATAACACACATAAGAAATAAAAAAATAGATAATTAGACAATATAACTTAATTTAAGATAAGGCTAAAAAATGAAACCAAATGGCGATTGTATAACCACAACATTGAAACATTGAAGTAGAATTATCCACAAAAGAGGTCTTTTCATTTTTATGTCAAATACAAGTTAAAAAAAAGACAATTTTACTTCCATTCGTATTCAATGTGTAATACCCAAAACATGACGAGATATAAAAATTAAAAAGAAGAGGAGAGACCGGTAGATTAAATAAGAGATATTGAATCATGAAAAAGTGGAATTCAATTTCAAGATTTTAATGTGTATGATGGACTCATATGAAATGATGTAAAGAAACCCCAAGAACTGAAGTTGTGTATTTGGAAGTCTAAAAGAATCAAAAGACAAAAAGATAGGAAATTTTAATAAAGAGTAAGCATTTTTTGCAATTCCAGTAGCCTAGTCTAAGAATAGACTTCATGGATTCAGTCCCATGATGTGCCACACTGCTGAATTTCGGAATATTGACCATTAGACATACATAAGAGTCTTTAAGTCGATACCTAGTACTCAGTAAATGTAGATGTCATATAAATTTTGAGACTGTTCATAAGGAATTTATTTAGATACACAGAAGCAATTAATATAAATACACAACTGGATATTCAAGAAAGTGATAAACATAGAAACATTGATAGAACAAGGAAACAATGGATAAAGGTTGATAGTTTCCCTCAGTTAATCAGTTTTCCAGAACTAGAGGGAGGCCCCAAGCCCAAGAATAGATGAATGAGTCGAGAGATTATATAAAAACAAGAATAGGGAGCCAGTCGTTGCTGCTCTGGACTTAGATATGTGATAAGAACAGCAAGAATACAACTGCCGCCCTCTTGCGAACTGAGCTGGATTTGATCTATCAGAGACATGTTTAGCTGCCTAGTTATGTCACTATGTTAGTGGAAAGGCAAGCCTGTTTTGGGCTGTAAATAGGCCTGGCCGTGTCCACGCCGTGTCCAAGCCGTGTCCACCTATAAAAAACAAAAAAAAAATGTTGGACACGGCTGGAGAAGTGTCCAATACGTATTTAGGCGTGTCCACAGAGTACGGGTGTCCAATACGTGTCGGACACGGGTACGGCACCTGTTTTGAAGTGTCTGTGCTTCCTAGCATAACACAGCTTTCAGAAGGCCTTAAACCCACAAAGCTCTCAGGTTGTATGATTCATAGCTCTGTGTTTAGTTTCTGCACTACATTATGCTACAACATTTTGTTCTCCAAACGACAGGTTCCCCCTCCCCCCAACTAAAAGTGCATCATCTAGATGCTGAATTTCAATCAGACCTATCGTTAATGTAGTGTGAATCTTAATATCTGCAATGTCCATTCTTCTTATGAAGAAGCCCTTTTCTTGGTAAACTTTTCGATGTTTCAGAAAAATGAGAGAGAGCTTCTTAATGGCGTTGTTGTGGTTTATGTGGACATCTATCGACAAGTCCAACAACATAAGTGATATAAGCTCTCGTCACAATCTAATACAATGTTCTGAAAAGCAGTACGCGGTATGCGATCAGTCAAGGTTCTGCATAGAGTATAAGCATAATGCGGGCGCATATGGGAGCCTGGCATATACGGTTTTGGATTTTTTATAAATAAGCAAATTATATTAGCATGAAATTATTTATCTAAATTGTAAAATGTGTCACATACATATTAATACGTAAACATATAAAAATAAATTTATATGTAATTTATATGTGGATATTTATGCATACATACATGTATGCGAGTGTGTGTTTGTGTGTATAAGTAGTTTGATGAATAATTAAACAAGATAACTAGTAATTGAGTACACACATATAGACTCTATATGAAAAACGACTGCATATACGCTACATATGTATATGTACCACATATGCGGCCATGACCGCATAACGGACTGCATAGACGTATGCGGTTCAGAGAGGTGGCCAAAATGTATATGCGGGTGTACATGCAGCCTCATGCGGGGCATATGAGAACACTGATCTAATATATTAATTTACCACAAGTCTTCTATATTGTTTATCAACGAAATTGTTGTATTTTGTCGAAATTTTGACCCCCTTTGCGAAATTTCTGTCGAAATTTTGAATTTTCACTTACCTATTCCTAGACGTGTGCATTTCTGTGTCTGATACCCGTCGAAACTGGAATTTTGAGATTTCGACCGAAATTTTGAACCATGGGTGTGGCCCTCACACTTGTTTCATGAGGTTTGCTCTGATACTATATGAGACCACCCACCTTATAATCCCACGAATCACCTCAAAACTCAGGGGTGTGGGGCTATTCTAATAACTGGGATTGAGCCTTAGATGATAATGACGACAAAGTTAACTTGATGTAGGATGAACGGTGTTGGGAATAAGATTATATTGAATTGAATGCAATGAGATGAATACAAGACTGGACGCCCTAAGACTTAGGACACAAGTAATCTAAGCGGGTTGAGATGCAAAAGCCCACTAACTAATTAACCTATTAACTAAATAGGCTAATATAGACTCTCTAACAAAAGGTATCAAGAAAACTGCATTATCATGAAAA
Organism: Alisma plantago-aquatica; assembly: GCA_963693085.1. NCBI lineage: Eukaryota > Viridiplantae > Streptophyta > Magnoliopsida > Alismatales > Alismataceae > Alisma > Alisma plantago-aquatica. The sequence goes on from OY856409.1 coordinate 1,034,688,315, forward strand.
TGCATATAATCATGACTTATTTGCAAAACTCCTTATTTGAATTTTTTGGTTGTTTTGCGTATGGTTCCTAGAATTACCACAATTTTGAGTTTTAGTTATAAACAACCCATAAGCTTTTCTGGGAGATCAATTATGCTTTGCACATTGTCTGTGTTATGCTAATAGTTCCCTACAAACATTCTCCACTAGCTAGAATTAGAGCATGTAATTTAAACCCTTAGTCTACATCCATTTCTCCCTTCCCTGCCAATATGAGGTTTTAGCATCTTCCATCGTCATATAATCTACCTCCTTCCCCTTCATGTTTTCTTTCTTTTCTTCTTTCTTTGTTTCTTTCTTTCTTTCTCTCTTTCATTTGAATTTATTAGTTGCTACAACATTACCTTGTCGCACAACCTACAACAACAATACCTTGTAGCACAACCTACAAAAAGAAGGTTACCGACTCCTCAGCCATGATCGACACTTGGCATTGCCTTCCTCCTCAAAAAAGCTTACTGCCTGTCCAAAGAAGCTTGGTGCATCATCAAACCTTCAGGAGGGCATAGGAGCTCCGTCCTCTCTTTTGCGGCTGTAGCCGTGTGACCTCAATCTGGTATCTTGCCCCTAAGCAGTAGTTGGAGGTTATTACAACCACAAGATTGATGCTCTAAGGAGCGTCTTGCACTATACCTTTAGGAGCCATCTTCCTCAAGGGAGGTGTGAATAGGACACACTCATCCTACACATGATTAGTATTATTCATGACATGACAACTCTTCTTGTCTACTGAATTCTTCATTGTTCTATCGACTTTTCTCAAGATAGGATCGATGCATGGCATCTTGTTGTATCCCTCAACTAATTGACAATCCACAGGGCTTTACCCAGTTGGACTTCTGGTCCGAGGTTGTCCGACGACTAGTGTTTCAAAAAACTTTTTTATGTGGGGCATATGCGGTTGCATATGCGGTGCGGCCCACTGGCTAGACCACATATGCATAAGTGGCCCAATATGCGGTCATGGCCGCATATACAGTTTTGTGCGGGGTATATGTCACCGTTTTTCTATTAGAAGTTCTGCAGACTTTTTTCCAATTTAATTTGTTTCAATTTAATTTAAACTACTTACTCAACACACCCACAAGTACGTATGTATATATATGTATATGTATTGATACCTTTCAGTATCTATCTATACTTATATATATTGTAGTAATACATCAATGGTATACTTACATATAATACACAAACATCTTCAACTGTGTAATATTCTATTTTATGTATATGCATTTTGATATATATGGACATGCACATATCAATATATCAACATCTAGATACACACATTTCCGCATATATGCATATACTTTATGTACATTTACACGGCAATATGTATATATTTACATATAATACACATACATAATCTACATATGCTATTTATGTGTACACATGTATGAATATTTAAATGTAGTATACATCTATATTTGTATGGACACTTATAAATCTACATAATTTTGTGTTCTACAAATGAATATATGTAATTTATATGCTTAATATGTATATATTTATGTTATATATAATTAATTTAAATTAGAAAATTCCGAAACACATTTACTCCCGCATACCACATATACTGTATACTCTTAGCACGCCTAACACATACCGCTTTTTAAAACCTTGCCAAGGACCACCTCAAAAGTTGGTCTCTTGCCTCACTAAGATCATGAAGCCCTTCTCGCTTTTACCTCTTTACACACACACTCTCCAATGATGACATCACATGCTCTCCCCACACCTCTAGAAAATTGTTTCTACAACCTTTGCAGAACCCACCTCTGGCCGTGACATGGGCCCCAACTACTTACGTGGACCTTGTTGTGGTGGTTATCGCACATGAAGCCACATCTGCCCTGTGGACCCTGCTGTGTTGGTTCTCGCACATGAACCCACATCTGCCTTTGCTACATCTCTTCAAGCGTATCGACTGCCGGGTTGTGCAACAAATACTACAACACAAAGATGATGAAACTCAGAGACAACCTAATACTATATATATTGCACACAAAGATCGAAGCCTTGCTAACAAATTTTGGGTGACATATATGGTTAGTTTTTATTACGGTGTGATGGTGTCTAGTACGCAACCGATGCCATGACATCGAACCTCCATCTTCTAAGTGCTGTTTGACCAAGAGTCGAATTCATCCTTGATCAAGGAGTACACACAAGGCCTTAGACCTGATATATGAAGTGACAAGACCACAATGATCATAGTGTATCCGTGAGGGTTTGTTACATTTTCAATTGCCACAATGCTAATTGCTACACAAATGCAACATGGACGACAAAATCCATATAACGACCTAGATTGGGCATGAGCGGAGCATCAAACTCACATAAAAGAGCCTGCATAGTGCTGTAACTGTGTATAGGTATATCTGGTTATCCACAAATTTGAACCATGTAAAACATGTCATATGCATATGATGCAACCCTATTTTAGGGCTTCATCTTGTGTCTTTTTGCATGATAATCACATCTAAACATCGTAGATTACAAGCTCTTTCCTCCAATATGATCTTTTATGACAAATGCACTTATGCCTCCTTTTGTGTGTATTTCAGGGCACTTATGCATGCATTGATGCATGGGAGAGAGATGAAGAGTGTCTTTGGGTTCTTACACCCCAAGAGTGGATCTATCTCTTCCCCGAGCTTCCCTTGGATGCACAAGAGCAATTCAAAGAAAAAAGAGGCTAGATGAAGAAATTGAAGTGGAGATTAGCACCAAGAAACCCCAAAACGTCCGTGGCATATCACCACAGTCGTGGGGAATTAAGTTCCAAAAGTCACATGGAAGTCGCCAAATTTGTACATGAATAACCACGCCCGCGGTCAGCAAAACGACCGTGGTCACTGAAGACTCCACAATCGTGGTCCTCAGAACGGCCGTGGTCAGCGCTACCCAACTCGCTCATGGTCAACAATACGACCGTGGCGATTTATGCATGAAGACCCCAAAAATCAACAGGGACTTGGCTCAATTTACATGTGAATGACCACGGTCGTGGCCATCAGCACGACCGTGGTCCTTGAAGGCTACCTCGCCCATTGTGAACACCACGACCGTGGCAAGCTGAAGACAAAACGACCTCAGAGTGACCTCATCCGTGGCTACCTCCTCCAACACGGCCGTGATACCCTACACGGCCGTGGTACCCTCTACCCAACACGGCCGCGACACCTCGCCACGCTCGTGGCCACCATACACACTTACACTTTAACTCCACTTTCCACCTTGGCCTTTCCACTGCCCACGACCGTGCCATGCAACCCCACCACGTCCGTGGCACCTCACCACGACCGTCGTGACAACCTAAACCTACCATTTTCTCCACTGATTTTCCCATTTTGCTCCCACTTACCCTAGTGCCTCCCCACCACCTATATATACATAGGTGGCGGCCACAACACGAAGGTTAGCTTCCCGTAGCTTCTTCCTAGCTACTCTAGAGCTCCTTCATCCCCTTGTATTTACTCCACTCACCTACCTCCCACTCCATGTCCCACTCCATTTCCACCATACAAGCCTAGTTTTCTAGGTTCCCTTCCATAATCCCCCATATCCCCATGCTTTTCACCCCCCTTGGAGGAGGAGCCGCGCCCTACAACAACTAGGAGGTGAAGAAGAAGAAGTTACCCCGAGCTCCATGGATTCCTATCCCTTCTCATTTCTTTTCTCTTTTGTATGAGCATGTCTAACTAAGTCCCTAGTGGTGGGCTGTTTGGGGTTAAAATGTGACTTTGATACCATGTTGGGGGAAAATAACTTGTATTGAATATAATTTCATTCTATGATGATTGTCTCTTGCTTCTATCTCATTTCCCATTATCTTGCATGTGGTTTGTGCTTTTAAACATAGATTGCTTGTCATGTTTGATGACACTGAGCTTCTAGCAGAAAATGGAATGTATGTGGCAATCTTAGGGATGGCTCCTAGGTCCAATTAGTGGATCCCTAGTTAGCCCCCTTTGTTCTTACATACATCTCCCTTCTTCTACAAGTAAGTATAAGATCTGAGTAGCTAGTGTAAGCGTGATTAGTGCAATTATCTAGAGTTTCCAAAAGGCTAGATGGCAAGTAACATGAGGTGAAATACCCTCATCTCTACTCCCATTCCTACCCTTGGCTCTCAATTACCCTAATACCACTTACCCTAGAAATCCAGACTTGCCAAGTCCTATTAGAATTACACCTAGCCCTAGTTCTCCAACTAGTAGCATAGGGTATATTCCAATAACACTTGTCTTGTTGTTTGTTTTGGTAATCTAGATTGAAATATGAGAATTGCATGCTATCTTAACCTTCCCCCAACTAATATCAAGTTTCATTCTCAAACAGTCCACCTATCCATCTTATTGCGTAAAATCCACCCTTGCCTTCTTAGTTTGTTAATGCTAACTTAGTCAATTGCCTTTGTCAATTCTTAGTTAATTTCTTAGTTCTTGATAGTTAGTTCTTGCTCAAGTAGTTAGGGCTCCTTTAAACTTGCTTGTGTTAATTTAGCTAACTAGTGATAACTTAGGCTCTTGCTTGTCTTATTGCTTAGCTTGCTTCTTAGTTGATAAATTGCCTTGCTAGTGTATTGTAACTCCTTGCTCTAGCCTAGTTGCTTGTCTTGCCTGTCTTAACTTGCTTAGGGTAATCTAGGGTGCTCGTTAACCTAGTTCCTTGTTGTTTCTTTGTTGCAATCATAGTGTAATCAATCAAAACCAACTTTAAACCCTTAAACCCTAGACTCCACTTTAGGAACATAGCTAACATTAACCTAGCTCTAGTGCCCCCTTTATCCCTGAGGATCGACCCTAATCTTACCACTAGCCTATACTACAACACGACCCCGTGCGCTTGCGGGTATATGTGATTAGTTGAGCATGTGCGTTGGACTAGGTCCATATATAAATTTGGGAGATCCATGTGTTTTCCCTTAGGGTTGCATCAAGTCATCTTTAGTTGGCTAGTGTGTGGCCTTGAGAAGACCGCACTAGTATAGAATAAGAAAAATCTTAATTTGATGTGTCTAAAACAAATACAAGACACTCCCTTTTATAGGATAAGAGAGAAAGTGAGAAATAGAAACATGGAATATGGGATAAAAGGAAAGTTAAAGACAAAGACAAGTCTAAAGCAGAAATAAAATATAAAGCATAAAGCAAATATGCTAATACTCCCCCTCAAGCTGGAGCATATATGTCAAACATGCCCGGTTTGTCAACCATTATAGCAAAATGAGTCTTGGGAAGTATCTTGGTAAAGATGTCTGCAACTTGATCTTTTGTCCAATGATAAGTGGTGCAAATGCGACCAGAAAGAACAAATTCTCGAACAAAGTGGCAATCCACCTTAATGTGCTTGGTGCCCTCATGAAAAGTGGGATTGCTGGCAATAAAATGGAGGCTTTATTGTCGCAGTGCACGAGAATAGGATTGGGATGAGAGATATCAAATTCCTTGAGAAGTCCTTGGACCCACATTAATTCACAAGCTGTATGAGCCATAGCTTTGTATTCTGCTTCAACACTAGATCGAACAACCACAATTTACTTCTTGCTGCGCTATGTAACTAGATCCCTCCAACAATAGTGTAGCGCCAGAGGTAGATTTCCTGTCACATCTACTACCAACATAATCAAAATCAAATATCCAGTGAGTTTGTAGTGCCTATATCTACAATAGAATATTCCTTTCCCTGGAAAATTATTCAGATATTTAAGGATATTTCAGACAACATCCCACTGACATTGTCGAGGATTATCTAGATACCTACTGACAAGTCCAATAGCTGCAATATTGTCAACTCTAGTCACAATGAGATATATAAGCTTACCAACCAATCTTCTGTATTGGTGGCTATCGGGATAGGGTGGTGAAGATTCATCATCCCAATAACCAATTGGTATTGGGATCCAGAGGAGTGCTAGCATGCTAGCAGGTTTAGTACCAAGCATGCCTGTTTCTGTCAGAAGATCTAGAACATATTTGCGTTGTGAAAGACAAACACCAAAAGAAGATCTGGAAACTTCAATTTCCAAGAAGTACCTGTGTTTGCCAAGATCTCTTATAACAAAGTGTTGTTCTAGATATCTTTTAGTAGCTTGAATACCATCTGTATCACAACCAGATAAAATTATATCCATATATACAATAAGAATAACAATACCAGAACTGGTTTTTCTTATAAAAACAGAGTGATCCAAATGTGAGCTCCGAAAGTGAAACTTTAGAAGAATCTGGCTCAATTTATCAAACCATGCTCGTGGGCTTTGTTTTAGGCGATAATTTGCTTTTCAGAGTCCGCAAACTTTGGAACACTCCCCCTGAGTAACAAGACCAGGTGGTTGCTGCATGTAGACTTACTCATGTAAGTCACCATATAGGAAAGCGTTTTTAACATAAAGTTGAAAAAGAGGCAAAGTAGTCTTTGGTATAGAAATGCAAAGATAGCAGCAGTAAAATAGCAAAGCTAGCACCAAGATTAGTTGTAGAGCAGATATTACTAATTTGATGTTGATTGCAGGAACAAGCACCTTTCCTTTGACTAATGGGAAGATGTAGGTCAGAAGTTACCAGTGAGGTGTTACAATCTTCAGACGAAGGAAGAGTTGGTTGTTGAGGGGCCATGGATGGGAGTGTAACTTTGGGTTTTCTCCTATACACCTTTACTAGAGGAGGAAGAAATTTAGTTACTTTAGTGGGATCGTTTTCTACCATTTGAGGTAGGGGAGTGAGATCTAATAGATCACTAGATAAAGTAGACCCCTTTTTGAATTAGTATGACATGTGATGAAAAAGACATCCGCACTAACAAACCACTGTCTTTTGGCAGGATCATGACACCAATATCCTTTTTGAGTTCTTGAATATATGAGAAAAACACACTTAGTGGAGCGGGGGTCAAGTTTAGATATCCCGGGGCGGAGATTCTTAACATAACAAGTGCTGCCAAAGATGCGCGGATGCAGAAAAAAGAGGCGCATCGGGATACAGAAGAGAGAAAGAGACTTGATTTTTCAGAACAGAAGAGGGCATGCGGTTAATTAAGTAGCACAAAATAGATATCACTTTAGGCCCAAAACTTGTAGGAACATGATAGTGAAGAGGAATAGTGCGTGCTATTTCAAGAAGATGGCGATTCTTCCTCTCTGTCACACCATTTTGTTGTGGTGTGTAAGAGCAGGAAATCTTATGGATGGTACCCCGAGCAATACAAAACCGACCAACCGGTTTTTGCATGAATTCCAAAACATTATCAGTTCTAAAGATTTTGACAGTTGTATTGAATTGGGTCTGGATTTCAGTGAAAAAGGTAGTAATAGTGTCCAACATATTATTGCGATCCTTTAAGAGAAACAACCAAGTTACTCGAGAATCATAAAATAGTGAAATTCAGACAGGCTAGGAACAGAGCAAGGTCTCCATATATCAACATGAACAATGTCAAACAAATTTTTGTAACTAATCTCTTTTTCTTATGAAACACAACCCGAGTTTGTTTGCCAAATTGACATGATTCACACAAAAGTTTTATCATAAATCTTAGGAAATAGGCATTGCGGTTTAGCAATAGAAGGATGTCCCAGACGGTAGTGCCATGTAGGCCAGTTACTGAAGAAGATAACAAAGCAACAACAATTTTGCGACACGTCCAAGTAGTATTGTCCATCCGATCCCTCATGGTCCGAACCAATCTTCGTCTTCATACGGAGATCCTGAAACACACAACCCTCATGTTCAAAAGTGATCGAGCTGAAGGATCTTAACTTTTTAGTGACCGATAAATGATTAAGAGGAAATTTTGGAACATATAACACATTTTAATCACAATTTATGGGAGAGATATATAGTTCCGATGCCATGCACTTGTGATTGAGTACCATCTGCCACTGTTACTGGTAGAACTCTAGTTGTTTTAAATAAAGTAGAAAATAGTTCACATCTACTAGAGATATGAGCAGATCACTTGGTCAATAACCCATTTATTTTTACCATAAGGGAAGGAGACACAAGTAAGGTAGAAGGACCTCCATCTTGAGCAGGCACTTGTGAGGACAGGAAATCCTAAAGGAGTTTCTCAAACTCCGAGCGGATCCACTCAACTGTGGGTTGGGTAGAATTGGAGGTAGGGATCAAGGAATCTTTTGAAGCATCAGAGGCGACCTGATTTGCCCATGTATTTACACCATTTTTCCCAACAACGATCCTCATTGTGGTTCGTGCGCGCACACAAGTTGCAGAAGCGGTTGCAGTAGGAGGTTGTCCTTGCCCAAATCCAAGAGGAGGACTACGTCTAAGAGCACGAAAAGCACAATTACCCGTCCTCAACCAGACTCATTGGAGTGGACCGCAAGGACTATGTGATTAAAAGAAGTAGCATGTAGGGAAGACATAGTAGGAAAGCATTGAACGTGCTTGAGAACATCCCTTAATGCAGGCCAGGGATCACTGGATAAGATCTGGTCTACAACACTAGAAAAAGAATGAGGAAGTCCAACCAAGAACTAAACCAACTGAAACTCATTGCATTGCCCCTGAACTTCTTTGATTTCAAAAGAGAGAGGATGATAGACTTTGTATTCATCCCAGAGTGCTATGCACTGATTGTAATAGTCTTTGACAAATCCATCAATTGAATACTCCTTTTCACCAGATTCTTCAAGATCTCAAAGACCTTCAGATTCAGTTGGTGAGAGTACACATGGGATAGTTGATCCCACATGGCTTTGACACTCTGAAGGCGGCGGAGAGATTGATTGATCTTTGGTTTGACACTATTCACCATCCACGTCATGACTCTGAAATCTTCTTTGGACAATTAGGCGTAGGTTTGCTTGGCTTTCATCAGCCGAGGCATCGTGAGGGATTTTAGCAACAGTAGAGATATGAGAATCGCTCCCTTGGTTTTTACATAGAGTTCAAACGACACTGACCAAAGATGATAGTTCGATCTGTCAAGCTTGACAGTCGTAACACACAAAAACCGAGGAAGATCTGTAGTCGCCATTGGAAACAAAGTGATTACACACACAAAGCAGAGAATAAGTAGTAGCAACAGTAGTAGCAGATCTGGATCAGCAGAATGGAGAAATCCGTATAGGGGCAACAGAGAGCAGTAGCAAATCTGGATCAACAGATCTGAGAAACCTGCATAGGGGCAGCAGAGAGCAGTAGCACATATGCATGTGCAAATTTGAGTGACTTGCATAGGGACAACAGAGGAAAAAAAGAGGCCTACACTACCACGGTGTGGGATTTACTCCACCATATGGCGTAGGCAGCCAAACAAAGGTGTTACTTTTAGGCCTTCAAGTTGCTATTTTTAGAAGGGGTGAAGAGGATTAAGATGGAGGTACAATGGTTGAATCTTGTTGTAGGTGCCAAGGGCAGATCCCTCATCCTGTGGAACTCCTGAATGGACGTGGTGTTTTCATTGAAGATGGGGGTGGTGAATAGGCCATTGAGCAACACTGCTGCTATTAACCGTCCTGGGATGTCCATGAACCTGTGGTCTCTCAATAAGCCTTTGGGAGGGTGAAGAATCTCATTCTACGTCCTCATATCATGTGGCGGCAGCGTTCCTGCTTTGGAGGCTGGAGATGCGACCCTTGTTCTCAACTGTAGCTTCTGTCGATCCACTCGTGGAATTGCTTGCAAAGAAGCCACCCTTGTTGTCCAGGTCCAAGCTAAGCTTCATATAGGACGGTGTATTCTTGTATCTAAAGCCGTGAGGATGTGATTGTGGTCTCTATCGACAAGTAATTTAGTAGTTTCCCACCTGTAGTATCCCCTACCTGAATGGACATGGTGTTTGCATTGAAAATGGAGATGGTGAATAGACCATTGAGCATCACTCTCGCCGTTGCCGAGTGCGATTCTCTGTTGCTATTAACAGTCCTGGGATGTCCATGAACCTGTGGTCCCTTGATAAGCCTTAGGGAGGGTGAAGAGTCTTGTCCTACACCCTCATATTGTACGGCGGCGGCGTTCCTGCTTTCAGAGGCTGGAGGTGCAACCCTTGTTCTCAGCTGCAGCTTCTATTGATTTGTTCCTGGAACTACTAGCGGAGAAGCTACCCTTGTTGTCCAGGTCTAGGCTAAGCTGCATGTAGGACGGTATATTCATGTGTCTAAAGCCGTGAGGATGTGATTGTGGTTTTTATCCACAAGTAATCAAGTTGTACAATACCATTGAGGTGTATGGTGTAATCTGTACAATACAGATTACGCCGTACACCTCAATGGTGTTTGCCTATCTAGACCTTGTTTATCCAAAATCCAATCCATTGATCTTCATGGTTACAATAATAATAGGCCACATACAAAATTTCAGCTCATTTGGATGAGTGTAAGTCACTCATCCAAGGGTAACAAAATCAACGCACAAAACTAATCTGAAATGCATGATTCTTGCATCCTTTAGATGCACGACCTATAAGTGTCCAAATGAGCTCAAATTTATTATATAGTATGTTCTTAAGATATTTAAGAAGATCAACGGTTTAGATTTTTCAAAAAGTTACTGCATCTTCAAAAATGACTGAGGTGTACGGTGCCTCCGGTACACTCTAGTGTACACTAGCCTGACTCTCTCTCTCTCTCTCTCTCTATATATATATATATATATATATATATTGTGAGAAGAGGTGAGGAGGAGAGGAGACGAACACCGAGAGATTTGTCGACTGCAAGGAGCAACCTCCCTTGAGAGGGCAATAGCCGTCTCTCTTCTTTTTATATATTAGGGTGAAATACATTGTGGTACAAGAAGAAAAATAGAGAGTAACAATAAATAAAACAAATAACATAATAAAGATAGAACCAGTCGATGAATTGCCGATCGCCGCTGATCAACTCTTGATACCATCGATAGGACTGTCGATGGTATCGACAGACGCTCTTCTGTCGCTGTGATAAACTCGATACCATCGACTTCCTGTCGATAGTATCGACGGGGATGCAGGTTGCTTCACACTCCCCCTTAAGCTGGAGAGTACACATCGTGTATGCCCAGCTTGTCACATAATCTCTGAAAAACTGTTGGACCCAAAGGCTTTGTCAAGATATCTGCCAGTTGATCTTCGAACTTGACGTATGGCGTCACAATAGTGCCATCTTTGATTTGATCACGAATAAAATGACAATCAACTTCTATATGCTTTGTACGCTCATGAAAGATAGGATTCCTGGCAATGTGTATAGCAGATTGGTTGTCACACTTGAGCTCCATAGAAGACAAAATATGGATCTTTAACTCAGAAAGAATATATTTGACCCATTGTAGTTTACAACATGCATGGGCCATAACACGATATTCAGCCTCAATGCTGGATCTAGCTACCACATGCTGCTTTTTGCTTTTCCAAGTAATCAAATGATCATCGAGGAAGGTACAGTAGCCTGATGTAGACCTTCTATTAGTATGATCACCAACCCAATCTAAATCTGAATACCCTGTGAGAGTCAAAGTAGATTGAGGCACCTTGGGTCTAGAATATGTGATCCCCTTACCAGGAGCACTCTTCAGATATCTCAGAATCTGGCAAACTGCTGTCCAGTGTGACTGTCGTGGTGAGTGCATATGCTGACTCACGACGCCTACAACAAATGAAATGTCAGGTCGTGTAACAGTCAGATATATTAACTTGCCAACTATTCTCCTGTAATATCCTGGATCTGAGTACTCAACATCATCAACCGTCTCCTTGATGTGATAGTCCATTGGAGTAGATACCGGTTTGGATTCAGTCATGTTTGTCTCCTGTAGTAAGTCAAGCACATATTTCCTCTGAGATAGATTAACGCCTGCATGAGATGTAAGCACCTTAATGCCCAGAATATATCTCAGTTTACCCAGATCCTTCGTTTTGAAGTGTCTCTGCAAACCTTCCTTCACACGAGATATTCCTGTAGAATCACTGCCAGTAATCACTATGTCATCAACATATACGACAATAATGATAGAGCCACAAGAAGAGCTAGAGTAGAATAAAGAGTGATCAATCATGGAGCGAGAAAAACCCATATGGAGTACAACGTCACTGAACTTGTCAAACCAAGCTCGAGGAGACTGTTTCAACCCAGATATGGCTTTTTTCAATTTACACACCTTCTGACACTCCCCCTGAGCAACAAACCCAGGAGGTTGCTCCATATATACCTCTTCATGTAGGTCACCATGTAGAAAGACATTCTTAACATCAAGCTGAAATAGGGGCCAATCAAAGGTAGAAGCCAGAGAAATAATAATCCACACATAATTCAGACGAGCTACTGGAGAAAAGGTCTCAAAGAAATCAACACCATAAGTCTGTGTAGCCTTTTGCTACCAATCTGGCCTTCAACCTCTCAACTGATCCATCCAGATTATGTTTGGTGGTGAAAACCCATATGCAACCCACTGCTTTCTTCCCTGCAGGTAAGTCAACAAGATCCCATGTGCCATTATGCAAAAGAGTTGACATCTCAAGCTGCATTGCCTGTTTCCAACCACTGTCCTTCATAGCATCATAGTGATTCCTTGGTATATCCATAGAATCAATCCCAATAGCAAATGCACGGGTCTGCTTAGATAATTGGGACAAACAACACATTTGTAATAGGATGTCTAATAGTACAATGAGTACCTTTCCGGAAAGCAATAGGAAGATCAAGATCTGATGCTTCTGCAAAGTCTCGTGAGTAGAAGACGCTGAGGAAGGCTCAGGGACTAGTGTCGCTACCTCTTCTGGATCTTGTCTGCCTCGTCTACTATAAACATGTGTACTGCTGAATAACATGCCTGTCAGCTGCCTGCTTGTCCTGAATAAAAGTATAATCAGGAATGATGGGTGGCGCTCCCTCTCTCTGCACAGATGGTGCCACTCTCTCACTCTGAAAATCTGATGGCACTCCCTCTCTCAACTGCTCCCCCTTACTCATAGCATCGGAGAAATATGGAGTGGTCTCATGGAAGGTAACATCCCTAGACACAAACATGCGACGAAGACTAGGACAGTAACACTTGTATCCTTTGCTAGTACTAGAATAACCAAAGAACAAGGTTTTAATAGACCTAGGAGAAAGTTTGTCAGCCTTAGGGTCAAAATTACGGACAAAAGAAGTGCAACCAAACACTCTAAGGGGAACAGAGAAGGGCTGATCCATGGGTCGTAACACAGAGAAAGGGGTTTGTTCTTTAAGAACAGAAGATGGTTGTCTATTAATTAAGAAGCAAGCGGTTAAAAGAGCTTCAGACCAAAATTTCTTAGGCACATTGGATTAAAACATGATCGAACGAGCAATATCAAGAAGATGGTGATTTTTTCTCTCAGCCACCCCATTTTGCTGAGGGGTGTGAGGACAAGACGTGCGATGGATCATGCCCACAGAACTGCAAAAATCTGACATGGCCTTTTGAACATACTCTAAAGCATTATCAGATTGGAGGGTTTTATATTGCAATCAAACTGAACCTTTATTTCTTTATGAAAATGTTTCACAATTGTTAACATAGACTCGCGACTTTTGAGAAGGTAGATCCATGTCATGCGGGAAAAATCATCCACAAAGGAAATAAAATAACAGAAACCATTATAACTCTGGTCTTTAATAGGACCCCATACATCACTGTGGACTAACTCAAAAGGACAAGATGCCCGCTTATTGACACGACTGGGATAAGACAACCTATGATGTTTTCCCAGCTGACATGACTGACACTCTAAAGATGACACCTGAGACAACCCAGGTTCCAACTTCCGCAGGCTCTCTAACGACGGATGTCCATATCTGCAATGCCATAGTAAGGGGGAACCACTCAACAGGATGGATGGAGCTGGAGTAGATACTGGGCGAGGCAGACTGTCACCGTGGAAAAGGTAGAGATCACCTTTCCTAGGCCCCCACCAATTGTCCTCATACTCTTGAGATCCTGTAATACAAAACAAGAAGGCCCAAATGTTACCGTACATTTTATAATGTCAATCAATTTTGCAACAGAAAGAAGATTAAAAGGAAACTCAGGCATAAAGTGTACAGATTTAAGATCAATCTTGGGTGTTAGAGAGACAAATCCACTAGCAACACTCTCCTCACTGAACCATCTGCCAGTGTGACAGATTGGTGAGGGATATACGAGTCAATAGAGTGGAGCAATCTCCTCATACCAGTCATGTGCTGTGACGCGCCAGAGTCAACCACCCAAGATGAAGTAGAGCCAGAAGCTATGAGAGATGTAGCCTGATTACCCGCAGTAGATGCCAGGTTTGCTGACGATGAAGATGCATACTCATGTGCTGTGAATCCTGAATGAACCGATCATACTCCTGAGTAAGAGTGATGCCGGTCCCAGAATTGGTGCCCACAGCTGAAGACGGAGAGGAATCTGTAGAGGTGGCATAATGCGCTGCCCCCACAGGAGGTGCAGCAGGTCTCCCATGTTTTTTCCAACACTTCTCCACTATATGTCCCGATTTGTCACAGAAAGTACACTTAGGACGTGTCCCACGTCCTCTGCCCATACCAGGTCATCCTCCTCTCACCGTAGCATCTACGGATGCATGAGACTCCCCAGAGAATATAGTAGAAATAGGATTAGCAGACTCAAAAATAGACTGCTGAATTCTCGAATAGGCTTCCACAAAACTCTGCAATTTATCAGAAGCCAGAATGACGCTCCAGACAGAACCGCAAATGGGATTAAGCCCAGATAGAAGTTTAGCAGTAACCATGTCGTCTCTGTCTTTGACCTGTTCAACAACTGTCACAGGATGATAGTAGCTCAGCTCTTGAGCAAGTACCTGAATAGCTCCAAAGTATTTCTCAAGAGATCTGTCACCCTGCTTCTCAGCAAACAGACGATCATAGATCATGAATTGCCGAAGAGCATTCTTCTCCTGAGAATAATGCTGTTACACTGCGTCCCATATTTCTTTAGCTGTAGTGTAGAACATAAACCTAGCCGCAATTTCAGGTTCCATACTACCCCACAACCAAGTCTTCACAAGACTGTCATGACGTTTCCATTTAGCATATCCTTTATCAGTAGAATCCAAGGGACCAGAGTCAACATGTATCGCCTTGTCGCGAGTTTCCAAGACAGTATGAACAACGTTCATCCATCGTAGATAGTTTTTCCTGTTGAGTTTGACGGAGGAGATAGGAAACGCCTCGCTGTAGGTCTTGGTGTCCTCCATTATAGACGGGAGCCTTGTGACGGATTGATACACGTCACCGAGAGAGCTGAGGTGACGGAGAGATACATGTCACAGAGATAGATGAGGTGACGGAGAGATACACGTCACAACAAAAAAACACAGATAAATGCGTTACTGACGCATTCACAGCCTCCAATCGATTTTCCTAGTCTTAGGAGATGTGACTAGGAGTCCAGCCGTCGGGTGACGAGTCCTCTGATTTAGATTTTAGACGGTCGTCGGATCACCCGAAGATCCCCAAACAACTCTGTGGTGGAGTCTACGACAGCGTTGGAGGCCTATCGAAAACCCAGCGTAGACGAAGATAGCCTTGCAAGCCAGGTGCCTCACGCCAAAACGGCGGATGGGGCTACAGCCGCTGCCTCTCGGCGACGCCGCCGACGAGAGGAGAGGGAGAGGAAGAAGGAGAGAAGAAGAAGGGAACAAGAAGAAGGGGCGAACGGTGACAGAAGAAGTGAGAGACGCCCTAGATCGAGCCCTGCTTTGATACCATGTGAGAAGAGGTGAGGAGGAGAGGAGACGAACACCGAGAGATTTGTCGGCTGCAAGGAGCAGCCTCCCTTGAGAGGGCAATAGCCGTCTCTCTTCTTTTTATATATTAGGGTGAAATACATTGTGGTACAAGAAGAAAAATAGAGAGTAACAATAAATAAAACAAATAACATAATAAAGATAGAACCGATCGATGGATTGCCGATCGCCGCTGATCAACTCTCGATACCATCGACAGGACTGTCGATGGTATCCACAGACGCTCTTCTGTCGCTGTGATAAACTTGATACCATCGACTTCCTGTCGATAGTATCGACGGGGATGCTGGTGGCTTCACACACACACACACACACACACACACACACACACACACACACATATATATATATATATATATATATATATATATATATATATATATATATATATATATATATATATATATATGGGCCCATCTTTATTGCCCGCGCGGGTAGCTAGACCGCCCACCCTTCCGACCACTTTTTTTCAAAATTTTTTTTCTCGCAATTGTAAAGGACTATTTTGTCTAGCTCTCCAAAAGAATTTAACCAAAAATAATATCATTTGCCCCTCCAAAATAAAAAAACCCGTCCTTATATATATATGCTGTATATTTTGTACAGAGTTACTCTTTTATTTGTGTAGTTACTTTCTGTTCACCATAGTTACTTTTTTGACAGCAGAGTTACTTTTTTGGCCAGGAGAGTTACTTTTTTGGCTGTCGGGTAGTGAAAATCTAGGCTACCCACGCGGGCAACGAATGAACGCCCTATATATATATATATATATATATATATGGTAGCGAGCCAGTGAGAAACATCCTACGGTGAGAGCATGAGAGTCATTTGAATAACTACAAATTCGTAACTATTTTTTAAAATTCAATTGTATAGATGGAAAAAACATCATTTCATTTACCTTGTCGCAAAAAATCATTGCAATCAGACGTTGTTTACATGTCCATATGTACAATATACACTTTTTACGTCCAACGGTCAGCCTGAAATTCAATATAGAGCGTTGAAATATATTTGGTTGTTCTGAATGATCTACAAATTGGATGGTGATAAAATTTTATAGAAAGGTAGATATTAAGGTATACTTGTAATTTGTACGGTTGGATTATGAAAAATTGATCTATGTGGAGAGTTATTCAAATGCCTCTCATGCTCTCACCTGATATGTTTCTCACTGGATTGTTGCCCTATATATATATATAGTATTGTATATATATAATATAAAAAATAAAAAATGCCTAACACAACCTAGGCTGTCTGGGCGTCCCAGGCAACGCCTGGATGCCTATACAACCATGATGTAAAATTCTAAACCCATAGATAACATTTCTAAACTCACAATCATCTTGAGTGGTGGTCTTCAATAAAAGGTCTATACCTCTCCAAAAAAAATTACACTATCAGCATAAACTAATTTCAGACATTCGTACCTATTTATGCATAATTTCAGACCTAAATAGAGAATAATTTAGTATTTGCACTCTTTCATGCTTTATATCATAAACTATCAAACATGGGGTAAGATTTCGACTTTGTGTCGACTTCGCCATGTGTGGAAGTGTGAGTTTCTGGAAAACATCGGGGAAGTTTTGAGGAAGTTGTGACGCAAACTTCAATAAACATCAGTAAAACTTTGATGCCATTTTGAAAGAAAATGAAGCTATTTCAAAGAGAACATTGAAGGAAAACTTCTAATCATTGTTAGAACTTGGAATTCTACCTTAAACTTGTTAATAATTACATATTTTACGATTTCACAACACCAACACAAGATTCACGAGTCACAAAGTAGATATAGAAGTGTAGAGAGTAGTTTAACTACTTAATAGCAAGCCAACAACTTTCTTCTTCAAATCCAAGCATAAGGGGTGCCTCCTCCAAGCTCCAACACTCAAAAGAGTCAAAATACCAAGTTCTTAGCACACAACACTCTTCAAGGGAGAGAAGTAGGAGGCCAGTTCATGCATTCCTCTTGCTTAAGTAAGACTCAAACAAGACACTTGAGTGGATTGACAGTGGACGTCTAAATGTCGGCTTGTAAATCGACAACATCCACGACATTGTGATGGAAATGTACTGGGAAAAGCTAACATCGCCGATGTTAGGGGAAATCGGGTCGAACTGTGACCAAGTCAACTAATCAAGGCTTCGACTTCGCCACCCTTCGATGTCGACAACATCGGCAAAAGATCGCCCAATATTGCCGATTTATAGATCCATGCTATTAAGTATACATTGCATTTTTTTACAATTAACATGGTGATCATTATTGCTTATTTTTTTGAAATTTTCAAATGGTAGCATCTTGAGGTGATAGTGATGGTGGAGCTTCCCAAGTTGGTAGGGGGAATGATACTCTATACACAAAGTTGTAATATATTGTGCTTGAAAAGTTTTATAAAGTAATTCCTTCATTATGTTATCGAAATCTCCATCTAAAAAATTCCCTTTTTTTCACTCACACTTGTAGCCCCCCTAGTAGGACCCCCTCTCCCCCCCAAAAAAGCATCAATATGTGTTATTATTGCATAAATAGTTGTAACTATTTGTGTAGATTATCTTGGTAAAATTTCAAGACTTCAATCCTCTCTTTGGTCGTCAAAATCTTGTGTCGATTGGAACACATTTGTTGAAACTTTTACAGATCTTTGTTCCTGGACGGTTGGACCATTGGAAACGACATTGAAGCCAAACATTCTAAATTATGTTTGGAGGTCGAGTGCGTTGGACAGATGTGCACACTTGTAAGTGACAATCAAATCTCTGCTAACCTGATCTCTGCTATGACACGTTGGGAGTTAGGAAGCACGGTCACAGATATGGACACAGACATGGGACATGACAATTTCCAAAAATATAGGACACAGACACGACACTGGACACAACAAATATATATATATATATATATATATATATATTTATAGTATGCTATATGTATAAACAAACAAAATGATCTAAATAGATTATCTGCATGGGCAAACAACATGAAATCAAACAAGAAATCAACATATAACATTATACAATTTAGATTCACTAGTCACAATATGGGTTAAATCAGAACATATATTAAGATGCTTGATTATAAATTGTTATTGGTAAAAATAGATGGAATTATTAAAATTAAGGAGCAGTAGAATTTTGGGGACAATAGTTTTAGTGGAAGTAATGGTTAACATGTACTATCAAGAGGAAAAAGGGGAGGGGGTCAGGAAATATGTTGTTTCTGGTGTGGAGGAGATGGAAAATGAAGGTGCCTTGGAGGTTGAGAGGGAAGAAAAGGAAGTGGAACACATTGGAGAGCTACTTAGGATGGAGGGGCAAGAGAAGAGGAGGGGAAATGTAGATGTAGAGAAGCAAGAAAAAGAGTAGGCGGTAGGGAGGACAATATTCTGCTACTTTTACCTGGAGGAGCAAGAAGAAGAGTTGGGGAAGAGTGGCAAGAGAAGGTAGAAAGAGACACAAAGGAGCGATGTGAAATAAGAGAAGGGGGATAGGGATCAATGTAGTGACTACTGCTACATTCAAATAGGAAAAGGATGTGTAGGATTGAGAATAGAAGCAAAAGGGGAGAACAAAAAAGTAGATGAGGGAGAAGCAGACATAGAGCAGGAAAGAGAGGGGGACAAGAAGAAGTAGGGGAAGGGGAGGCAAAGGAGGAAGAGTTACATGGAACTGGAAGAGAAGACGGTTAGTCCAACCACTTTCCTCCTTGTGTTGATGTGTCAGTTCCTAAATATTAGTTGGTGGAGATGATATCATTGATGATGGCTGTTATAATTTCAAAAGAAGGGCATCAATGGCTTTTGTGTAGCAGTTGAAGCTTAATCAACTAATGTTAGTACGACAAGGAGTAGTGGAGAACTAGAGGCATGGATTTAGAGAAGGTTTGGGGTTTTCTTATACGCTTATGCTTAAGTGAGTTGGGATGGTGTGTCTTGTATGTGTCCACGACGTGTCCAAGCCGTGTTTGACACTTCAATACAAGTGGACACGCCAGAGGCGCATCCACCATGTGTCCAAGCGTGTCCAAGGTGTGTATATGTTGGACACACGTTGGACACGGACATGACAACCTCCGGGAAGTGTCCGTGCTTCCTAGGTTAGGAGCTTGGACAACATGACTATGTATTGATCCTCATGTAGCCCTATACCTACACTAGATTGATCACACATGTAGACAATGACGTTACTGTCTCTTGTGATGTGCTACCTCTCCCCAGGGTGCATATCTTCCTAGGACAACCGTGACAATACAATCGGCATACACAGTATGCTGGCTTTACCAACACATACTCCTTTAAGATCTCAGGAGGCTAAGAAGCACAAACACGAACAAGGACACAGATATAGACACAAACACGGACACGGGACACGATGACTTCCAAAAATATAGGACACGGACGCGACACTGGATACGACAAATATATAAATAAATAAATATATTTGTAGAACATAATATGCTATATGTATAAACACACAAAATGATCTAAATAGATTATCTAAAGGGCAAATCACCATGAAATCCAAAACACTTTAAGTTTAAGCTAACATCAATCCACAAGTCACAATGGATTGAATCACAACATATATTAAGATGTTTGACCAATGTTTTAAAAAGCACGAACCGGGAATCGTTTGGACGAGACCTTGTAGCCGATTAATCGCCAGGCGAGCGATTAATCGGGTGATTTTTCAAAAAATTGATTTTTTTAATGATTTTCACATTTTATAGACATATATTATATACACATACTTAATTTAATATTTGTGACTATTTTACAGAACTAAACCTATTTATTCCTTTAAAAGAAATACAATGTAACAGAATTAAAGAGCTAATAGATTCAGCAGCTAAACATAAATAAATGTATCAGACAATTTCAGGCATGAACAAAATATAAATTGAATTTAGTTGGTTACCTGTGGATGGAGCATGAGCAACATCATACGAGTTGACAACCAGTTGGACAAGGGAAGTAATGTGGCCACATGAAAATACATGAAACAAGAAACAATTAGTACAATATTGATGTAATATTCACAATTTTTCACCTGATGATGTTGCTGAAATCTAAAAGCCAACTTGAACATCCAAAAGATAGAAAATCCAAAACACTAGTACAAAAATAATTGAAAGATAGGACATCCAAACAGCAAAATCAAAACATAAATGATAAAACATCCAAAACAACACAATCAACAATTAGTTTGGCCGATCCAACAACAAGCGGGCCTAACCGGCCGCTTAAAATTAATTGCTAACCGGCCCAAAATCGGGTTAACCGGCCCAAAATAGGGCGCTTAATTCAAAAAGCCTTAACTGACGATTATCAGCAAAATAAACCGGTCAGCCCCGCACCATGGTTAACCGGCCGATTAATCGGCCGGTTGGGCCGATTTTTAAAACAGTGTGTTTGACTATAATATTACTGCAACAAAAATATATGGAAATATAAAATTAAGAGCAGTAGAACATTGTGACAGTAGTTTTTTTCTTGTTGGTGGAAGTAATGGTTAACAAGATTTACTATCAAGACGAAGAAGGGGATGGGGTGAGGAAATATGTTGTTGCTAGTGGTGGAGATGGTAAATGAATGTGTCTTGGAGGTTGAGGGGTTAAAAAAGGAGGGGGAATACATTAGAGAGCTATATAAGATGAAGGGGAAAGAGAAGAGGAGGGGAGATGGAGATGTAGAGAAGCAAGAAAAAGAGTCGGCGTAGGGAGGAGAATACTCTGCTACAATTGCTAAAGAAGGACGTTGACGACTTGCCTATAGTAGTTGAAGATTAACATCCTAGTGTAGTAGGGCAAGGAGTAGTGGAGGATAAACGAAAGGGGTTCGGAGAAGGCCTAGGTTTTTTTCATACATGTAGGCTTAAGTGGGTTGAGATGGCATGTCTTGGATGTGTCCACGGAGTGTCCAAGCTGTGTTGGGCACTGGATTAAAGTGGACACGCTGAAGGCGTGTCCGCCACGTGTCCAGGTGTGTCCATCTTGGACACGTGTTGGACACGGACACAGCGGCCTCCGGAAAGTGTCCGTGCTTCCTAGTCAGGAGGTCTCTTCGCATGGCATCCCTGGCTGGCTATACTACTGCGCATTACATTATATACCACCTATAACTTCATCAGCATGAGTTCTGAGGACATCACCTGAATTACATTGGCTCGTCTTCCGCAACCTGCGGGAGTTGATGTAGGAGCATGACAAAAGTCACAGAGAGAACCCGATGAACGTATTTATGCATTTAATTAGGATTTGTCTTGCAAAACTATGAGCTTTCAAGGATATTTGTTATTTGACACCTTTATGTAATTACTTAGAGCCATTAAGGCTTTGAGTCAGTTTAGTTATAATACTCAGCTCAGGGGCTTTTTCTAGGTAGTCAATCAAGTTTTGAAAACAGCGTGTTGTTGTCTACTTTCCTAGGAACGTTCTCCACCACAACTTAACCATGGGTTGGGGTTTAATCTATTGAATGTTATAGGTAAAGGTGGAACTATACTGCCTGCTATGATTTTTCATGTGTTGAAGCCTGAAACCAATCATCTCAATACTGAACCAGCCAGTTTTGTCATTCTTTATTTTCTATATAATATTCACTTTAGGTATTTAAGCCTATGTCACAATAATCTTAAAGGATAGTTGGTGTTCGGTATGTTTGTATTTCTGATTGGTAAAATCTGAAAAATTTGATAGAAGTTATAAATTATCTACTTTTTTTTAAAGGATGTGATTATGAAAATTGGATAATAACTTGAATATATACTTTCCGTTCTGATTAGACGGCCTTAAATTTTGGAGGAGATATGCTCCCAGACAGTCCTCAAGCAGTTGCCTTAATAATTCTGGCTATTTCAGTGACCTTTTCATACCAAGACAGCACTTGTTCTATATCTCGAGAAGTATTTTGTCATGCACTTTTGTTCCTGGGTAGAATATCTTCTTCATTGCAAGGTGTCATAAGCAGGGAGCAGCTTTTGGCATACTTGTCTAATCAAAGTGGGATTCCATATATACCGTTAGATTCACATTCAGTAGAGAAAGGGAAACTGACAGATTCAGCAAGTGAAAATGTTCTTAGCCACCCTGTATCTAAGCAGTTGAGTAGACATGAATCTCATCTTGATGAAGAAGGCTTATCTATGGGTTTTTGGACTAGCAATTGCAGTAACCATCAGCGCCAAATGATTAATAGGGCATCTGTATATGTTGATGAACAGATGGTGGAATCTGAACAACAGATGTTGACTGAGAAACATCAGGAAGAAAATGCCAACAACAAAATTGCAATTGATTCTGCCAATCTTGTTATGAAAACAGCTGTGCAGTTGTGGAACTCAATCCAATGTCAACATATACATCAAATACAGCAAACATTGAGGTTGTAGTAAGACAGGAACCTCCTTGACTTTTATACTTTGCTTGATTTTTCTTTTGGCCTATGTTTTGTGCTGTTGTCAGAATAGAAGTTCACAGTTTTTTTAATTCATGTGCTCTGACGTGGTTCACCTTTTACAATTTTATTTGAACTTGCATTTGCAGGTCTTTTGATGAGGAATTGGAATGGATAGCCATGGATGTAGATTACAGTGTCAAAGCGTATGTGATCTTTGTCAAAGAGTATGTCCAAGTGATTGCATTAGCCATTCAGATATGGGGACATATTGTACCGAGCAAGGTCCACACATCAGGGATGGAGAAACTGGATGTTTTACTTGATCGGTTGGACCATGTTCTTCGAAGATTGAGGTATGCTTTTGTTGATCTCCAAAGTGAAGCAGAGGCTAATGTATTGGAGCTTATATTGTATGGCTGTGTCGCCAGAACCTACAAATTAGGGTTTCTCCCTCGGCCTATGTTGACGAGAGTACATGCTGTAATTTCTCAGTTAGAGCATCTTGAAAAAAGCTCTTCCGAGTCTTCTGATTTTGTGCAAAAAGTAAAAAGTATCTACCTCAAACCCAGTAACATTGACTTACAGAATCCAACTTTTCTTTGTGGCCTACTCAGATTATTCTCTCTTAAGCAAATACAATTTACTGGAAAACTTCGTCATGTAAGAGCAGAACTGCATTCACCAGGTAATGATTCGGAGAACCCAGACCCCTTCATTCCCGGCTTGCCGGCAGGCATCAAGTTACAGGTCAATTTGTACAACATATTCGATAATAATCGAGTGTGGGTACAGTTCTCAGCAGGTAGCATGATCCAACATGTATATTTGGATATGGCCCAGTTTGAGGATTCTGATGAGGCAAGGTCTTTTCTATCTAGTTTTTCATTTTATGGTGCTCCACAAGTTCCGGCTTTTGTGTTGGAGGTCGTTGTGCTAATGGAATGCTCAGTTGAGAATGAAAGAAGAGGCGGTGACCATAAGAAAGGCCCCCAATGTAAAACTGTACCTCTATGTGATGCGCTGAACATTTATTTAATTAATGCTAAAAATTATTAATTTATCTTTATACAAATGAATATCTCAAAATAGTGCGATAGGTCAGAGACAATTTCAGAATAGTGAATTGTTACCGCTGTAAACATCCTCGCCTTCCACTGGTTTCCTGTGTCCCTGATTTCAGTCATAGACAGTTGAAGTGCAGAATTCACAATTAAAGGGGCAAGATAAAACTTGCTCTAGTTAGATCACGTTGGGCTAGTAACTCAACAGGCTCTCAGTTTAATAGTAACCGTACAGGTCCGCTAAAACGGTGTTTGTAACAGACGTTATGGGCATACAGGTGATGTGGGGGTTGGGGGAGGGGGTGCAGTGCAACAGATGTGAAGGAAAACAAAATATGTGTGGCGTAGTTTGTTTCTTTTTTCTTTTTGAGAAAAGTTTATGTAATGTATAGATAAAGCTCATTACAACCGCAATGAGCTTGGGGTGATACAACATAAAGGGGCGGTGTCATGTACATAGTAGAAAAATGAGTACAACATCAAAGGTGTTTACCCCCTTTTCTATATGACCTGTTGAAATACATGAAAAAATTATACCGCATCCGAGATATAGGTACTA
Organism: Alisma plantago-aquatica; assembly: GCA_963693085.1. NCBI lineage: Eukaryota > Viridiplantae > Streptophyta > Magnoliopsida > Alismatales > Alismataceae > Alisma > Alisma plantago-aquatica. The sequence continues at coordinate 1,034,713,094 of OY856409.1, forward strand.
GTGTTCCAAAATGGGAGGCAACCATTAGTACAAACCCCATAAATCCTTAGTGCAGAGTACAGAGTAATGGAAACCAAACAGCCTGCGGTTGGAATCAATTGAACTTTGTAATATGCGCTTCATATTTTAGCACTAAGACTCTTGAAGCCTAAACGAGAAGCTTCAAGTTTCCCCAATGAAGGGTCCTTTCGGTGCATACATTCAGGATCACACGGATTTATACTGAATAATTTCACTGATGTAAATAAAGATGATATTGAACTGAAGTCTCTGTAGGTGGAAGTGGACGTACAAAGGGAGGGCCCAAGTTTCACAACTTTACAAATTCCCTTAATTTAGGCAATTTTGTGAAGTTGCTTTTTGTTCCTTATCTCAACGATGATCAATCTTTTCAATTGAAAATTATGGATTTTGAAATACATAAACTATTCCAATATAATGTAAGAATCATTATTCTTCAAACTGATGACCCTAACGTTTCCTAAAGAAGTTTAATTGGGTGACTTTTAGAGCCTTTTCTAGAATCTTTCATGGGTGACTTCTTGGGAGTGTTTGAGCATGATTCTAAAGTTGTCGACGATCTTTTATTGCTCTCATGATGTATTTCTATCTTCCATTAGTTCCTCTTGATCTAACTGGGGAATGGGTGATGTGACTTTGTGACTAGTGAACTCTTGCACCTCCACCAATAGATGTAGGACATTTTCACTGGAATTGATCCAAATCATATTAAATCTATGTGTACGTGTTGTCCTGCATTATTGTGTCCTGATTTTTTATTCGTCTCCCACTATTACATCAAAACTCATCTTCTTTGTTTTGCCATTGATTCGTGACTCATTTAACTATGCTCGTAGTCTCAAGTCTTGCGTGTGCTTATGTATTCCGGCAGTGGCATTGTAGCATTATCTAATAGCACTTCACATTTCTTATGGAGACCCATTTGCGGTTCATGCATTGATTCGTCATTGATTATCTGTGCATTATCTCGGAGCAATGAAGCAAAGCGGTCAATGAGCCACTACAACTTTGCCACTAATATTAAAAGAAGGGGTTTCCTATGATATGGACATACCAATCATTAATGAATGTATTGACATGTTAAGAGCATTCGACCATGGTGATTTTCACTATGCTTTCTCTAGAGAGTATAGTCATATCCTCGTCTTCAAAATTCTCCTTCACATCCTTTAATGATGACTGTGAGTCTATTGATAATAGAGAAAAACGATAATGTGAAAGACGAGTCAAAGACAATCAAGACTTCTTCTAATATAACATAAATCTTGAGTATCAAAAGTTAGTTGCGAAAAGAATCACTTTACCTGTTTCAATCTCTGATCACATGCTTTAATTTGCTAGATTTCGTATTGTAAAGAGCATTCCAAAACATATTATATTATATGGTAAAATACGCGTCTAACCAAAGATTAGAACTTAAACTATTAATTATGAAGAAGTATGAGAAAAGTGATAATTCTTCCATAAGCATGAGTGTCAATTCGTGCAACAATACTTAATCTTATGTTCCTATAAGGGCACTTACTACATCATAAATATCATTGTTGTGCTACAATATTGAGGGATATACATTGATGGACTTTGTGATTTAGTTAGTAAAGAACTAATTCTCTTCTTCATGTTAGGCGTTAGGGATCAAGCACCAATGCAACAACAAGAGAATGTTTTTTTAGAATTGTAAGGCACACCAATTTGTATTTGGGAGATTTTAAGCAAGACTTTCAAAGAAACAACCCCAAAAACCAAGGTTTGTATGAATATTTGTCACTACCCTATGAAGAATAGCCACACTAAGACAAAACTTACAAACTTCATAAGTAAAAGAAGAGAATATGGACCAATCACGAAGATAAAAGTATGTTTAAATGTCAATGTTTTCTTAACATATCAGTTGAAAACAATTTAAACGAGTGAACCGTTGACATCGATTGCACTCGAACCTGTGACTTCAAAGAAGAATATTTCTCTTGAACTATGAGCATCTTGAAGGAGAATTTAATAGCTAAATGGGCATAAACTCAGGTTTGTTTTTATATTTATATTATGGATTAAGAGATATGATAGTGTTATGAAGGTGATTTACCAATGCATCCCACATTTCACTTTGAGGAACTTATTTCTTTGGGGATGCATGAATGCGAGGTATAACTTAGCTGAGTGAACCTAGTACTTTTGAGGATGCTAGAATGTGAAGGTCACACTTAGTTCAAAATGAGTCATAATCATAAAAGTGTCCTTTGAAAACTATCAACAAATATATAGTTTAGTCAATCATGGTACCATTTCTGATGGAGTTATCTAGTCGCCTGCAACAATCCACATGTGGAACTTCAGTGTTCTCATGGAGGAGATGGATATTAATTTAGAAAGAAAATCCATATTTCTACAATAAGAAAAATAATAATAGAAGTTTCCTTGGAAGTTTAATCGAGGTCTTATTTTTCCAAGATTCATTACTATATATGGTCAAAGACGTTGGTATGTATTCTCTAGTAGAAAATCGAGAATTATGTACATGCTGTTTGTGTTATGATTTGATTATAGGATGTGAATTCCTTTATAAAATATTCTGTAACGTGAATATATTTGCTAATTGTCTCTGTAATAATTGATTAAGACCATAGAGACTCAAATACATCATTTGAACATGGCATCACATGGACATACAAAAATATTCTTAATTACATATGATCAAGTATTGTAGTGGTTTGAACAAAAACTAATGCATCTTGCTATTCACGACAAAATCTATTGGGTTATATATATTGTATATCAAGTCAACACACACATACTTGTTGCGAACATTTATACTAGACAAACTTTCCTTGAGACGATATGTGAAATATTATGTGGATGTCAATATTACCCCTCATAGTGGTAATGATATATGTGGTACATAGACTTGAAGTCACCGTAATGATGTAAACTGCACCATGACACTATTCAACATGAAGGTTGATGATAATGATAGTCTCTGGGTGTGTTGTAGTACATTAAGAGATGTATATTGAAGTTTTCCCTCCCATAGAACAAAAATTATATCCTAGGCCTACGGATAAGTGAGACTGCAAAATGCATTTCATTCATTGTGTGAGCTTAAGAAGTTGATATCGAGTTTTTATTTCTTTTAAAGTCTTATTATTGATCAAGGATGACATGATGACTCAACAAGATGATTACCATGCCTAGTATTGGCATATATCACAATATGATTATACAACAAAGTAAAATTAGTCAAAAAATATTTGACCAATCAATAATTGAGATTATTACTTGTATATCAATTATATATTTCTAATTTATGATTGTTTCTTATGTAATTATGGTATGGATTATAGTTTTACTACCAAATACCAATATGGCTGCACAATAAGAATGGGCTTCAAGAAGAGTAGATTTTTTGTTCATTTGATTTTAGCTAAAAGGTTAACTAATTAATTTTTGTGATGGTGCCACAATGATAATCCTAATTTTGGCACACATCCTTCTTAGTCACGGATTTGATTATCTAACTAAGAAGATAGTTGATTCAAGATATTATCTAATTCAGTGAACCATACATTTGACTCCCTCTCTCATCATACATGCATATGGGTGGGGTCCCTATGCATTGTACGTGAACATGTTTTAAGTAAACCTTATCCTTTGCATCAATCAAGAATAAGAGAAAATATAGAATAATGCAAGGATTTAAATTTCCTTCTATAAAGATGTAAAGACATGAACACATAAAGTTCATATACATATATTTATAATGTAGAAGTTTGTATACACCAAATTATATTCCTAGTGACCAACATAAATTGAATAATTTGTCCTCTTCATACTCTCTTAAAATATCTAGATGTTATGCTACTAAGGCATAGATCATATGCCCCATTGACCCTCATGATGTGATTCGTGGAATGAAATCTTAGTGTTTGTCATTCCTTCTTTTCCCTAGCTTCAAAATAGCATGGATTTGCTATTAGTTTGATTGAATCTCGAGGTACATGTGATTTCATTATTAATCAAAGATACATGTTTCCAACTTCGTACAAATTTGGAGCCTCAAAAAATAACTTTATCAATCAAACTTCTGGTCTTGTATAGTTACCAAATGATCAACTAGTATATGTAAATGAAATTTATTAGGTCTTAAAAAAATTTTATAAGGATTAAGTTTGAGTATACTTGCACTCTAAAACCAAGTGAAACATAACCCTTGGGCACTTGAATCTAGAAACTATTATTTTTGGCTGAAGTTTTAACTGATTCAAGGCCTCCATGCATATGACTTATAGACGTATACTGTTGAGCTTTTCTTGACAATCATGCATACATATTCATCTTTTGATGATTCATAAGGTATTTAACATTTTTGATATTTTTGTTACCACTATAACTAATTTTTGTGATTAGTCAAATATTATATTTCCACTATCAATGGGGTCCCTCTCAAAGGGATTTAACTAAACCAAATGAATCCAATTATCTTACAATCCAACATCTCATTGAATGGTTGCCACAATTGCATATCCTTTTCCCTTTGAAATCCAAAGTAGAAAACTTTCTGTATCCTTAGTTGATATGAAAATAACAACATTTGATTCTATATGGGTTTCTATATCAAATTATTTATTTCTTTTAGAAAACTTTTGTGTATAGTATACTATAAAAATCACATACCTTGATGAGATACACATTTATTATGTAGGACATGATATACACTCTTCCTTTTTTTGTGCACCTTGTTCATAGAAATGTACATACTCTAATTTACATTCAATGAGTACATCTAACCCTTGGGAAATTGTTGAATAAATATATCCATCAAGAGAAACATTATGTATAGATAGTCAAATAATACTTAAGGTGTCAACCTTACAACTTGCCAACCTAGATTCTAGTAATTTCATGAGTAAATACCATTATTGATTTTTTGTGACGTTCCAAAATTTGAGGCATGCTCTTTCATTCCTTCACATATTCTCATACCACAACATGAATATATACTTCTTCCTAGATAAAAATATTAAAGTCTTATGCTTTGTTATCAATAAGAGTAGATGGTTATAAGTGACTAGTTTAACCATGTGGATGAATACTATACCTAATTTATATATACATAAAATTATGCATATAATTTTTTATAGATCTGATCTAAATGCTTCAATCATGGTTTATTTACTGAATCTTATAGAAGTATATTATTTTGGTTATTGCATTAAAATCAATTGATTATCAAGGTTCAATGAACTATATTTCATATAACCTAGTTTCATATTACTAAAATAATTATACCAACATGTGTGGCATATATCTGCAAAACCTAATCATCTAGTGTTGGATTTGTTGAGATTTTAATTCAGTGGCAATTCAACTAATCTCGTTAGGTGACTTCATGCCATAATTTTGTTGGTAGGAAATTTTCTTAGCCACCTAAGGTACATGATGTCTGAAGTGGTGCTTTAGCAAATCTTTCTTTTGAAAACAAACCACCCATGTTATATTCATTTTTGTCCCTTTTAGCTATTTTGTCCAAGTCCAAGCTGGAGGACTAACTAGTTGACGGTCCTGCATCTGGTGTTAGGTCAGACCTACAAACATGGCCTACCTCATGCCTAACTCCTCTTCTTTTCTCATAGTTGTAATATACCACATTGATTGAAAAATTGAGCTCATGTATCTCATAGTTGTAATATACCAAATTTGGCCACTAAATCTATTTTTAGCTATTTCCTCTTAACTTGAACATATTTACAACATTTCCCTTCATTCAAATCACAGTTAGTTATTTTTATCAAATTATCATGGTATTCGATATAGATGTGTCTTGAACTATATTTCCTTTTTCTAAATGTATTTATTATCCTCTTTGAGAAATATCTACACAGTAGTCACTTAATTTACTTTTATAAATAATTTTACATCAAATACTCTAAATTGAGTCCTTTGTGCAAAATATCTTGTTTTAGCCATACATTCATAGAGTAATCTTGAATATATAATTAATGTATTTGGAATCAATACAAGTAGTTACATTATAAGATATAAGAGTGTTTAATAAGGATAATCAACTTGGTCAACTGATAATATTAACTTGGAATTCTACTATCTTGTAAAATGGATTAATGAAGATCCAACTCATACTCACAATTTCATGAATTTTAGGTGTAAAGAGTAGGAAATTACAAAATTCGTAATATAATTGAAATTAAAGTATTAAAACTAGGTAGATAAATGAAAAACCAGTCAAGTCACATGTTAATGGCAAGTCTTCTTCCCCTGATCACGGTCGACAGTTAGAAATTAAACAATGATGTTGTTCCCCTCACTCGGTCAACAAAGACCAAGAGAAACATCATTTCCAACCTTCACAAGCCTTGTGGAGGTCTAGAAAATCCATTTAAAACTTTCTCCATATATACTCATTAGGAATACCAAGCAAACCCTAGCCACCAACATTGTTATCCACAAGTTCCTTCGATCCCTCCATATGAAACATCACATATCTGGATTCTGATGGCTAACCACCGTGGCTGCCTAACCACCGATGTAAACTTCTAAGACTTCCCACAAACATTATCAGACCTTGAACAACTCATAAAAGTAAGGGTACAAGCTCTGGGCTACCTCCAACACTCGCTACACCTCCTTCTTGCTACTGAGATAAGTTCCTAAGTTGACGACTACAAGACAAGTCACCATCACCGCACCACCACTTCCCTACCATAGCTCGACCACTTTCATGATTCAAGGAGGATTGAGGTATGGAGAAATCATATCCTTATAGAAAACACAAAGTTTTGAAACTCCAAATCTTTCAAATATATACCATCTTTGTCATCCAGAACAACCTAATATCTCCCTCTCCTTGATTTCCTTGACCATGACTTGTAGCCCTATCTTATTCACCCTCCTCACTTCTCCACTCTCTAACCTAATACATGCAACTCAGGTCAGCCACTCTCTGGTATGGATTCAAGAGGTAGATGAAGAGGACCACCCCTCTGGACTTCACCTACTCCATCTATGAATCCCACACCTCACCAACATTACCTATACAACCATGACTCCCTGTCTCTTTTCCTCTCCATCGATGAGATGCAGATGATAGGCCATCACCCTAATACACACCCCATTTTACTTCCTCCTTATGCTGAAACTTCATCGAACAACCTACAAAGACTAGAAACCTACAACAACCAACAGTTAGTCTCTGTGTGTGTGTGAGAGAGAAATGCTACAACAGCCTGATGAAACACTAGTTGACACTTTGACAAGAGTTGGTAGTAGCTCTTACTCTGATTACAATCAAGGATGTTTGACCATGAAGGGTTGAGAAAGATTTCTAGGTACTGATAGTCAAAGCCTCAAAGGTAAGGTTCAAATGTATAGACCCATATGTTAGTTGTACTCATAATATTTATGAATTTGGAAAAGAACCGACCAATGATGATGATAATGTAGATAAGGTGATAATACTACTGGGAAGAATGTAGTTGGTAGTTGCTCTTACTCTGATTACGATCAAGGACGTTTGACCATGAAGGGTTGAGAAAGATTTCCATGTACTGACAATCAAAGCCTCAAATGTAAGGTTCAAATGTATAGATCCACATGTTAGTTGTACTCATAATATTTTTGAATTTGGAAAACAATCAACCAATGATGATGATAATGTAGATAAGGTAACGAGAAGAATGTAGTGGGTTAATCCTAATTTTGATTAGGATTCTTGATGGTTTAATAGTATACATATATCTATGAGTCCTATCAATGTGTGTATACCAATAAATAAGCGGTCTGACTTTTGTAGCCTTATATGGATATGCAGGATAATAAACTAGCAAACAATCAAAGATTTTAAATTTATAATATGGTTACAATGATAATCTAACATATTCGATCTATTACCTAAATTATTTTTATATTAATGGTAAATGTTCTCAAATTTTGCGTATGAGCTATTCACAAGATGTTTAAGAAGATCAACGAATTAGATTTTTGAAAAAAACATTGCTTCATGAAAAACTACTTGAGTGTATTTTGCTCCGAATACACTCGAGTGTATTCTATCCTGACTCTCTCTCCCTCTCTCTCTCTCTCTATATATATATATATATATATATATATATATATATATATATATATATATATATATATATATATATATATATATATAGTCAGGCTAGTGTACACTCGAGTGTACCGGAGGCACCGTACACCTCAGTCATTTTTAAAAATAGAGTAAATTTTTGAAAAATCTAAACCATTGATCTTCTTAATTATTTTAAGAACCCACGATATAATAAATTTTAGCTCATTTGGACACTTATAGGTCGTGCATCTAAAGGAGGCAAAATCATGCATTTCAAATTAGTTTTGTGCATTGATTTTGTTGTCCTTAGATGAGTGAATTATACTCATCCAAATGAGATTTTATATGTGGCCTATTATTACTATAACCATGAAGATCAATGGATTAGATTTTGGAAAAACATGGTCTAGATAGGAAAACACCATTGGTGTATACAGCGTGATCTGTACACTCAAGTGTATTCTAGCCTGACTATATATATATATATAGATAGATAGATAGATAGATAGAGAGAGAGAGAATACACTCGAGTGTATTCAGAGAAAATACACTCAAGTAGTTTTCCATGATGCAATATTTTTTTTGAAAAATCTAATCCATTGATCTTTTTTTAAACATCATGTGAATAGCTCATATATAAAATTTGAGCCCATTTGGACATTTATAGGTCATGTTATGAAAACCACAAAAATTATGCATTTCAAATTAGTTTCGTGTGTCAATTTTGTTGCCCTCAAATGAATGAACTATACTCATCCAAATGAGCTCAAAATTTGCATGCAGCCTAATTATATTATAACGATGAAGATCAATGATTTACATTTTGCCAAAAAATAGTCTTGATATGAAAACACCACTTGAGTGTAGCGTGCGATCTGTACACCCGAGTGTATTCTAGCCCGACTCTCTCTCTCTCTCTCTATATATATATGTATATATATATGCACTAACTAAATGGTTCAAGAACGATTTACTAATCGGCTAAGGAAATACACATGATAATACTTTGTTTTCATGGATTTAAAAACCCTAGGTACAACTATGTACATAATTGTATTATAAATGGTTCAAAGAAGTATTTTATTTAGCCTACCTTGAATTTATCTAAAATAAAAGAAGTGATTGAGTAGCATAAATGAGAAGGAACATATACATGAAAGAAATTTTATACACATATGCCTAAATGAATTTATCAATTATGTTACATACTACTTTGAGAATGAAATTCATATACTCGATCCGTATTAATAAATATATATAAGGTAGGTAGATTCTTACCTAATAGTAATATGATTTATTTTTACTCTAGTGGACTACTTGATATTATATGAATGCAAGAATAAATAATCATTATTGATTTATCCTAGAAAATATAATAGAAAGAAAATATGGCGAAATGATTAATAACATAATGTGTTGGTTATCTATATGGTAAGATGAATGAACAAAAAATAATTATATGTAAAATTCAACTAGAAATCCTAGAAAGAGAGATAATGGTTTAATCATGAAATAGTAATAACCCTATATGGGAATAAAAACCCTAAATATAATTGAAAATGAACCTTTGGTTTCAAGCCAATCGATAACAAAATTGTTCTAATATGTAGTTATCTCTTCATGAATTCTTGGAGCCACTCAAATTAATTTTGTGAAAACATTTGGAGTCTCTAAATATTGAGGTATTTAACTTTCTACTCCATTGTTGAGATATTTATCCCCTCTTAAAATTCCATGCATGGTATCTTGTTAGTATTGAACCCAAATTATTTACTAGCCCTATCTTTCCTGTTGAAGGTCACCACAAATATATTTTGCAGAAGTCAAATATTGTTGAATATTAAGATAGCATTGCAATTGATCTATTGGAATTTTGACTCCCGTTGGGCTTTGCCCACTTATAAATTTTCCTCATTTGAGGTTGGGCAATATCACACTACCCTGTGCATAGGTTGTAATGGATTATATGTCCCTCAATATATTGGTTGAAACAATAATGGCTACTATTTTGTTCTCTCATAGATGACTGAATACATGACACTTTAGCTCTGGCAAAAGATATGATACTATATTGTTCAACTTAAATATTCGAATGTGGTCTTAATATTGTGAGCATCATGGATATCTTAGACGACATGTAATACTTTGATATATTGTTTGAATTATTGATACTCTTGATTACATATTTTATGTGAACAACCTCTTGGTATTTTGAATACTCTTGCAAATTCTATCTTACAAACTTGTATCCTTGAAAATATTTAACTTGTTGACCTTAGTCCATAAAATAGTCTTTACGTAATTTGTAAATATATTGAATCTCCTCTTCATCAGATTAGTTCAAATATAATATAGATTAAGTACCAACTTTGTTGATCCAAACCTTTTTTTGGGTCCATGTGTGGATTCATTCCTTATGAAATTTTTTGGACATGTGATAGAATGAATATATATAAGAGACATGCATGAAATATCTTGTTTTGAACATTAGGTAGGACTCATGTATGTAAATATTAGTCCTTATATATAGATTTCCATGAATGTTGATGGTAAAGCATGAATGTAGAGAAGATTTGTTTATATATTATGATATAATTTTGTAAAAGTTTGATCATATAGATGGGGACTTTAACAACAGGGTATCCGAGCTATAAATAGTTGGCAGTCATGAATCTCATGGGAAAGTACATTTAGTTAGAAAAAATAGAATAGAAACTTAGAATCTTGAGGCATCATTGATAGAAATCCTATTAGAAATCACTAAAAACTTAGGTGGTAATGTATGTACATCAACTAAATATATATAGAATTTTTGTACCTCATATACTAGATTTTGGGATCCTCATCTAGGCATGGGTTTTTTGATATTTGTTTGAGGTTTATGTGAGGACTACTATATTCATCAGCCTAGGTATACAAATGAGTATGGTATGCTAGATCTGATCTCGTTCCAAAATATGTTTACAAAATTGGAACAACTCATTGAATAGAAGTCAAATGTCAGTTAAATAAATACCACATTAGATCAATGTAAAGATGAGATTAAAAAATAGAATTAGTATAAATATGAACCTAAAAGTTTGAACTTGTAAATTTCATATGCATATAGAACTTTATGAGAACTAACATGACCTGCACATCACATTTACTTGAAACCCTATGCTACATGAATTTGAAAAGATTTTTTTATTAATTGTTAACTTTAAATTTTGACCCAATAAAACATCACGTTAATATTAGTGAAAATAACATTGACTAAAAGTTGATGATGTATGAAGCTTGACCTTAGTAATTATAGCCTAACCAATAAGCTTGTGGTGTAACTCAATTTTTTTGATAATAACAGTTTAAGACTCAATTTGAATATGTCAACTCTCATTTTCACACGATAAGTCCTATATGGACTAAGTCATCACTAAGTGCTCAGGCGACTCTTTATGTTTTATAAAGATCTAAATTACCAAATGAGTCAAGTAGTTAATGTGGTGGAGTATTAGTAATCAAAATATTGGCATGAGGTGCTTGTGACTTTGTTCACACATTTATTTTGCCCATTTTTAATTCTACATTGATTTTTTTTCCATCAAGAAGTAATTTCCTTTATACCACTATATATATATAAAAGATTTTTTTGACATTTTATTAAAGATTTCTTAAGTTAAGTCACAACCAAAGAGGTAGAAGAAAACCTTAGAGTTGATTCACCATGAATGGTTACATGCATGATAATACTCATCCTTTATGGTAGATTGATGAAGACATTATATGAAATGTTATGTGCACATATTTAGATTGTTAGTTGTATTCTTTTAAGGGGTGGAGGGTAGTATATGTTAGATCATGACTATGCTGATTTTGAGTATGAAATTCCCTTTAGGAGGTGAAGTGTTGCAATATAACAAATTTGGCTACTCTATTTTGAACTATTTTTTCCTAACTTGAATTGATTCACAATTTTGCACTTCTTTTCAAGCCCTAGTTAGTTATTATGATTAAATTATCATGGTCTTTGATTTAGATGTGTCTTCAATTGATATCCCCTTTATCTAGATGTATTTATGACCCACACTGTGAAATATCTACTTAATAGTCCCTCAATTTAGTTTTATAAATCATTCTACACCTATTACTACAACTTTAGTCATTTGTGAAAAATATCTTGATTTGACCATACATTCATGTATTACTCTTGAATTTACCAGTAATGGCTTCGACATTAGTACAAAATACTAGTTGCATTGCAAGATATCAACCTTTTGAGTGTTTAATAAGGATAATTAACTTGGTCAAATGATAATATTCACTTGGAGTTCTACTATCTTATAAAATGGATTAATGGATATCAAAGTCATACTCACAATTTCATGAATTTTTGTGGAAAGGGTTCAATATTACAAAATGTTGAATATAATTGAAATAGGGTGATAAATGCAAGACCAGTCAAGTCACATGTTAATAGTTTGTCTCCTTCCCTTGACCGTGGCTGGAGGTCACTAGGGAGAAATGACGATGTCGTTCCGCTCACTCGGGCAATAGAGATCAAGTGAAATGTTATTGTAGGCCTTTACAACCCTTGCACAAGTCCCGAACATCTGTCTAAAATTGTCTCCATCTCTCCTCATCATGAAGAACCAACAAACCCAAGTGGTGAAAAATGTTATCCACAAGTTCCTCCAATCTCTCTACATGAAACAACATGGATATGGGTTATAATGGCTAACCATTATGACTGACTACAAATCACCATCAGTGTAAACTCCTTCTCCTACCCACCATAAAATATCTCAGACCTTGACCAAATCCCACAAGCAACGACACAACCTCTTGACTACCTACAAACTTGTTACACCTCCTCCTTGCCTGAGTCCTCTATCTTATTGATCTCCTCGACCATGACTTGCAACCCTACCTAATCAACAATGCACCCTCCTCCATTATCTTCTCTTAACATAATACCTATAACCCAGAATAACCACCCTCTATAATGGATTCAAGAGGTAGAGGAAGAGGATCGATACCCTCTTGATTTTACCTACTTCATCTACAAATATCGTATCTTGCCTCCATTACCTCTAAAACCATGACTCCATGTCTCTTTACCTCTCCATCGAAGATCTCTATATGATAGGACACTATCCCGACCCACCCCCAACCTCGGCATACATCTTCCTTTTGTTGCAACTTCATCAAATGGCATACAAAAATTAGCAACCTACAACCATGGACACAGTCTAAAAGAGGGGGAGATAGAGAGAGGGAGAGGGAGAGGGAGAGGGAGAGGGAGAGGGAGAGGGAGAGGGAGAGGGAGAGGGAGAGGGAGAGAGAGAGTTGATATGGCAACCCAATGAAACACTGGTTGACTCTTTGAGACGAGTTGGCAATAGCTCCTACTCTGATTATGATCAAGTAGGTTCAATCATGAAATGTTTAGAATGATCACCAGGAAGTGATAGTCAAAGATCTATTCAAATGATTAACCCATATGTTAGTTGTACTTATAGTATTTCTGAATTTGGAAAATAATTAAATAAGGAAAAATACCCAGTTTAGCACACTTTCACAAAAATATTTACCAAAATAGCACACTTTTCAAAATATTTCTCAAAGTAGCATACTTTATGTAGAACCCGCCACTCAAAGTGGCATTGTCTGTATCAGAGTTTAAAAAGTTACAAAAATATTGGCGTGATTATTTTAAAAAAAAGTGAAATGCACCACTCAAAGTGGCATTTTCACTTGACGCAAGATATGAATGTCGAGTTGAAAAATGCCACTATGTTGAAAAGCACCACTTTGAGTGGCATTTTCCACTTTTTTATTTTTATTTTTATTTTAAAATAAACATGCCAACATTGTGGTGCTTTACAATCCTGAATAAAAAAAGCTCAATGTGAAGTGCTATTTTTTGACCAAAGTGTGCTATTTTGGGAAATATTTTTCAAAGTGTGCTATGTTGGTAAATATTTTTGCAAAAGTGTGCTAATTTTTTTCCCATTAAATAATGTCATGATAATATAGATAAGGTGATAGTATTAATGGGATGTATGTAAAGGGATAACCCTAATAATCAGTGGGGATTCTTGATGGTTTAAGATTATGGTCTGTGTATATCTATGCATTGTATCAATGTGTGCATACCAAAAAATAAGAGGTCTGAAATTTGCAGCCTTATACAGATATGTAGGATAATAAACTAGCAAACAATCAGATATTTTACATATATAATGCAGTTACAATGGTAATATAAAATATTTGAATCATTACCTTAATGTTTATGATATTATGTATACATGTGTGTATGCACTAATTGAGTGGTTAAACTATAATTTATTAAATTCAATAGTCACTAGTAAGGAAATCAACATGATAATACTTTTTTATCATGGATTTAAAAACCTGGTACAACTATATTTATAATGGTAATACGAATAGATCAAAGAAGTATTTTTTCGTTGAATTTATACGAAAGAAAAGAAGCCCATATATAAATAAAAGCTACTTTGAGTTAAGTAGCATAAAATAGAAGGAACATATATGTTAAAAAACTTTTTAAACTATGCCTAAATGAATTTATTGATGTTATATGATACATGATAGTTTGAGAATGAAATTCATATACTTGATCCATATTGATAAACATATATAAGGTAGGAATATTCTTACCTAATAGTAAGACAAGTATGTCTAACTCTAATGGACCACATGATATGATATGAATTTTATGAAGGAATGAATAATCATTATGGAATTTACTTTGGGAAATATAACATAAATAAAATATTATGAAATGCTTAATAACATAATGTTGCAGTTATCTATATGATAAGTGTATTTTTAAACTACAAACCCTAGAAAAAAAATAATATAAGATCCATGAAATAGTAATAACCCTAGATGGGAAAGAAAACCATAGTTAGAACAGAAATTGAACCTTTGATTCCAAGCCAATAGTAACAAAATTATTCTAATATGTCATTATCTCTTCATCATTTCTTGAAGGCACTCAAATTGTTGTTATGCAAACATTTAAAGTCTCAAAACATTGAGATACTGAATTGTATTTCCATTGTTAGGATATTTATTCCCTCTTGAAAGTACATGCATGGTATCTTATTAGTGGTGAACCCAAATTATGTATTAGCCCTATCTTTCCTCTTAAAGATCACCATAAATATATTTTGCAAATCTTGAACATTGCTAAATACTACGATAACATTGCAACTCATTTTTTGGAGTTTAAATTCCTTTGGACTTTACCCTTCACCTGAGGTTGCATAACACCCGATCGCCCTGCACACAGGTTGTACTAATTAGATGCCCCCAAATATATAGTTGAAATAGCAATCAGGCTACTGAATTAGTGCAACAGACAACTGAAAAGATTAAAGTAATACAAGACATAAGTCATATGCCGATAAAAACCATAGACCTTTAGAATTCCAAGTTGGAGACAGAGTGTATCTCAAGGTCTCTCCTTAGAAAGGTGTTCTTAGATTTGGGAAAAGGGTAAGTTAGCTGCTAGATTTATGGGACCTTACCCAGTGACAACACAGATTGGAAAGGTAGCCTATAGGTTGGAGTTGCCACCTAAGCTACATAGACTACATCCAGTGTTTCATATATCTATGCTAATAAAGTGTCATCCTGATATAAAGTTGGTGTTGCAGCTTGTAGATGTAGAATTGAATGAAGATATATCCTATGTGGAAGGTCCAATGATGATTCTTGATAGAAGAATCAAGAAGTTGAAAAAGAAAGACATAATTCTTGTGAAAGTTCTCTGGCAACACTGTGGCGTTGAAGAAGCCACATGATAGCTGGAGGAATAAATGAGGAGGAAGTACCCTTCTCTTTTCTTTTGAGATTTCGGGGACAAAATCCATGTTAGGGGTTGATAGTTGTAACATCTCAGACCTGGGTTATGCCATAAATATGAAAGTTTTTCTTAAGTAAGTTATTCATAAACTTGTTATAATCTTTTGAAAAGTAATTAAGACTCAAGGAGAGTTTAATTTCCAAGTTTGAGCTTATTTGTAAACTATTTGTGCATTATATGATAGTTTGGGTGTAAATTACAATTTACCCAAGATGAGGGGTTATATTGCAATATGTCACATGTTGAACGTCCCTCAAGTGCTTTAGCATCATAAGAGAGAGAATGATACTAAGGGGTGGCTTGTGGAAAGCCTAAGTTCCAAGTTGGAGCTTGTTTGAATAATGCTTGTGCATTGTGTACCAATTTTGGTGCAAATTGCAATTTACCCAAAATGTAGGGTTGGTATGCAAATTACCACATCTAGAGTGTCACTACTATCTCTTAGAATCATCTATAGGATAGATAAATAAATAGGCACCATGTTTGAATCATATTTGAGTGATGGTATTCTTGGTGATGAAAAGACCAAGAAGAGTTATATAGTTGAAACCCTAATATGAGTTGTATTGTGTTGTAGAGCTTATATGGGAGTGCCTATCGGCCAAAAAGTCATAGAGGAGGTCCCATATCATTTTGTAAGCTCTTGGAAAAGGACATGATGATTTAAGCACCTCAAGAAGGTGATGGATATCAGTTTACAACTTTCCTTGGAAAAGTTGTATCAATTTATGAAAAAAGTGATGTTGGGTTGAAATATCTTTCTCAACAAGATAACTAATGGCCAAAATCTTATCCCTAGATTATCCTCAAGAGTTTTTCATGTCAAGATAAATATGTGTGCATGCATGTACATGTGTCAACCATGCATGGACATGTTTCACCTAGTAGTATAAGATGATGACAACTCTTATACACTCTCTCTCATGAGCCTTAATTATATATACCACTCCTTTTACCTACTAGTGAAACTTTTCGAATCCTACAACCCTCTCTCTTAGATATCATGCATAGTAGTTGAGGATAAAGGAGGAGCTCGAGCCTTAAGCTTAAGGTGAAGCCATGGTCATCTTCAACCTTGGTTGAAACATGATTCTCGGGTTGTGATTCTTCCTTTCTTTTCTTCTTCACCAAGTTCTTATCTATGGATTCTTTGCATATAGAGGAGTTGTGAACAAGTCTTGGATCTTTGATAATTTCATCTTAAACCTTGGGAACGTGAAGCTTTGGAGTTGTTCTTGAGGCGGGTTATATAACTTCAACCTAATTATGTTATTGTTCACCTTCAATCTTGCTATACTTGATGATCTACTCTCAATTTCGAGTTTTCTTGAAATATTGTTGAATCCACAAGTTCTAATAGTTGCATAGGACTATTGTCCATGAACTAGGATAGTAAGGAATGAAAGTCTAGAGCTTGATGATGATTACATCATCATGGCACAAACCGATATCGGGTTGAAGCACCTCTAGCCCGATATGATGATGAAACCCAATATGGTGATATGAAATCCGATATACCTTGGAACCCCACACCCCCTATCATTTTGTGTTTTTGGATTGGTTGAAAAAGGTTGTCACTCAACACATGGTAGGTTGATACTTTAAAGGTTTGAAAACGTATGAGCATAAGTGTCTAACCCGATATGCAAAACCTTAAACTTGAGTAACCAGATATAAGTGACACACACACACACCTCTTGGATGATATGGTGTGAAGCACACACCAACCTCTTGGAAGATATGGTGTGACACACACACATACATGTCTTGGATGATATGGTGTGAAGCACACACACACCTCTTGGATGATATGGTGTGACACACACACACCTCTTGGATGATATGGTGTGACACACACATACACTTTTTGGACGATATGGTGTGAAGCACACACACACCTCTTGGACGATCGATATGGTGTGACACACACACCTACACCTCTTGCCCGATATGGTAAGCAAGCATACACCTCTTGCCCGATATGGTAAGCAAGCATACAACTCTTGCCTGATATGGTAAGCAAGCATACACCTCTTGCACAATATGGTAATCAAGCATACACTTCTTACCCGATATGGTAAGCAAGCATACACCTCTTTCTCGATATGGTAAGCAAGCATACACCTCTTGCCCGATATGGAGGTAAGCACCTCCAATTTGATATACTTGATTGAGTAACACATGAAGTGTGTTATGTCAAATGATACATTAAGATGTAAAGAGTTTGATGCATTTTGATAAGTGTAGGCAATGTACCTTGAGAAAAGGGTTGAGCCAACTTAATAAAGTATGGTGTAATCCATTTCTTAGTGAGGATGAGATAGAAACTCATACTTTGTGTGATAATCATTTAATGAACATACATTAATGCTCCTAATATGTGTGGAGCTATGAATCAGGGTTTTGATTCTTGATAATATGAGCTTGAAACCCTAATCAACTTGAAACCCTAATTGGATTGAAACCCTAATCGACTTGAAAGGGAAACCTTAACCCTAATAATGGGAAGGTTGTATTTCTCTTGTATTGCATGGTGATGTTATGTACTTGGTATTGCTTTTATCATGAGATACTAACCATGCATGTATCATGAGATGATGAGCAGAGCCAGGTATGAGCTGTGATGTTTCATATGATATAGAACAAATGGGCCTTGTGAGCCATGTGAAATACTTGTGCAATAAGTATAATGTATACCTGGTCTGAGGACCTAGAGGTAATAGTTACCTGATAAGAGGTGACAATGTTCAGTGATGAACTAAGGGTTTGAATACCCAGATCTAGCAATCATGATGATGATAATGTTAAGGGATGAGAATTCCCAGTAATGTGGTAAGGGACTGAGATCCTGAGTTTTATGCATTCAATGTGTTACAAAGATTATGAGATTACTTGATACATGTATTACACCTTTCTTTATATCATCTGTTATAATTCATGCTTGTAACTTGGTTGATGCTAAAAGATACTATAATGCACCTAATTAATCAAGTGGAACCTTATCATGTAGTTGCCATGGCCATAGATCCATTTGATGTTAGGATTTGCTGAATGGTGAAATGAGTTTAACTCAGAGTGCATATTTTTGAATATGTGGGGGTGACAGATGAACATATCCTTACTT
Source organism: Alisma plantago-aquatica (assembly GCA_963693085.1). Taxonomy (NCBI): domain Eukaryota; kingdom Viridiplantae; phylum Streptophyta; class Magnoliopsida; order Alismatales; family Alismataceae; genus Alisma; species Alisma plantago-aquatica. The sequence continues at coordinate 1,034,732,198 of OY856409.1, forward strand.
CCAGATAGGGATTTATGTGCAATCTCCCCGAGGAATACCAGTGTTGTTGTGTGATTGCCCTGATGAAAATGTACTGAGGATGTTGTGTGATCTCCCCGAAGAGAGTACATGATACACCTGTAGCTCTATAACAAAGATGTCGCTATACCCCAGCAAGCTAGTTGCAGTTTGACATGATGTCACTACCAGTGGTCTCACACTAATCGAGACAGGTGAGGTCTTGGCAACCGACTCTTCCATTGACCTTGTATGGTATCGATTTTGACTAAGCGGTGGTTAGTTGGAGCATGAGCGGTATACCTCATTTCCTCTGGGCACAAGTGTGATTGTAAATATGTAATCAGCCGTGTAGAATATTTGCTTAAGGATTGAATACATAAACATTAGTTGATGTTACATTATTTTTATACATCTTAAATGGATAGATGTTATATGCATTCTTCATATTCCTTATAAAGTGAATAGATGATTTAGTGCTCTATCATAGATTGCTTCATTGCTTTCAAAAGATGACATTACTCTATTCTTCTTATAAACAATGATTAATCTTGATTATTAATATAAAAGATCCTCTACTCAGTTTTATACTGTTTACTTGTGATAATAATATTGTTAGCGGAGAGTTATATATCTCAGTGGGACTTTTGTATCACCCCGTTGGTCCCACCATTTTTAGGTGGACACAGACGAGGAGGTAGAGACCGTACTGTAGAGGGAGGAGAACAATAATAGGGACAACAGTAATAGCTCAGGTTGAGTGTGTTGTCTGTCATGTCTTGTAGATAGAAGTCCTATGTGCCGTCTCTGTACTCTCAAGTCCTTGGAAGTTAGTACATAATGGTTTTATAAACGATATGAGATTTTGGCTTGTATGCCTCAAGGTTTTTTGTTGCTTATGTATATGTTTGGGCAAAGCAACTAGTATGAGATATCCTCGAGATAAGATGGTACAAAGTATGTACAATGTGAACCATGATGTATATGTTGCTTTGGTTCTTTCTTTAAGAGTTTTCTGGCAATGGATCTCTTTGCAAAATGATTTTAATTTTTAGTGATTTTGTTAATCCGCTGCTAATGGTTATTCCACGTAATTACTATGACGATTTGATTGTCAGTTTGATAGCGGTAGCCATAGAATACCATTTGCCACCTTGATTTACCACCCTCTCAGACATTCAGCCTCCACCACAGGCATGGGAGAGGGGGAGAGAATGCCTCTCTTAATCCTATACATATATATATATATATACATGTGTGTGTGCATGTTTGAATGTGTGTCTATGTATGTGTGGTTGTATGTGTAGTATGTGTGTTTATTTGATGTGATACATCAATGTAGTTAGTTGTGTAATGTAATGAAGAAGTCCAAGTATGTGGCATTATCTAAATTAATTGAATACTTAACTTTCTCTTCACATGAAGTTTTTAATACGAGATGTTTTAAAAAGTAGGTTCAAATTTGTAGGTAATTGATTGAAAAATAAAATAATATCCAATTTTGATAAACTAATGTTTTATAATTATTCAAGTGTTGTGTACTCATTGGTGACTAGTAAATTTTGGTGGTAACAGTCAATCTAGATTGTGTTTAGCTATTACCAGGTTCATATATCCATCACAAACCTACAAATACTCATCTACTAACAAGGCCAAAATTGCATGGGTAGTGATCTGAGCTTGAATGAGGCTACGACACCTCTTATTGTATCATCTTATGGTGTTGGGTCACTAGGGTGGCACATGTAGTGGAAAGTTCTAGGCTAAGCTCCATGATCTAGGGAGTTTGAGGGAGGCCAAGGCTGGATGCATCAATCATATTTGGTGGGGTTTTGAGGGGGGTACCAAGTCATTGACTCATCAAAAGGAGGCATTGAAGATGAAATATGTTAGGATATTGGGTAAAAGAGGGAATGAGTCTTTATAGATAATATAAACCTTGGTATCCATGTGAGGTCTTAGGCTAGAGGTAAGGGAATGATGGATATAGGGTGAGGAGTTGCCATCAACTCTTATCAACTTCCTCCTCAGTGTGAAAGTTACTGGAATGTGGGGAAAGCATGACGAACAATCATGAGGAGCAAGGTCTTTGACACCATAGGACTGTTGCAAATACCTGATCTTTATGATCAAATCTTTAGAAAATTATATCTAAATATATGAATATATCTTGTGCACAATTAGAGTTCATGGAAGCTATACATAAGGACTAGTATTTAAGACATACATGAGTCTTATCTACTCTTAAACAAAGGAGATCACATGTACGTCTCTTCTATGGCTTCTTTGTATCATATATACATGAATTTCTCATAGAGAAAAAAATCTACAAACGGACCAAAAGAAAGGTTTGTGTCAGCAAAGATAATACTAGATCTTTATTTTTAAGATATTTAAATAAATCTGAATAATGGGAGATACAATGTATTTACAAATTACATAAGGACTATTTGGTTGATTAGGGTCAACAAGTTAATGATTCACAAGGATGCAAGTATGTAAGGCATAGTTCACAAGATCATTCAAAATATCAAAATTGAAATATTGTTCATAAAGCATGATGTACTCAAGAGTGTCAATAATTCCAATTATCAAGATATCAAAGTACTAAAAGTTATCCAAAATATCCAAGAGGTTCACAATAATAAAATCACATTCAAATATTAAAGTTGAGTGTTGCAATATCATATCTTTTTCTAAGGATAAATTTCCATGGGTTCAATCATCTATGAGAGAATGACACAGTAGCCTAATTGCTATTTCAACTATATATTTGGGGGCATCTAATTTGTACAACCTGCATGCAGGGCGATTAGGTGTTATGCAACCTCAAGTGAAGGGTAAAGTCCAAAGGAATTGAAACTCCAAAAAATGAGTTGCAATGCTATCATAGTATTTAGCAATGTTCAAGATTTGCAAAATATATTTATGGTGACCTTCAAGAGGAAAGATAGAGCTAATACATAATTTGGGTTCACCACTAATAAGATACCATGCATGTACTTTCAAGAGGGAATACATATCCTAACAATGGAAAGAAAATTCAGTATCTCAATGTTTCGAGACTCCAAATGTTTGCATAAAAACAATTTGAGTGGCTTCAAGAAATGAAGTAGTCTATGTAGCTCAAGTGGCAACTCCAACCTATAGGCTACCTTTCCAATCTGTGTTGTCACTGGGTAAGGTCCCATAAATCTAGCAGCTAACTTACCCTTTTTCCCAAATCTGAGAACACCTTTCCAAGGAGAGACCTTGAGATACACTCTGTCTCCAACTTGGAATTATAAATGTCTATGGCGTTTATCAGCATATGACTTATGTCTATTCTGTGCAACCTTCAACTGTTGTTGTATTACTTTAATCTTTTCAGTTGTCTGTTGCACTAATTCATGACCCAAAAGTTGGTATTCTCCAGTCTCATACCAGCATAATGGAGATCTACAATGTCTACCATATAATGCTTCATATGGTGCCATATCAATACTTGTTTGATAACTATTGTTGTAGGCAAACTCTATAAAGCTCAAGTGTAAGTCCCAACTTCCTACAAACTAAAGAACACATGCCCTAAGAAAGTCCTCCAAAGTATGTATAGTTCTTTTAGATTGTCCATCTGTCTGAGGGTGAAACACTATGCTAAACTTTAATTGTGTACCCAAAGCTTTATGTAGTCGTTCCCAAAAATGACTTGTAAATTGGGAACCTCTATCAGACACAATTGTGATGGAACTCCATGTAGCCACACTATCTCATCTATGTAGATCTGTGCAAGTTTTTTAGCAGTATAGGTTGTTCTAACAGGAAGAAAATGTGTTGACTAAGTCAACCTATCAACTATCACCCAAATGGAATCATGACTTTTGGCAATTTTGGGTAGACCAACCACAAAGTTCATTGTCACGTGATCCCATTTCCACTATGGTATAGGTAAAGGTTGCAATGTTCCTATAGGCTTCTGGTGTTCTGCCTTAACTTGCTATCACACTGGACATCGCATAACAAACTCAACTACATCCTTCTTCAAACCAGACCACCAATACATATCTTTTAAGTTATGATACATTTAGTACTCCCTGGATGCATTGCATACATGGATGAATGAACTTCCTCCATAACTATCTTTATTAAGTCATTGGCATCATGTACTACCATCTTACCATGGTAACAAACTACCTCATCCTCTGACTCATGGAAACTGTCCCGTTTCTCACTACCATACTCTGACCTGATCTGCTGAATCATGATATCAACCTGTTGTGCCTCTTTAATCAGTTGTCTCAGAGTAGGTTTCACATGCATCTCGGGTGATACTTTTAACTATACATTTATTTGTTTCAAAGAGACAAACATGTCCCATTTAAAGCACATTAAAGAATTTAACTGTGCTTTATCTATGGGTGGAGATGAAGATTTTCTACTTAATGCATCGACCACTACATTAGCTTTTCCTGGATGATAATCAATTATACAATCGTAGTCCTTGATTAATTCCATCCAGCAATGTTGTCTCATATTCAAATCGTGTTGTGAGAAGATATACTTTAATTTTTTATGGTCTGTGAAAATCTGACACGTTTCTCCATAAAGATAATGTCTCCAAATCTTCAATGTGTGGACCACTGCAACTAACAATAGATCATGTGTTGGATAATTCTCCTTGTGTTTCTTAAGCTGTCGGGAAGTAAAAGAAACTATATGATCACTCTGCATCAGCACACATCCTAGACCATTCTTAGAGGTGTCACAGAAAATAATGTATCCCTTTCCCTGCTCAGGTAAAACCAACACAGGTGCACTAGTCATCCTTTCTTTCAACAACTGGAAAGAACGTTGACACTTGTCATTCCAGACAAAAGGAACTTCCTTCCTGGTTAACATAGTTAGGGGTAACGCTATAGAACTGAAGTCTTTAATAAACCTTCTGAAGTAACCTTCCAGACCTAGGAAACTGCAAATCTCAGTTGGTGTCTTGGGATGTTCCCACTCTAAAATCGACTCCACTTTCTTAGGATCAACACGAACGCCTAAAGAAAATATAACGTGTCCTAGAAAAGACACTTCTGACAACCAAAACTCACACTTGCTATACTTATCATATAGCTGGTGTTGTCTCAACAAAGTCAAGGCTTGACAAAGGTGTTGTTCATGTTGTTGATCATCTCTACTGTCTATCAGGATGTCATCTATGAAGACCACTATGAACTGATCAAGGAATGGACGAAAGATTCTATTCATCAGCTCCATGAATGCAATTAGTGCATTAGTTAGTCCAAATGACATAACTACAAACTCATAATGACCATATCTTGTCCTAAAGGATGACTTAGGTATGTCACTCTCCTTGATACATAACTGATGATATCTTGACCTTAGATCTATCTTAGAGAACACTGTTGCACCACACAACTGGTCAAATAGATCATCTATCCTTGGCAGAGGATATTTGTTCTTTATAGTCACCTTGTTAAGCTGTCTATAGTCTATGCATAATCTCATAGACCCATCATTCTTTTTAACAAAAACAACTGGAGCACCCCATGGTGAAGTACTCGGTTGAATGAAACATTTCTCAAGCAACTCCTATCACTGTTTCTTGAGTTATTCCATCTCAGCAGGTGCCATACTATAAGGTGTTTGGGCTATGGGTTGCGTACCCAGAATTAGATTAATATCAAAATCAATCTCTTGAGGTGGAGGAATATCTGGAAATTCTTCAAGATTCACATCCTTGAATTCCCTAACAACAGGAACTTCACAAAGACTAGGACTCTCTACTTTGGTGTCTACCACATGTGCCAAGAATGTTTTACATCCTTATCCCATCAGCCTCTCAGCTACCATTGCTGATACTAGATAGGTTGGTAGAATCTTTCTGTCCCCCTGAAAGACCCATGTCTCATTACTGTCTGTGAACATAGCTTTCTTAGAACCACAATCCAAGACAACCTTATACTTTTCTAGGGTATCCATCCCAAGAATTATATCAACCCATGCATCTCAAGTGGTATAAGGTCCACCTAAATGTTGTGTTCTAAAAAAAAAAGAACACAGGGAGAACATACCTCCCACAACACTGCAGATCTGACTAATAGAGTTTCTAATAATAGACTATCTACTCTATGACTGACAGTCATATTGCATCCATGAATCACTTCTTGAGTGATAAAGGAATGTGTAGCACCCAGATTAATCAAAATAGATATGAAGCAGGATGAAGACATATCAAAATGAAGTAATTCCATCTGACTGTCATGACTCGTGGATTGATTACTTCCTCTGGCAGATTCATTGCAAAGAATCTCACTGTTGCCTGTTGTTGACTTTGTGCTCTATTGTTTGGTGTAGATGAACCTGCTTGGGATGCTTGTCCACGTCCTCATGTGCCACTGCTGAACTGTTGCCTCTGAGAGCCTTGTTGACTCTGCCTCGGGGGTTGGGTCACCTCCATGTCTCTAACTAAACATTCTCTCATCGTATGTCCTATCTGCCCACACTTGAAGAAGTTTATGTCCCTTTGTGGTCTAGATGGTTCTGTTACTAACATTGATGTCGTACTATGGGATCCACTTGGCAGAAAACTACAACCTCTACCCTTGCTTGACGTCCATTGTGTCTGTGTATTGAACCTCTGTGGTGCTAATGGTGCATGAAACCTTGGTTTCTTGAAACTTCCAGACCTCTATCCCTAGAACTGGGTAGATCCTTTCCTACTATTCACCTCACGTTTCTCAATAATAGACCTTTCTATCCTCCTAACTGATTCCATAAAGGTGGCAAACCTCTCTCTATTCTCTAGAACAGCTACAGGTGTGGTTAACTCAGTGCTCAGACCCTTTTCAAAATACTGAATCCTCTCCTCCTCTGTAGTAGCCATGTGTGGACAAAACCATAAAAGCTCCATGAACTTAGCTTCATACTCACTAATCTTCATCGGTTCTTATTTAATCCGCTCAAACTGTGAGATTTTCTCATCCAGACTAGTGTTGGGAAAGTATCTACTAACAAACTCACATTGGGATTCCTACCATCCGACCCCAATACCAGGTCTTTTCTCTTCTTCAATGGTCCACCAATGGCTAGTGCTTCCTTTTAAAAGGTACACAACATGCCTAACTTTATCAGTTTCTGGGATATTAAGGATTCTAAAGGCTTTTTCCAGCTCAGTGAGCCATAAATCTGCATATGTTGGGTCAGCTGTACTGGCATATTCAGTGGCTCCTACCCAACATAACCTCTCAAAGGTCTTCCTAGATCCATGTCCCTTATTGGGAACTGGTGCCCTAGGTGCTGGTGCTGGAATCCGATCTACCATATGCGTCATTATGGTCATGAACTTCCCAAAAAGAGCATGAAAGGCTGGGTTTTCTAGCATGACTTGATCAAGATGGGGATTCTCAGGCACTGATTCCTCTCTAACCTGATCCCTTCCACCTCCTCCTGGTGCATCAACACTGCTTTCAGCAGCATGTTCTTTGTGTGCTCCAGCCATCCTCCAGCTTTACTTCTTCTCCTATATGAGCAAAAGTCACTATAAGATAAACTAGAGGACACTAGAACAAACTCAACAACCTTAATCCTATGTCTCTATAGACTCAGTGAACCTTAGGCTCTGATACCAAAACTTGTGACAACCCGCCATCAAACCGACATCCAAATCACCACTAGTAATTATGCGGAATAACCATTAGCAGCGGATTAACAAAAATCACTAAAAATTAAAATTATTTTGCAAAGAGATCCATTGCCACGAAACTCTTAAAGAAAGAACCAAGGCAATGTATACATCATGGTTCATATTGTACATACATTGTACCATCTTATCTCGAGGATATCATATACCAGTTGCTTTGCTCAAACATATACATAAGCATCATAAAACCTTGAGGCATACAAGCTAAAATCTCAGATTGTTTATAAAAACATTACGTTCTAACTCCCAAGGACCTAAGAGTATAGAGACAACACATATGACTTCTTTCTATAAGACACGATAGACAACACACTCAACCTGAGCTATTTTTGCTATCCTTGTTGCTGTTCTCCTCCCTCAGCAGTACGATCTCTACCTCCTCATCTGCATCCACCTAAAAATGTTGGGACCAACAGGGTGAGACAAAAGTCCCAACGAGAGATATAACTATCCACCAATAATATTATTATCACAACTAAATAGTATAAAACTGAGCAGAGGATCTTTTATATTAATAATCAAGATTAATGACTGTTTAAAAATAGAACAAAGCAATATCATCTTTTAAAGCATTGCAACTATCTAAGATAGAGCAATAAATCATCTATTCACTTTATAAGGAATACGATAACACATATAACATCTATCTATTTAAGATGTATAAAAGTAATGTAACATCAACCAATATTTCGGTATTCAATCCTTAAGAAAATACACTACACGACTGATTACATATTTCCAATCATACTTATGCCCAGAGTAGATGAGTTATACCGCTCGTGCTCCAACTGAACACTGCTGAGTTAAAATCAGTACCATACAAGGTCAATGGAAGAGCTGGTTGTCAAGACCTCACCCCTCTCAGTCAGTACGAGACTACTGGTAGTGACATCATGTCAAACTACAACTAGCTTGCTGGGGTATAGAGGCATCTTTGCTATAGAGCTATAGCCACAACATGCACTCTCTTTGGGGAGATCACACAACATCCCCGGTAAATTTTCATCAGGGCGATCACACAACAACCTTGGTATTCCCTGGGGAGATCGCACAAAAATCCCTATCTGTATGTAAGGATATGTTCATCCGTCACCCCCACATATTGAAAAATATGCACTCCGAGGTAAACTCATTTCACCATTCAAAAAATCCCGACACCGAATGGATCTATGGCCAGGGCAACTACATGATAAGGTTCCACTTGATTAATTAGGTGCATTATATTATCTTTTAGCATCAACCAAGCTACAAACATGAATTATAATAGATGCTACAAAGAAAGGTGTAATATATGTATCAAGTACTCTCATAATCTTTGTAACACATTGAATGCATACCACTTGAGATCTCAGTCCCTTATCACATTACTGGGAATTCTCATCCCTTAACATTATCATCATCATGATTGCTAGATCTGGGTATTCAAACCCTTAGTTCATCACTGAACATTGTCACCTCTTAACATGTAACTATTACCTCTAGGTCCTCAGACCAGGCATACATTATACTTATTGCACAAGTATTTCACATGGCTCACAAGGCCCATTTAATCTGTATCATATGAAACATCATAGCTCATACCTGGCTAGGCTCATCATCTCATGATACCTGCATGGTTAGTATCTCATGATAAAAACAATATCAAGTATTTAACATCACCATGCAATACAAGAGAAATAAAACCTTCCCATTATTAGGGTTAGGGTTTCCCTTTCAAGATGATTAGGGTTTCAATTTGATTAGGGTTTCAAGTTCATATTATCAAGAATCAAAACCCTGATTTAGAGCTCCACACATATTAGGAGCTTCAATGTATGCTCATTAAATGATTATCACACAAGTATGAGTTTCACTCTCATCCTTACTAGGATATTGATTACATCATACTTTATTTAGTTGGCTTAACCCTTTTCTCAAGGTACATTGGCCTACACTTATCAAAATGCATTAAACTCTTTACATATTAATGTATCATTTGACATAACACACCTCATGTGTTACTCAATCAAGTATATTGGATTGGAGGTGCTTACCTCCATATCGGGCAAGAGGTGTATGTTTTCTTACCATATTGGGTAAGAGGTGTATGTTTGATTACCATATCAGGCAAGAGGTGTATGCTTACTTACCATATAAAGCAAGAGGTGTATGCTTTCTTACCACATTAGACAATAGGTGTAAGCTTGATTACCATATCGGGCAAGAGGTGGATGCTTGCTTACCATATCGGGCAAGAGGTGTATGCTTGCTTACCATATCGGGTAAGAGGTGTATGCTTTCTTACCATATCGGGAAATAGGTGTATGGTTGCTTACCATATCAGGAAAGAGGTGTATGTTTGTGTGTGTCACACCATATCATCCAAGAGGTGTGTGTGTGCTTCACACCATATTGGGTTTCATCATCATATCGGGTTAGAGGTGCTTCAACCCGATATCGGTTTGTGTCATGATGATGTCATCATCATCAAGCTCCACAATTTCATTCCTTACTATCCTAGTTCATGGACAACAGTCCTATGCAACTATTAGAACTCATGGTTTCAACAATTATTCAAGAGAACTCAAAATTGAAAGTAGATCATAAAGTATAACAAGTTTGAAGGTGAATAATAACATGATTAGGTTCAAGTTATATAACCGGTCGCCTCAAGAACAACTTCAAAGATCCAATCTCCTAAGCTTCACGTTCCCAAGTTTGAAGATGAACTTATCAAATATCCAACACTTGTTCACAACTCCTCTATATGCAAAGAATCCATAGATAAGAACTTGGTGAAGAAGAAAAGAAAGAAAGAATCACAACCCAAGATTCATGCTTCAACCAAGGTTGAAGATGACCATGGCTTCACCTTAAGCTTAAGGATCGATGTCCTCCTTGATCCTCAACTTCTATGCACCATATATAAGAGAATGAGGGCTGTAGGATTTGAAAAGTTTCATTAGTAGGTGAAAGGAGTGGTATATATAATTGAGGTTCATGAGAGAGTGTGTATAAGAGGTGTCATCACCTTATACTACTAGGTGACACATGTCCATGCATGGGTTGACATGTGTCCATGCATGCACACATATTTATCTTGACATGAAAAACTCTCGATGATAATCTAGGGATAATATTTCAGCCATTAGTTATCTTGTTGAGCAAGATATTTCAACCCAACATCACTTTATTCACAAACCGATACAACTTTTCCAAGGAAAGTTGTAAACCGATATCCATCACCTTCTTGAGGTTCTTAACTGGTCTTAGACTTTTCCAAGAGTTGAAAAAACGATATGGGACCTCCTCTATGGCTCCTTGGCCGATAGGAACTCCCATATAAGCTCTACAACTCAATACAACTCATATTAGGGTTTCAACTATACAACTCTTGTTGGTCTTTCATCACCAAGAATGTCATCACTCAAATATGATTCAAACAAGGTGCCTCTCTCTCTATCTCCTATATATGATTCTAAGAGAGAGTAGGGGAACTCTAGAGGTGGTAATTTGCATATCAACCCTATATTTTGGGTAAATTGCAAATTGCACCAAAATTGGTACACAAGGCACACACATTATTCAAACAAGCTCCAACTTGGAACTTAGGCTTTCCACAAGCCACACCTTAGAATCATTATCTCTCTTATGATGCTAAATTACTTTAAGCATGTTCAAAATGTGACATATTGCAATATAACCCTTCATTTTGGGTAAATTGCAAATTACACCCAAACTATCATATAATGCACAAATAGTTTGCAAATAAGCTCAAACTTGAAAATTAAACTCTCCTTGAGTCTTAATTACTTTTCAAAAGATTAAAATAAGTTTATAAATAACTTACTTAAGAAAAAAAATCCAAGTTTATGGCATAACCCAGGTCAAGGATGTTACAATTATCAACCCCTGACAGGGATTTCGTCCCCAAAATCTCAAGAGAAAAGAGAAGGATATTTCCTACTCATTTCTTCCTCCAGCTCCCATGTGGATTCTTCAATGCCACGGTGATGCCAGAGAACTTTCACAAGAACCATGTCTTTCTTTTTCAACTTCTTGATTCTTCTGTTAAGAATCATCATTAGACCTTCCACATAGGATATATCTTCATTCAATTCTACCTCTACATGTTACAACACCAACTCTGTATCAGGATGACACTTTCTCAACATATATATATGAAATACTGGATGTAGTCTCTGTAGCTCAGGTGACAACTCCAACCTAGAGGCTACTTTTCCAATCTGTGCTATCACTGGGTAAAGTCCCATAAATCTAGGAGCTAACTTACCCTTTTTCCCAAATCTGAGAACACCTTTCCAAGGAGAGACCTTGAGATACACCTTGTCTCCAACTTGGAATTCTAAAGGTCTACAACATTTATTGTCATATGTCTTCTGTCTATCCTGTGCAGCCTTCAATTGTTGTTGTATTACTTTAATCTTTTCAGTTGTCTGTTGCACTAATTTAGTAACCAAAAGTTGGTATTCTCCTATCTCATACCAGCATAACAGAGATCTACAATGTCTACCATATAATGATTCATATGGTGCCATGTCAATACTAGTCGGATAACTATTATTGTAGGAAAACTCTATTAAGATCAAGTGTAAGTCCCAACTTCCTATAAACTGAAGAACACATGCCCTAAGCAAGTCCTCCAAAGTCTATATAGTCCTTTCCGATTGTCCATCTGTCTGAGGGTGAAAAGTTGTGCTAAACTTTAACTGCGTACCCAAGGCTTTATGTAGTCATTCCCAAAAATGACTTGTAAACTAGGGACCTCTATCAGTCACAATTGTGACTGGAACTCCGTGTAATCAAACTATCTCATCTATGTAGATCTGTGTAAGTTTTTTAGCAGTGTAGGTTGTTTTAACAGGAAGAAAATGTGCTGACTTAGTCAACCTATCAACTATCACCTAAATGGAATCATGATTTTTGGATGTTCTGGGTAGACCAACCACAAAGTCCATTGTCACGTGATCCCATTTCCATTGCGGTATAGGTAAGGGTTGCAATGTTCCTATAGGCTTCTGGTGTTATGCTTTAACTTACTGACACATTGGACATTGCATAACAAACACAGCTACATCCTTCTTTAAACTAGGCCACCAATACATATCTTTTAAGTTATGATACATTTTAGTACTCCTTAGATGCATTGCATACATGGATGAATGAGCTTCCTCCATAACTATCTTTCTTAAGTCATTGGCATTAGGTACTACTATCCTACCATGGTAATAGACTACCTCATCCTTTAACTCATGGAAACTATCCCGTTTCGACCTGATTTGCTGAATCATAGTATCAACCTGTTGTGCCTCTTTAATTTGTTGTCTCAGAGTAGGTTTCACATTCATCTTGGCGAGTAATCCGGCTAACAAAGATACTTTTAACTATACATTTATTTGTCTCAAAGAGACAAACATGTCCCATTTAAAGCACATTAAAGAATTCAACTGTGCTTTATCTATGGGTGGAGATGAAGATTTTCTACTTAGTGCATCTGCCACTACATTAGCTTTTCCTAGATGATAATCAATTGTACAATCATATTCCTTGATTAATTCCATACAGTGGCATTGTCTCATATTCAGATCGTGCTGTGAGAAGATGTACTTTAAGTTTTTATGGTCTGTGAAAATCTGACATATTTATCCATACAAATAATGCCTCCAAATCCTCAACGCGTGGACCACTGCAACTAATTCTAGATCATGAGTCAGATAATTCTCCTCATGTTTCTTAAGCTATCAGGAAGCAAAAGAAGCTACATGATCACTCTGCATCAACACACATCCTAGAGTATTCTTAGAGGCATCACAGAAAATAATGTATCCCTTTCCCTGCTCAGGTAAAACCAACACAAGTGCACTAATCAACCTTTCTTTCAACAACTAGAAAGAGCGCTGACAATTTTCATTCCAGACAAAAGGAACCTCCTTCCTGGTCAACCTAGTTAGGGGTAATGCCATAGAACTAAAGTCTTTAATAAACCTTCTTTAGTAACTTGCCAGCCCTAAGAAACTATGAATCTCAGTTGGTGTCTTGGGTTGTTCCCACTCTACAACAGACTCCACTTTCTTAGGATCAACACGAATACCTAAAGAAGATATAACATGTCCTAGGAAAGACACTTTTGACAAACAAAACTCACACTTGCTATACTTAGCATATAGCTAGTGTTGTCTCAACAAAGTCAAGGCTTGACGAAGGTGTTGTTCATGTTGTTGACCATCTCTACTATATATCAGGATGTCATCTATGAAGACCACTATGAACTGATCAAGGAATGGCTAGACGATTCTATTCATCATCTCCATGAATGCAGCTGGTGAATTAGTTAGTCTAAAAGACATAACTGCAAACTCATAATGACCATACCTTGTCCTAAAGGTTGACTTAGGTATGTCACTCTCCTTGATACGTAACTGATGATATCCTGACCTTAGATCTATCTTAGAGAACATTGTTGCACTACGCAACTAGTCAAACAGATCATCTATCCTGGGTAGAGGATATTTGTTCTTTATAGTCACCTTGTTAAGATGTCTATAATCTATGCATAATATCATAGACCCATCCTTCTTTTTAACAAAAAGAACTAAAGCACCCCATGGTGAAGTACTTGGTCAAATGAAACCTTTCTCAAGCAAGTCTTGTAATTGTTTCTTGAGTTATGCTATCTCAGTAGGGGCCATCCTATAAGATGTTTGGGCTATGGGTTGTGTATCCATAATTATATTAATCTCAAAATCAATCTCTCAAGGTGGAGGAATATCTGGAAATTCTTTAGGAAACACATCCTTGAATTCCCTGACAATAGGAACTTCAAAAAAGTCTAGGACTCTCTACTTTGGTGTCTACCACATGTGCCAATAATGTTTCACATCCTTGTCACATCAGCCTCTCAGCTACCATTGCTGATACTAGACAGGTTGGAAGAATCTTTCTGCCCCCTGAAAGACCCATGTCTCATTACTATCTGTGAACATATCTTTCTTGCGACCACAATCCAAGACAACCTTATACTTTTCTAGGGTATCTATCCCAAGAATTACATCAAACATGTGCATCTCAAGTGGTATAAGATCCACCTAAATACTGTGTTCTAAAAAAAAAAGAACACATGGAGAACATACCTCCCATAACACTACAGATCCAACTAACACATTTTCTAATAACAAATTATCTACTCTACGACTGACAGTCATATTGTAGTCATGAATCACTTCTTGAGTGATAAAGGAATGTGTAGCACCCGGATCAATCAAAACAGATATGAAATAGGACGAGGACATATCAGAATGAAACAATTCCATCTGACCCGTCACGACTTGTGGATTGACAACTGCCTCAGGATGATTCATTACATAGAATCTCACCATTGCCTGTTGTCGACTCCGTGCTCTGTTGTTTAATGCAGATGAACCTGCTTGGGATGCCTGTCCACATCCTCATGTGCCACTGCTGAATTGTTGCCTCTGAGAGCCTTGTTGATTCTGCCTCAGTGGTTGGGTTACCTCCATGTCTCTAACTGAACATTCTCTCATCATATGTCTTGTCTGCCCACACTTGAAGCAGTTTATGTCTCGTTGTGGTCTAGATGGTCCTGTTTCTGACATTGATGCCATACTATGGGCTCCAGTTGGTAGAAAACTATGGCCTCTACCCTTGCTTGACGTCCATTGTGTCTGTGCATTGAACCTCTGTGGTGCTAATGGTGCATGAAACCTTAGTTTCTTAAAACTTCTAGACCTCTGTCCCTGGAACTGGGTAGATCCTTTCCTACTATTCACCTCACGTTTCTCAATCACAGACCTTTCTATCCTCCTAAATGATTCCATAAAGGTGGAAAACCACTCTCTATTCTCTAGAGCAGCTACAGGTGTGGTTAACTCAGTGCTCATACCCTTCTCAAAATGTTGAATCCTCTCCTCCTCTGTAGTATCCATGTGTGGACAAAACCATAGAAGCTCTATGAACTTAGCTTCATACTCACTAATCTTCATCGGTCCTTGTTTAATTCACTCAAACTCTGAGATTTTCTCATCCAGATAAGTCTTGGGAAAGTATCTACTAACAAACTCACGTCAGAATTCCTACCATCCTACCTCAACATCGGGTCTTTTCTCTTCTTCAATGGCCCACAAATGGCTAGTGCTTCCTTTTTAAAAGGTACACAACATGCCTAACTGTCACGCCCCAATCTCACATTAACCACAAACCACGAGATTAGGACGCGACAGGATGGGATTTATACATAAGCCAACCACTCATCATTATTTTTAAAACATTTTAAAGACATTAATAGGGTAATCTGATTTATACGGTAAAATGAAACTAAACAAACTGCGGAAGCATCTTTATTAAACCGTCTAACAAAATAATTAGAGTCTACAGCATATTACATTGTCCGACATAAAACAAAGCATAACAGATAATTTACATCTTTATACACATTCACTCTCTCACTCACACCTTGTCCCAAAGATCGAGGGGAATGGACTAAGAGACCTCTAACTACTAACTACATATACCTTCTACAGACTAAGCGATAGAATGAAACGATCCTTCAGATTTCCTACTGCTGATGATAACCTGAAAATGTTTTGAGTAGAGGTATGAGCCTACTCGCTCAGTGAATAGCATTTCACTTAGCTATCACTAAACAACTCATCAGGTTTATTAACTGAAAATAAACAGATATACAGTTCAAACAGGGCAGTTCTATTGACATAGCAGATATATAGATAATAATCACATTTCTAAGCATCAACCGGTATTTCAGGTAAATGAACAGTTATATAAATTTACTGTGAACCTACTTGATTATTTATTCATTTTATTATTATGCCCTAAATATATGCAGTGTACTCTGCATATAAAGATCCGCAGCAAGTTCATGCTACGGTCCCACCGTACAAGACTTAGCGACACACCCGGGAAGTGCTAAGTCTGACTACTCATCCTGGTCTGCACAGGACCCTAGGCTCCACGACCTCATCGCACAACCACGTGTGCTGCACAACCACGTGTGCTCCAGACTTCTCCTTTAACCTGAGTACACCGGCGGAGAGTCACAGGGTTACCTTCGTGACACAAGCACGAATGGTGTTAGATAACCGTGTTTTCTTTTTCGCAGTGCCACCGTGACACAAGCACGATTGTTGTTGGACACTGCCTCTCTTTCCTCGTTTGTCCGTGACACAAGCACGGATGATGTTGCAACACGAGTTTCACCCCAAAGTTGCAGACCTCTCTAAGGGGTTCTACGGTGTTAGGGCATCTAAGTCTATTAACTGATTAACAAATAAACATTTAAACAGGAATATCACATTTCATGCATATTGCACAATCTGAATAACACATGAAGCAAATATATATCCTTTATCATCATTAAACATGATTCAGTACCATTCATTCACTTTCGATGTTAAACATCTATTTTTTTTAAATCAGCAATTACATTGCAACTGTAATACAGGAAATTTCATCATTTTCACTAAGCATATTAAGTATTTCAAGTTCCAATGAAACTAACATACTCTATTGTATGTACTACACTGTTTAGAAGTTATACTAACTGATACAGAAGCAATTAAACATTTAAATTGAGTTAAATAATGATCACTGAATGAACTACTACTCACACTTCTGGAACTCGGCCGACCAAACTGAGAACTCGGCCGATCGGCTGACAACTCAGCCGATCCACCAGCAACTCGGCCGATCCAAACCCTGATTGATTTCCTATAAAGGGAAACTCGGCCGAATCATGCCCAATTCGGTCGATCAAAACACTGCTCGTTAATCCTAATAAAGGAACTCGGCCAAATCATATGCAACTCGGCCGAACGACGCACTGACTGGAAACTAAAATGAACCTGTTGCAAAGGAACAGTTGAAGGAGAGGGTTCTACTTGGTTCTAGACGCAGCTAGGGCTACGGGTCCCTGATCTGGACCTCCAGACATGTCCGACGGCATCACTTTGGAGTGCTAGCTCGCGTCCTTGATGCCCCTGGTCGGACCTGCTGCCGCAAGTAGTAGCAGCTTCACGTACAGGTCAGAAACAAGCTCGGCTAGGAGCTAAATCAACATTGGGGGCTACGGATTTGCACCTAGGCCTCAAGGCCGGACTCAAGGCGGTCGTTTTTAGAGTGATGGCTATGCCCAAGAGGGCTCCCAGCCGCTGGCTCGCGCAGCTGCAGCTGCTGGCCGGCCGCCCATGGCTTCTCCTGCGGGTTGAGGCAGGTAGGGGCGCGGCTGGGCAACACTAGGGTATGGAGGACGAGGAAGAAAAGAAGGAGAGGAGTGGGCGGAGCTCGATGGTTAGCTGAATCGCCCTGAATCGCCACTCCGGCCCTAGGTGTGGCCTCCTGCTCCTGTTCTATCGGGGTGTTTAGTCGGTTCCTGTAACTGATCGCTGAAGAAGGAAGATAAGCGAGAAAGGGCTAGGGGGCGAAATGCAAATTGCCCACCAACTATCCAAAATTACAATCTAGTCCCTCAAAGCTCCAAAAACTCATAACTCATGACCTGAAAGTCGGATTCAAATGATTCTTCTTGCAAACTCTCAAGCACGAGATTCTCTATCATCCCAGGGCATAAAATTATGTTAACTAGCTTGTCACAACAGGTCAAATCACTAATTGCAACAGTGAGTACTCAACTCAACTTAATTATCCTAACGATCATCATAGCCATTAACATTAATTACCTCAGATGCTTCAAACTCAACTATTGATTCACATTTTAACTTATTTGATTAACCATGATATTTTAATTTGATGTTCAACACTAATTGGGGTGTTTCACGTAATTCGAGGTATTTATTAGTTAATCGTGGAGTGGGTCATAACAACCTTTTCCCCTTAAAAGAATTTCGTCCTGAAATTCCTAAAAGAGAAAGGAAACTTGTCATTCATTCCTGACTCGTGTTTCCACGTGCCTTCCTTTAGGTTAAGATTTCTCCACAAAACTATCACTAATGGTACCTCACAATTCGTGAGTTTCTTGATCCTCTGATCAACCATCCGCATAGGTCCCTTAACCTAGGACACATCTGATCTGATCCCAGATCAACCCACAAAACATTGTCTTTCCAGAACCGTTATAACAGTAACTCAATTTATGATAACTACTGAGAAACTATCATACTACACATGTAGACAAATTAAAATTCTTAAATAAACAGAATGCATGTCAATTTGGTACTAAAACTAAATCATGCAATTTAACTATTAAATATCATCACATCTTTTAATGAAAATTGATATCAAGATACTTGATTCATCGTACACCCTATCCTTAGGGTTTCATTTGCCTTGTTCATTCATCACATGCCAACACCCTACTCTTAGGGTTATCTCATTCACTAATCACATGGCAACACCCTACTCTTAGGGTTTCCATTATCTCATCTGTTTGATTGCAATTCAAATCACAATACAATATCATTCTGGAACTGGCAGAGCAGTATATTTCAAATCATTGTAGTTACTGAGTAATGTTTATATCATGCATGCAGACAGATAAAAAAAATTCATACATATTCCAAACTCAAATCAATTTTGGCACATACATACTGAATTCATGTAATTGAACATCTTATTACACCAATAAGTGTAATTTACTTCACCTATAATAAACCATCTGTAATATTTATCAATTATCTGAAATTTCTGGAAGTACGTGCATATTAACCCCAAATCCTGGTTTATGCATCACATAACTCAATTAAGAGTTATTTACGTATCATATCACAAATATTTAATAATACTTGAGAATTCTAATAATACCTCAGAGAAACGTGCCAATTCATGTAAATGCTAGGTCATACACATTAATCATAACAGGAAGCATGCAACTAGGTTTATTTGTATATTTTAATGCTAACGTACTTCCTTGAAATCATGCACCTAATGATTTACCAAATTTGTATTGCCTGGGTTTATATTCAAACCGAAACATTATCAATTGTGTATTTCTAAACTCAACATTCACACTAAGCAAACTTTATAAGACTTAAATGCTCTTCCCAACTTCCACTGAGATGCATAACACATGCTCTCAGCATGTCCTTAAGAGTCTGAATGGTTCTCTCAGACTGACCATCCGTATGCGGGTAAACAGGTTGTACTGAATCTTAACTTTGTGCCTGAAGCACGATGCAACTGTTTCCACAACCTAGATGTGAACTTAGGATCTCAATATGATATGATTGAAACTGAATTACCATGCAATCTAACTATTTCATTCATGTATATCTTGGTCAAGTTTCGAGACATTAAAGGTTGACTTAATATGAAGAAAGCGAGCAGACTAAATTAGTCTATCCACAATCATTCATATCAAATCACAACCTCTAGGTGTCCTGGGTAATCTTACCACAAAATTCATTGTGATAAATTCCCATTCCCATTCAGGCATAGAAAAAGATTACAAGGTAGCTATAGATTTCTAGGGTTCAGCCCTAACCTACTGGTACACACTACTTCTAACCATGTACTCTGCTACATTCTTCTGCATATCTGAGCATTCATTTCAACTTCTTGAGATTCATATACATCTTAGTGTTTCCTGAAAGCATAGCATACATCAATACATACACTTTCATAAAAAAAATCTTTTCTTTCAGCCTTTTCCCCTTAAAAGATTTTTTTACTCTATCTCGAGGTACACACAACATGTCATGCTAATACAACATCTTATCATCTAAAAACTTAAACTCTAGTCTCTTTTCCTCCTATCAGGTCATGCATGGTCTGTCTTAATTCACTATCACCCTTTTGTAGTTCCTTGATTTGATCATAAGAAGTAGGCTTAACTTACATCTATACAATCAAATCACTTTGTGTTGTCACCCCTAAGCCTAAGTTCAACTTTCACATTTCTACTAACAGGTCTCTATTGAAACCTGCCATAGAGAATGCATTAGTTGTTGAACTTGACTTTCTGCTGAAAGCATCAGCCACCACATTCTCTTTACCAGGGTGATAATCTATTGTCACATCATAAGGATAGTGACACCATATCTTAAAAACATGAACTACATCAGCTATCTTTAGATCATATATCGGATAATTCTCCGCTTTCTATGCTACTTACTTATTGTTACATTTTAGGTTTATGTTTTACTCGTTTCTCTAAGTCATTTCATGTTGTTCATGTACCGTTCAGATTAACTACCTTAAAACCCTAGATCACTATCACTACCAGATTACATTACATAGAACAAATCTCAAGGTCTTATTTTACAAGGTTACTAGTATTCAAGGTTATATCACTAATGATATCCCTTAAACTACCACAACTTTAATCATTCTAGGGTTTTGGTCCATATCAGTAACATAGAATTATTGTGTGTATGTGTGATCGATCATATAGATCAATTTGAGTTGCTTGGGTCAATAGCATATTAACCCAACACTCAACTTTAATTATATTAGCTGAAAATTCAGTTTTCACAATAGTTTCTGTAATTCGTTTATTAAATGGCTAACAGAAGCTCCAAAAATTCTGGAAATTTTATATGTTGTGCCTAATGAAGTTTTAGACCTCCATTAAAAATTTCAGATCATTTCATGTTACCAATAATTAATTAAAAATCTAACAGTGCACTGCTATATTGCAGTCTGCAGCAGGTTCGGCTGAGTTACAAACTCGGCCGACACCCTTACTGTAGAGGTCAAAAGTCATTCAAAAATTATGCCAATTTAAAAGAGTGTCTAAAATTATATTTTTCAAGCACATTTAAAATTTGAGATCAATTGGTTATACCAATAAAAAGATAAAATTAAATTACCACACTGCTATATCATTCAGAAAATGTGATCGGTCGAGTTTGAAACTCGGCCGATAAACAGGTCAGAACATTCTTCAAAAATTCTAATATTCTCCAAATGTTGCTCACATTATATATATACCACTCATATCCCAATTTTAGCCAAATCAAAGTTACACATAAAATACTAAAAATCATTTACTGAGATACTTTACTTATCAAATTTTGTTTATGTATCATCAAAACCCTATCTTGGGCCGATTAGGGTCTATGCTTCTCAAACCCTAATTCTCAAGAACAAAGAACATTTAAACTTCTTATCATAGTTAAAACATCCTAATGTATATATATTATCACTATGTTACGGGTCTAAATCATCCAGAGTCTATTCTTATTTTACTGTTAATAGGAGTCATTAGATCCCAGTAACGCATCCTGCCAGCCGGACCAGGCCGAACCTGTAGTCCTGAAGCCAAGAGCTACTCGGGATTAATCAACCCCTGTTAATCTTAAACATGTGGAAAGAATATCCACTTAGGGCAAACTCAATTATACATGATTTTGGGTCTACTTTAATACAAAGAAAACAAACATTAAACAATTCACTTCATGACATAACAATATAAAAGAATCATGTTTGCTATACAAACTGAACAATTTAATTTCATGCATATAAGAGCATTTCTAGTGATCTTTATATCAAATAAGCAAAATCAAGTAAGAGTTATGTCGCATCTTATATGTAATCTCTTGTTCCTATATAAATTTCTTATTTCATCACCCTAATATTTCTAGGGTTTTCTCTCTAGCCTATCCTTCCTCTGCATACCTGGCCAGGGCATCCAGAGAAGAACAGACAGAGTAGCTTGATACTGGTCAATCTAAGTATTCAGACACCTGGCCAGGGTATCTAAACACTCAGACCTTCCAGAGCTAAAACTCATCATTCATTATTCGCCTTACTTATAACCTTATCTTTTGACTTTAATGATTCTTAACGACTCAACTTAAGCTCATTACTTGATTCTCGTGACCACGTTCTCTTCCTGCTATCAGCAATAGTATAACAGAACACTTCCTGTTAGAAAGTTACAGATAGAAGAAAGACACCTAAACCTTAATCCTATTGGTCTCTTATCGTCCCCTGACCTTGAGTAACTACGTACTCAAACCAAGGCTCTGATACCAAAAATTGTCACGCCCCAATCTCACATTAACCACAAACCACGAGATTAGGACGCGACAGGATGAGATTTATACATAAGCCAACCACTCATCATTATTTTTAAAACATTTTAAAGACATTAATAGGGTAATCTGATTTATACGGTAAAATGAAACTAAACAAACTGCGGAAGCATCTTTATTAAACCGTCTAACAAAATAATTAGAGTCTACATCATATTACAATGTCCGACATAAAACAAAGCATAACAGATAATTTACATCTTTATACACATTCACTCTCTCACTCACACCTTGTCCCAAAGATCGAGGGGAATGGACTAAGAGACCTCTAACTACTAACTACATATACCTTCTACAGACTAAGCGATAGAATGAAACGATCCTTCAGATTTCCTACTGCTGATGATAATCTGAAAATGTTTTGAGTAGAGGTATGAGCCTACTCGCTCAGTGAATAGCATTTCACTTAGCTATCACTAAACAACTCATCAGGTTTATTAATTGAAAATAAACAGATATACAGTTCAAACAGGGCAGTTCTATTGACATAGCAGATATACAGATAATAATCACATTTCTAAGCATCAACCGGTATTTCAGGTAAATGAACAGTTATATAAATTTACTGTGAACCTACTTGATTATTTATTCATTTTATTATTATGCCCTAAATATATGCAGTGTACTCTGCATATAAAGATCCGCAGCAAGTTCATGCTACGGTCCCACCGTACAAGACTTAGCGACACACCCGGGAAGTGCTATGTCTGACTACTCGTCCTGGTCTGCACAGGACCCTAGGCTCCACGACCTCATCGCACAACCACGTGTGCTGCACAACCACGTGTGCTCCAGAATTCTCCTTTAACCTGAGTACATCGGCGGAGAGTCACAGGGTTACCTTCGTGACACAAGCACGAATGGTGTTAGATAACCGTGTTTTCTTTTTCGCAGTGCCACCGTGACACAAGCACGATTGTTGTTGGACACTGCCTCTCTTTCCTCGTTTGTCCGTGACACAAGCACGGATGATGTTGCAACACGAGTTTCACCCCAAAGTTGCAGACCTCTCTAAGGGGTTCTATGGTGTTAGGGCATCTAAGTCTATTAACTGATTAACAAATAAACATTTAAACAGGAATATCACATTTCATGCATATTGCACAATCTGAATAACACATGAAGCAAATATATATCCTTTATCATCATTAAACATGATTAAGTACCATTCATTCACTTTCGATGTTAAACATCTATTTTTTTTAAATCAGCAATTACATTGCAACTGTAATACAGGAAATTTCATCATTTTCACTAAGCATATTAAGTATTTCAAGTTCCAATGAAACTAACATACTCTATTGTATGTACTACACTGTTTAGAAGTTATACTAACTGATACAGAAGCAATTAAACATTTAAATTGAGTTAAATAATGATCACTGAATGAACTACTACTCACACTTCTGGAACTCGGCCGATCAAACTGAGAACTCGGCCGATCGGCTGACAACTCGGCCGATCCACCAGCAACTCGACCGATCCAAACCCTGATTGATTTCCTATAAAGGGAAACTCGGCCGAATCATGCCCAATTCGGCCGATCAAAACACTGCTCGTTAATCCTAATAAAGGAACTTGGCCGAATCATATGCAACTCGGCCGAACGACGCACTGACTGGAAACTAAAACGAACATGTTGCAAAGGAACGGTTGAAGGAGAGGGTTCTACTTGGTTCTAGACGTAGCTAGGGCTACGGGTCCCTGATCTGGACCTCCAGTCATGTCCGACGGCATCACTTTGGAGTGCTAGCTCGCGTCCTTGATGCCCCTGGTCGGACCTACTGCCGCAAGCAGTAGCAGCTTCACGTACAGGTCAGAAACAAGCTCAGCTAGGAGCTAAATCAACATTGAGGGCTATGGATTTGCACCTAGGCCTCAAGGCCGGACTCAAGGCGGTCGTTTTTAGAGTGATGGCTATGCCCAAGAGGGCTCCCAGCCGCTGGCTCGCGCAGCTGCAGCTGCTGGCCGGCCGCCCATGGCTTCTCCTGCGGGTTGAGGCAGGTAGGGGCGCGGCTGGGCAGCACTAGGGTGTGGAGGACGAGGAAGAAAAGAAGGAGAGGAGTGGGCGGAGCTCGATGGTTAGCTGAATCGCCCTGAATCGCCACTCCGGCCCTAGGTGTGGCCTCCTGCTCCTATTCTATCGGGGTGTTTAGTCGGTTCCTGTAACCGATCGCTGAAGAAGGAAGATAAGCGAGAAAGGGCTAGGGGGCGAAATGCAAATTGCCCACCAACTATCCAAAATTACAATCTAGTCCCTCAAAGCTCCAAAAACTCATAACTCATGACCTGAAAGTCGGATTCAAATGATTCTTCTTGCAAACTCTCAAGCACAAGATTCTCTATCATCCCAGGGCATAAAATTATGTTAACTAGCTTGTCACAACAGGTCAAATCACTAATTGCAACAGTGAGTACTCAACTCAACTTAATTATCCTAATGATCATCATAGCCATTAACATTAATTACCTCAGATGCTTCAAACTCAACTATTGATTCACATTTTAACTTATTTGATTAACCATGATATTTTAATTTGATGTTCAACACTAATTGGGGTGTTTCACGTAATTTGAGGTATTTATTAGTTAATCGTGGAGTGGGTCATAACACTAACTTTATCAATTTCTGGGATATTAAGGATTCTAAAGGCTTTTTCCAGCTCAGTGAGCCATAAATCTACGTCTACTGGGTTAGTTGTATCGACATATTCAGTGGCTCCTATTAGGCATAAACGCTCAAAGGTCTTACCATATCCATGTCCCTCATTGGGAACTAGAGCCCTAGGTGCTGGTGCTGGCATCTGATCTACCATATGCATCATTATGGTCATGAACTGCCTGAAAAGAGCATGGAAGGTTGGGTTTTCTAGCATGGCTTGATCAAGATGGGGATTCTCAGGCACTGATTCCTCTCTAGCATGATCCCTTACACCTCCTCCTAGTGGAATAACACTACTCTCAACATGATGTTCTTTGTGTGCTCTAGCCATCCTTCAACTTTACTTCTTCTCCTATATGAGCAGAAGTCACTATAAGATAAACTGGAGGACACTAGAACAGACTCAACGACCTTAACCCTATGTCTTTGTAGACTCACCGAACCTTAGGCTCTCATACCAAAACTTGTGACGACCCTCTATCAGACCAACAACCAAATCACCACCAGTAATTATGCGGAATAACCATTAGCAACGGATTAACAAAAATCACTAAAAATTAAAATCATTTTGCAAAGAGATCCATTTCTAGGAAACTCTTAAAGAAAGAACCAAGGCAATGTATACATCATGGTTTACATTGTACATACATTGTACCATCTTATCTCAAGGATATCATATACCAGTTGCTTTGCTCAAACATATACATAAGCAACATAAAACCTAGAGACATACAAGCCAAAATCTCAGATCGTTTATAAAACCATTATGTACTAACTCCCAAGGGCCTGTGAGTATAGATACGACACATATGACTTATATCTACAAGACATGACAGACAACACACTCAACCTGAGCTGTTACTACTGTCCCTATTGTTGTTCGCTTCCCTCTGCAGTACGATATCTACCTCCTCGTCCACGTCCACCTAAAAATGTTGGGACCAATGGGGTGAGAGATATAACTCTCCGCCAACAATATTATTATCACAAGTAAACATTATAAAATAGAGCAGAGGATCTTTTATATTAATAATCAAGATTAATCATTGTTTAAAAATAGAACAAAGCAATATCATCTTTTAAAGCATTGCAGCTATTTAAGGTAGAGTAATAAATCATCTATTCACTTTATAAGGAATACGATTACACATATAACATCTGTCTATTTAAGATGTATAAAAGTAATGTAACATCAACCAATGTTTCTATATTCAATCCTTAAGAAGATACGCTACACAGCTGATTACATATTTACAATCACATTTATGCCCAGAGGAGATGAGGTATACTGCTCATGCTCCAACTGACTATTGCTTAGTCGAAATTGGTACCATACAAGGTCAATGGAAAAGATGGTTGCCATGACCTCACCCGTCTCGATCAATATGAGACCACTGACAGTGACATCATGTCAAGCGGTAACTAACTTGTTGGGGTATAACGACATCTTCCCTATAGAGCTAAAACTGCAACATGCACTCTCTTCAGGGAGATCACATAGCATCCCCGGTACATTTTCATCAGGGCGATCGCACAACCCTGGTATTCCTCAGGGAGATTGCATTGAAATCCCTGTCTGGATATAAGGATATGTTCCTCCGTCACCCCCACATATTCAAAAATATGCACTCTGAGTTAAACTCATTTCTCCATTCAGCAAATCCTGACACCAAATGGATCTATGTCCAGGGCAACTACATGATAAGGTTCCACTTGATTAATTAGGTGCATTACAATATCTTTTAGCATCAACAAAGTTACAAGCATGAATTATAATAGATGCTACAAAGAAAGGTATAATACATGTATCAAGTACACTCATAATCTTTGGAACACATGGAATGCATAACACTTGGGATCTCAATCCCTTATCACATTACTGGGAATTCTCATCCCTTAACATTATCATCATCATGGTTTCTAGATCTGGGTATTCAAACCCTTAGTTCATCACTGAACATTTTCACCTCTTATTAGGTAACTATTACCTCTAGGTCCTCAGACCAGGTATACATTATACTTATTGCACAAGTATTTCACATGGCTCACAAGGCCCATTTAATCTGTATCATATAAAACATCATAGCTCATACCTGGCTATGTTCATCATCTCATGATACCTGTATGGTTAGTATCTCATGATAAAAACAATATCAAGTACATAACATAACCATGCAATATAAGAGAAATACAACCTTCCCATTGTTAGGGTTAGGGTTTCCCTTTCAAGCCGATTAGGGTTTCAAGCCAATTAGGGATTCAAGTCAATTAGGGTTTCAAGTTCATATTATCAAGAATCAAAACCCCGATTCATAGCTCCACACATATTAGGAGCATCAATATATACTCATTAAATGATTATCACACAAAGTATGAGTTTCTCTCTCATCCTCATTATGATATTGATTACATCATACTTTATTAAGTTGGCTCAACCCTTTTCTCAAGGTACATTGGCCTACACTTGTCAAAATGCATTAAACTCTTTACATCTTAATGTATTATTTGACATAACACACTTCATGTGTTACTCAATCAAGTATATCAGATTGGAGGTGCTTACCTCCATATCGGGAAAGAGGTGTATGTTTTCTTACCATATCAGGCAAGAGGTGTATGTTTGCTTACCATATTGGGCAAGAGGTGTATGCTTCATTACCATATCGGGCAAGAGGTATATTCTTGCTTACCACATTGGGCAAGAGGTGTATGCTTGCTTACCATATAGAGCAAGAGGTGGATGCTTGTTTATCATATCAGGCAAGAGGTGTATTCTTGCTTACCATATCGGGAAAGAGGTGTACGCTTGCTTACCATATCGGGCAAGAGGTGTATGATTGCTTACCATATCGGGTTAGAGGTGCTTCAACCCGATATTGGTTTGTGCCATGATGATTTCATCATCATCAAGCTCTAGACTTTCGTTTATTACTGTCCTAGTTCATGGACAACAATCCTATACAACTATTAGAACTCATGGATTCAACAATTATTCAAGAAAACTCGAAATTGAAAGTAGATCATCAAGTATAGCAAGATTGAAGGTGAATAATAACATGATTAGGTTCAACTTATATAACCCACCTCAAGAACAACTTCAAATCTCAAAGCTCCAAAGATTCACGTTCCCAAGGTCGAATATGAACTTATCAAAGATATAAGACTTGTTCAAAACTCCTCTATATGCAAAGAATCCCTAGATAAGAACTTGATGAAGAAGAAAAGAAAGGAAGAATCACAACCTGAGATTCATGCTTCAACCAAGGTTGAAGGTACCATGGCTTCACCTTAAGATTAAGGCTCAAGATCCTCCTTGATCATCAACTACTATGCATGATATCTAAGAGAAAGAGGGTTGTAGGATTCAAAAAGTTTCACTAGTAAGTGAAAGGAGTGGTATATATAATTGAGGTTCATGAGAGAGAGTGTATGAGGTGTCATCACCTTATACTACTAGGTGACACATGTACATGCATGGGTTGAAACGTGTCCATGTATGCACACATATTTATCTTGACATGAAAAAAATCTTTAGGACAATCTAGGGATAAGATTCCGGCCATTAGTTATCTTGTTGAGCAAGATATTTCAACCCAACATCACTTTATTCACAAACTGATACAACTTTTCCAAGGAAAGTTGTAAACCGATATCCATCACCTTCTTGAGGTGATTAACTGGTCATGGCCTTTGAAAAGAGTTGAAAAAATTATATGAAATCTCCTCTATGGCTCCTTGGCCGTTAGGCACTCCCATATAAGCTCTACAACTCAATACAACTCATATTAGGGGTTCAACTATACAACTCTTCTTGGTCTTTCATCACCAAGAATACCATCACTCAAATATGATTCAAACATGGTGAATCTTTCTTTCTCTCTCCTCTAGATTATTATAAGAAATATTAGGGACACTCTAGAGGTGGTAATTTGCATATTGACCCTACATTTTGGGTAAATTGCAAATTGCACCAAAATTGGTACACAAGGCACAAGCATTATTCAAACAAGCTTCAACTTGGAATTTAGGCTTTCCACAAGCCACCCCTTAGCGTCATTCTCTATATTATGATGCTAAAGCACTTGAATCATGTTCAAAGTGTGACATATTGCAATATAACCCCTCATTTTGGGTAAATTGCAAATTACACCCAAACTATCGTATAATGCACAAATAGTTTGCAAATAAACTCAAACTTGAAAATTAAAATCTCCTTGAGTCTTAATTACTTTTAAAAAGATTAAAATAAGTTTATAAATAACTTACTCAAGAAAAACTTCCAGGTTTATGGCATAACCCATGTCAGGGATGTAACAGTATGCAACTTCAACTTTAATCATTATACACACTACATTAGGAGCTCTCCATGCATGACCACTAGTATGTATCCTCTTTATTCCATAACAAATGGCTT